>CAJHNH020002403.1:107500-110133 GCA_905116865.2 Candidula unifasciata | reverse complement strand
CAGTTATAGCAGCAGTAGTAGTAGTATCAGTTATAGCAGTAGTAGTATCAGTTATAGCAGTAGTAGTATCAGTTATAGCAGTAGTAGTATCAGTTATAGCAGTAGTAGTAGTATCAGTTATAGCAGTAGTAGTAGTATCAGTTATAGCAGTAGTAGTATCAGTTATAGCAGTAGTAGTATCAGTTATAGCAGTAGTAGTATCAGTTATAGCAGTAGTAGTATCAGTTATAGCAGTAGTAGTATCAGTTATAGCAGTAGTAGTATCAGTTATAGCAGTAGTAGTATCAGTTATAGCAGTAGTAGTATCAGTTACAACAGCAGTAGTAGTATCAGTTATAGCAGTAGTAGTATCAGTTACAGCAGTAGTAGTATCAGTTACAACAGTAGCAGCAGCAGTAGTTATAGCAGCAACATTAGTAGTAGTAGTAGTAGCAGCAGCAGCACTACTTATAGTGTAGTGGTAAGTACCAGTAGTATCAGTAGTAGTAGCAGCAGTTGTAGCAGTACAAGCAGCAGTAGCAGCATTAGAAGACGAATAAAAAAAAAAGAAGAAGAGGAAGAAGTCTAAAGGGAGGTGGGAGTGAATGAGGAAGGACACATAAAAAAGGAAGAAGGAGAACAAGAGGATTTGTGTTTCCAGTAAAATTAAATGGACGCATCTACGCGTTTGCATATCGTATGTCATCTCCAGTTCTATTCACATTTACACAGCTATACCTTAAAAATATACATGTTTAGGTATATAAATGCACAAAAACCTACATAGTACATATATACACAGAGAAGTCGGCTATGTGGCTAAGTCAATGCGAACGTATCGTAAAACCGGGTTGCCGGGTTCGATCCCAGCGCCGTGCTTTGGTTTCGACAGTGGTATCAGGGAGCTGACAGCCCAGCAAGCAATGGCAAACTCATGGACGTGAATTTGCCTAGAGAAACCACACAAAAGCCAGAGGCTGCTGGGATTGGTTCTGCAACGTCCTGTAAAGGATACGCAACTAACCTTTTACACAGATAAATATATGGGTGCACAAAAGATTCATACATGCACACATACTTCGTTGTACACTCATATTGTCATGTCTGGGGTTCGACTTTATTGCACCCGATTAATAAAAATAGCTCGGGTTCTCTCTGCAGAACGGCTAGCTGCTTGCTGATAGCGTCACACAAAGCCCGAACTCCGTAGCTCTAGTAATAATCCATAAGTATCTGCGAAAAAACCTTTCTTGTGAACAAAGCCGTCTGAACAGAATTATGGGCCCCATGGAAAACCAGGGTGCTAAGGCCTCTACAACAATATCTAGCAGTGGTTTTCAACCTTCCTAATTGGGCGACCATTTAGTACAATTCCCTATGTTGTGGTGACTCTAAACTAGGTCTGTACCGAATATTCGCTTCGTATTCGCTTCGGGGCCGAATAGTGAACTTAATAATTATTCGGTATTCGGCCGAATACTTGCGGTCGGGCCGAATACGAATAGTGATTACCTTACACTCGTTTCTGCATTCACTGCGATAGTTGCTGTTGCCTAAGTCGCTTTCATGCATTAACTAAGCTATCAGTGACAATTTACAAGTTTAGTTACTTGTTATAAAACTAAAAATTCTTTTATTCCTAGGCATTAGTTACCACAGACTTACAGACTGAAAGATTCAAAACATAGAAGGTTTTTAAATGTTTACTATTCTGTACTATATTCTGTGAAGTAAAATTTCAGCGTAGATTTGACATTATTAATATTTTTTTTTTCCAGATCTATTTTATACACTATACACTATTCGAAAGTTGAAGAATGGGCCTCAGTTTAAATAGTGGGAAGACAGAAGTAATGGTGGTATCAAAGAAAAGAATTAATCCTAAATGTATAATAAAAGCCAATGGTGTTTTTTTTTTTTTTTGGGACAAGTACAGAAATTCAAGTATCTGGGCACATGGATAACATCAGATGGAAGATGCATTACTGAAATAAGAAACAGAATAGGACAGGCAAAAATTGCATTTTATAAAATGAACAACATCTTATCCAATATATTTATGTCAGTGAAGGTTAGAAAAAGAATTCTTGCTTGCTACATGTATCTAGTTTTAACATGGCTGTGAGTCCTGGACGATCTGTAGGCAGGCCGAACAATTTCTTGAGGCCTCAGAGATGTGGTTTCACAGGAGATGGCAAACTGTGGAGAGAAATAATCGCTCACGCCAATCGTTGGCCACATCACCTAGCGAGTGCCGGTTGGTCTATAAAATATAGTTCTAGCCCTATATACCCAATACGCCTGCCGGTGTGGGAAAAGGGTCCTTTTCTTTTTATTATATATTCACTTTGCAGAGACGCCTAAGGAGAGACAGTACAATATACATGGCAGTGAATTGTGTAATTTATTGTTGGTGTCTGATTATTTAAATACGTAGGAGTAGTAGTAATAGCAGCAGCAATAGCGGCAGCAGCAACAATAGTAGTAGTAGAAGTAGTATTAGTAAAAGTAGTAGTAGTAGTAGCAGTATCAAAAGTAGTAGTAGTAGTAGTAGTAATAGTAGTAACTGAAGTAGTTATAGTAAAAGAAGTAGCAGTAGTAGTAGTAGTAGAAGTAGTAGTAGTAAAATTAGTAGTAGTAAAAGTAGTAGTAGT
>CAJHNH020002403.1:0-105000 GCA_905116865.2 Candidula unifasciata | reverse complement strand
AACGTCCTGTAAAGCTGCAGTTCTCAACGTGTGGGTCGCGACCCTGTTAAGACCATCTACAAACATAAATCAATTGAAGTTATAAAGTTGCAACGAAAATAATTGTATGGTTTAAGGTCGCTACAACAAAAGGAATTGTACTAAAGGTTCACCACAGTAGGAAGGTTGAGAACCCCTGCTGTAAAGGAGACGCAATTAACTAACTAACCACGTTCTAGCATTCCATCCTTGTGCCAACCAACATGACGTCAGTAGTAACTCCATTAAACTAAAGTTTCTTCGCCCTGAATGAAGGAAGGACTGAAAACGAAATCATGATATCAGACGAATAACACATGAAGTGGTTTGGACACTTTACAAGAATGCCCTGGTACTATCTGCCACAGAGAGCCAAACCCAAACGTTACAACGGGTATTGAGCGAGGGGAAGACCTCGGAACATATGGAGTGATGGCATTAAGAACAGTCTTACAGAAATGAACATCAGTCTTAATAGTGCTCAACCAACATTACATCTCCCCCCGACACTTCGATGAGGACAAGGTGGAAGAGGAAGAAGAAGAGAGAGGAGAAGAAGAAGAAGAGGGAAGAAGAAGAGGAAGGAGAAGAAGAAGGAAGAGAGAGAAGAAGAAGAGGAAGAAGAAGAAAGAGAAGAAGAAGAAGAAGGGAAGAAGAAGAAGAAGAAAGGGGAGGGAGAAGAAAGAAGAAGGGAAGAAGAAGGGGTGAAGAAAGGAAGGAATGGGGAAGAAGAAAGAGGAGAAGAAGAAGAAGAAGAAGAAGAAAGAGAAGAAGAAGAAGAAGGGAGGGAGAAGAAGAAGAAGAAGAAGGGAAGAGCGAAGAAGAAGAGGAGATAGAAGAAGGGAGGAAGAAAGAGGAAGGGGAAGATAGGGAAGAAGGAAGAAGAAGAAAGAAGAGGAAGGAAGGAGAAGAGAAGGAAGAAGAAGAAGAGAAAGAGGAGAAAAAGAAGAAGAAGAAGAGAGAAGAAGAAGAAGAAGAAGAAGAAGAAGGGGGGAGAGAAAGAGAAGGAAGAAGAAGAAGAAGAGGAAGAAGAAGAGGAAGAGAGAAGAAGGGAGGAAAGAAGAAGAAGAAGAAGAAGAAGAAGCAGAAAGAAGAAGTAGTGAAGGGGAGAAGGGAAGAAAGGGAGAGAAGAAGAGAAGAAGAAAGAAGAAGAAGAGAGAGGGAGAAGAAGAAGGGAAGAAGAAGAAGAGAAGAAGAAGAAGAATGAAGAAGAGGGGTAGAGAGAAGAAGAAGGAGGAAAGAGGAAGAAGGGGAGAAAGAACGAAGAGAAAGAAGAAGAGGAAGAAGAAGGGAGAAGAAGAAGGAGAAGAGGAGAAGGAGAAGAAGGGAAGAAGAGGAAGAGGAGGAATGAAGAAGAGGAAGGAAGAAGAGAGAAAGGGAGAGGAGAAGAAGAAGAAAGGAAGAGAGGGAGAAGGGAAGGAGGAGAGGTAGGGGAAGAGGAAGAAGAAGAGAGAAGAGGAGGGAAAGAGGAAGAAGGAGGAAGAGGAGGAGAAGAAGGAGGAAGAAGAAGAAGAAGAGAAAGAGGAGAGGAAGAAGAGAGAAAGAAGAAGGAAGAAGAAGAAGGAATGGGGGAAGAAAGAAGAGGAGAAGAAGAAGAGAAGAAGAAGAAGGAAGAGAAGGAGAAGGGGAAGAAGAAGAAGAAGAAGAGAGAGAAGAAGGGAGAAGAAGAAGAAGAAGAAGAAGAGGAAGAGAGAAGAAGAGGGAAGGGGAAGAAGAAGAAGAAGGAGGAAGAAAGAGAAGAAGAAGAAGAGGGGGGGCGAAGAAGAAGAAGAAGGGAGAAGAAAGAGAGAAGAGGAAGAAGAGAAAGAGGAAGAAGAAGAAGAAGAAGAAAGAAGAAGAAGGAGGAGAGGGAGAAGGGGAAGAGAAGAAGAAGAGGAAGGGGAAGAAGAAGAAGGAAGAAGAGGAAAGAAGAAGAAGGGGAGGAAGAAGAGAAGGGGAAGGAGGAGAAAGAAGAAGAAGAAGGAGGGGAAGAAGGAGGGAGAAGAAAGAAGAAGAAAGAGGAAGAGGAGGAGGAGGAAGAAGAAGAAGGAGGCTGGAGGAAGGAAGAAGAAGGAGGAGGAAGAAGAAGAAGAAGAAAGAAGAAGAAGAGGAGGAAGAGAAGAAGGGAAAGAAGAAGGGAGGAAGAAGGGGAGGAGGAGGGGGGGGGAAGAAGAGGGAGAAGAAGAGGAAGAAGAAGAAGGGGGGAGAGAAGAGGAGAAAGAAGGAAGAAGGAGAAGGAGGAGGAAGAAGAAGAAGAGGAAAGAGGGGAGGAAGAAGAGGAGGAAGTAGGAGGAGAGGGAAGAAGAAGAAGAAGAAGAAGAGGAAGAAGAAGAAGAGGGGAGAGATGAAGAAGAGGAGGAGAAGAGGAGAAGGAAAGAGAAGAGGAGGAGGTAGGAAAGAAGGAAGAAGAAGGAAGGAAGAGGGGGAAGGGGAAGAAGGAGAAGAAGGAGAAGAGAAGAGGAGGAGGCGGAGGAAGGGAGGAAGGAGAAGAAGGAGGAGGAGAAGAAGGAAGAAGAAGAAGAAGAAGAGGAAGAAGAAGAAGGGATGAGGAAAGAAGAGGAAGAAGAGAGGAGGAGGAGAAGGGAGAAAGAAGGAGGGGGGAGGAGGAAGAAGAAGAAGGAAGAAGAAAAGAGGAAGAAAGGGAGGAGAAGAAGGAGGGGAAGAAGGAGAAAGAGGAAGGAGGGGGAGAAGGAGAAGAAGAGGGAAGAAGAGGGAGGAGAGGAGGAGAAGAGGGGGAGGAAGGGAGAGGAGGGAAGAAGGAGGAAGAAGAAGGAAGAAGAAGAAAGGAAGAAGAAAGAGGAAGAAGAAGAGGAGGAGGAGGAGGAAGGAGAAGAGGGGGAGAAGGAGCAGGAGAAGAAGGAGGGGAGGGGGAAGAAGGGAAGAGGAGGAGGAGAAGAGAGAAGGAGAAGAAGGAAGAAGAAGGAAGAAGGAAGAAGAGGAGAAGAAAGAAGAGAGGGAGAAGGAGGGAAGAAAGGAGGAAGGGAGGAAAGAAGAGGAGGAAGGAGGAAGAAGGGAAGAAGAAGAAGAAGAAGAAGAAGGAGAAGAAGAAGAAGAAGAGAGAAGAAGGAAAGAGAAGAAGAAGGAGAAGAAAGAGGAGAAGAGGAAGAAGAAAGGGGAAAGAAGAAGGAGGAAGAGGAAAGAGGAGAAGAAGAAGAAGAGGGAAGGAGGGGAAGAAGAAGAAGAAGAGAAGGAAGGAGAAGAAGGAGAGAAGAGGAAGAGGGGACGAAAGAAGAAGGGAAGGGAGAAGAAGAAGAAGAAGAAGGAAGAGAGAAGAAGAAGAGCGGATGAGGAAGAAGAAGAGGAAGAAGAAGAGGGGGAAGGGAGAAGAGAGGAAGAAAGGAAGAAGAAAGAAGAAGAAACGAAGAAGAAGAGAAGAGAGGAAGAAGAAGAAGAAGAAGAAGAAGAAGAAGAAGAAGAAGAAGAAGAAGAAGAGAAGAAGAGAAGAAGCGGAGAAGAAGAAGGAAAGAAGGAGAAGAAGAAGAAGAAGAAGAAGAAGAAGGGAGGGAAGAAGAAGAAGAAGAAAGAAAGAAGAAGAAGAGAGGAAGAAGAAGGAAGAAGAAGAAGAGTGAAGAAGAGAAGAAGAAGAAGAAGAAGAAAGAAGAGAAGAAGGAAGAAGAAAGAAGAAGAAGAAGAAGAAGAGGAAGAATGAGAAGAGAAGAGGAAGAAGAAGAAGAAGAAGAAGAAGAAGAAGAAGAAGAGAAGAAGAGAAGAAGAAGAAGAAGAAGAAAGAAGAAGAAGAAGAAGAAGAAGAAGAAGAAGAAGAAGAAGAAGAAGAAGAAGAAGAAGGAAGAAGAAGAGAGGAAGAAAGAAGAAGACGAAGAAGAAGGAGAAGAAGAGAGAAGAAGAAGAAGAAGAGAAGAAAAGAAGAAGAAGAAAGAAGAAGAAGAAGGAAGAAGAAAGAAGAAATGAAGAAGAAGAAGAAGAAGAAGAAGAAGGAAGAAGAAGAAGAGAAGAAGAAAGAAGAAGGACGAAGAAGAAAGAAGAAGAAGAAAGAAGAAGAAGAAGAAGAAGAAGAAGAAGAGAAAGAAGAAGAAGAAGAAGAAGAAAGATAGAAGGAGAAGAAGAAGAAGGAAGAAGAAGAAAGAAGAAAAGAAGAAGAAGAAGAAGAAGAAGAAGAAGAAGAAAGAAAGAAGAGAAGAAGAAGAAGAAGAAGGAGAAGAAGAAGAAGAGAAGAAGAAGAGAAGGAAGGAAGAAGAAGGAAAGAAGAAGAAAGAAGACAGAAGAAGAAGAAGACGGAAGAAGGGATAAGGAAGAAGAAGAGAAGAAGAAGGGAGAAGAAGAGAAGAAGAAGAAGAAGAGGAGAAAGAAGAAAGAAGAAGGTGAAGGGAAGAAGAAGGAAGAAGAGGAAGAAGAAGAGAGAGAAAGGAAGAAGAAGAAGAAAGAAGAAGTAAGAAGAAGATGAAGAAGAAGAAAGAGAGAAAGATAGAAGAAGAAAGGAAGACGAAGAAGAGAACAAGAAGAAGAAGAAAAGAAGAAGAAGGGAAGAAGAAGAGAAGAGAAGAAGGAAGAAGAAGAGAAGAAGAAAGAAGATAGAAGAAGCAAGAAGAAGAAGAAGAGAAGAGAGGAAGAAGAAGAAGCAGAAGGGAAGAGAGAAGAAGAAGAAGAGAAGAAGGAAGAAGAAGAAGCGAAGAAGAAGAAGAAGAGGAAGAAGAAGAAGAAGAAGAAGAAGAAGAAGAAGGAAGAAGAAGAAAGAAGAAGAAGAAGAAAGAAGAAGAGGAAGAAGAAGAAGAGAGAAGAAGAAGAAGAAGGAAGAAGAGAAGAAGAAGAAGAGAGGAGAAGAAGGAAAGAAGAAGAAGAAGAAGAAGAAGAAGAAGAAGAAGAAGAAGAAGAAGAAGAAGAAGAAGAAGAAGAAGAAGAAGTAGAGCCCTGAATGCCAGCGTTCAAAAGATCCCCTTTTCCAGAGAGTATACTGTGATTCTCTTTGTCTTGGAAGAGTAATAGAAAGTATATACTGTCCGGAGAGAGTAAACAGACCACTTAATGGAATGTCAACAAATGTCTCCGAATCAGATATGCAACTGTATGGTCATAGAGCAAAAGTAAATGTATGGTTATGGAAAAGCACATTAAATGTATAGTAGTACGCAGGTACTCTTTTCACATGGGCTGAGTTACTGAATATAATTGTAAATAAACATTATAAAACCCCAGCAGTCGTTTTTAGCAGACAGATAGACAGACAGACAGACAGACAGACAGACAGACAGACAGACAGACAGACAGGCAGGCAGGCAGGCAGGCAGGCAGGCAGGCAGGCAGGCAGGCAGGCAGGCAGGCAGGCAGACAGACAGACAGACAGACAGACAGACAGACAGACAGAGACAGACAGAGACAGACAGACAGGCAGGCAGGCAGGCAGGCAGGCAGGCAGGCAGGCAGGCAGGCAGGCTGGCATGCTGGCTGGGCGAGGGAGGGAGAGAGAGGGAGAGAGAGAGAGGGGAGGTAGAGGGAGAGAGAGGGTGAGGGAGAGAGAGGGGGAGGGAGAGAGAGATAGTTGAGCAGACAAATAGACAGATAAACAGACTGTACCTCAAATATATAATCGGAATTGGCATTAATGTAAACTTAAAAAAATTAATAAAAAATCAATCTTTTTTTCCTGAGGAAATCTACAACTTGTTTTTGTTTCTTGTAACACAGATAATAATACACTCCTCCCCCCCCCCCTCCCCCGCCCCTTTCCCCCGAACCAGTCCTGCTTTTTAATGCAATAAATTCTAATCTTATGCAGGATATTATAAGAGCGTTACATTGAATTACAGATGCTGGCTGTCCGAACTGACAGAAACACGAACAATGTTACCCCTTTTAAAAACGCATCCGGTTTAGCCAGCAGAAAATATTTGGGTTTTCCCGTTCATTTCTTGGAATTTGTTTCTTTTGATTTGGTGTAGGACGCTTTCACTTTGCCATTTCTGACAGAAGCATCTCATTCTGCTGTTACGTTTATTCTTGAAAATCTGGCTGCCATTTTTTGCTGCGAAATTTACTCGTTTACCCCCAACACATCTGGTGTCAGCTAACACTGGGTAATAGCCTTTTACGTCAGGCTTCTGAGGTGGCATTGGGTCTATATCCCCCCACCCCCACATAACGACTTCCACATATGCACTAGGCCCCCACAGGAGTAAAAGTAAAGTATAAGTCCCTTTTCCACGCCTTTCAGGCGTATTGGGTATATAGTGCAAGAACTATATTTTATAGACCAAACCGCACTTAGTGGGTGATGTGGTCAGCTTTACGCTGGCTGCCTTTACTTCTTAGGACTGAACCTAGTACCCATAAGAGGCTGGGTCCACCTGAGAGCCAAGGTCATTTTTGGAAAAAGAAAAAATTCCGACCATCCCACCCAGGAGTGCGAGAAGTCATTATGAATGTGTCAAAAAGGTTGCTCAATTTTTTTTTTTTTTTTGTTCTCCTCGAAGCCACGATAAAGTAAAGGTTCGTATCTTGCCTGCCGTTCAGGAGATTTTCGGTTCGAATCCGTAAGTCACCTAACCACACACACACACACACACACACACACACACACACACACAAACACTATCATTATATTTAAACTGCATACTGGACATAACAGAGGCTACAGCCATCATCATCATCATGTGTGCACCGCTAGACGCAACATAGACCTCGCTTTCGATTTCTCTACCCCCCCCCCCCCCTCTATTGCAAGCCTCGGAAATACCATGCGTGATTATGTGTTTACAGATATAGTCGTTGTGGTCGGTATCACGCCCGTCGCATTTACTTTCAAGGACTCCTCCTGATACACCAGCTTTCTCTAAAATAAGGTTAATCATAACATGAGATGAATTTAAGAGGAGTGAAGAAATAAGACAAATGTCTGGGCAACCACTAGTAAGAATAGTTTTGGGACACATCAGATGGCGCTGATATTGGACACATCCTGAGAAGCAGGCAGCAGAGCATCGCCAGACAGGCACTGAAATGAGAATTAAAGGGACTGAAGAAGCGAGGACATCCATACCACTCAAGCACGAGCCCCCCCCCCCCTTCCACCCTCGGGCAAATAGACAATCGTCCAAGTCTTCTGCTCCTTCCCAGTTGGATCATTCTTTCCAGGTCATCAGCATCATGTAGCAGGTCCTTTGCAGAACGTCGCTCTCATCACGGTCTGCCTGAAAAAAACACGGTCTCTCGCCAACTCTTCTGCTTCATGTACTTTCATACTCAAGGAGTCACTTATATCCTGTTCCCATCTTCGTGTCTGTCGGCCCCTGCCCCTCCTTCCTGGTACCATGCCTTCTGCTATAATTTTTTTCCAATCCGTCGTGGCGCTTATGACCAAAATGTTTCAGCTTCCGAGACAGGATGCTGTTTATTAGCCAATCTTCTTTGATGTTCAGATCCTTAAAGATGTCAGTATTTCTCCTCTTCTTTGTCTAAGATATTCTGAGAATTTTTCTATAGCATTTCAGGTCAAAATCCCCTATTCTTTCTTAAGGACTGGGAGAGAGTCCACGACTTACATCCGTATGTTGCTACAGGGAAGACGCATGCTCTCAATATTGCTTGCTTGCCTGTTGTACCCCACCAGGACATCACACAAGCGATAAACACCCGGTGACACAAAGTGCCACCACGCGGATGAGGATCACCCGCGGAGAGGTCCCAGAAACCCGTTTCAGTCGGTATGGCCACAATTGTGGCCCAGCTATATTCAAGGCCCCTGACAAAAGCCAGGGTGGGGCTTCAAATAACAAAAAACTGCATCCCCCATGGGGACGACTAGTAAACTCAAAATTCTAATTTTGATCTCCTTGCTGATGCTTAACCATAGACTTTTTAGGCTGTTTAATCTTTGCATTGCTATGGCCGTCCTCCTTCAGGTATGAATGCTTTATCTGGTGGGAAAGCAAAAAGGACCTCATATGCAAAAATAACATCCCCTACAGGTAAATGCTATAATTAAAGAGGCGGAGAAGCTTTGACAAGTGGACTTCGAGTTTTACAACTGCTAGCTTCAAGAGAGCTTTAACAGATTATATCTTTTTGGCAATCGTTTTCTTAAGTGGTGTTTTTAAGTGCTCAAGTGAGAACAAGTCGCTAGCGAGAATGCCAATTGGTGAAAGTGCATGGGCGACTGTTGCTGCATGATTCAAGAGATAGAGCAATGTAGAAATTGAGTAGGAGCTGATCTTATGCTTAGAGCTAGAAAGCAGAGAATTGAAAGTAAAACTGAAAGCTGAGTTTGAGTGAATGAAATTGGGAGTTCGATAACCATAGTGATCGAGAAAGTGTTACATAAAACAGGCAATACACAGCACACCTTTCGATGAGATAATATGTATATATATCGATATAAAAACATACAGAAAGACAGACAGGCAAACCAACATATAGACAAATGGACAGAGAGATCAAAGGAAAGTCACAGGTATTGACATGTTTTAAAAAGTAAAGATCCATTTTTTTTCGTCTTAGGCGTATCCGGCATATGGGAAGAGCAACCATATTTTTATAGACCAGTCGGCACTAGGTGGGTAATGTAGACGGATTAGGCCAGCCGTCTTTACTTAAACAGGACATCCATCTTGGTACCCATTTAAGATTGGGTCGACCTGAGACGCCCTATACTATGATAAAAATCCACGCAGTCAGCAGTGGGTTTCGATCGCGGAATCGCAACACCAGAGCCACGGACGGCATATTGACGTGAACACGAATATAAATTCAGACTCATAGAGACACCAAAAGAAAGAAATTTGAACTTATTTTCTTGTGTGGGTTCCGGGGCCCCACTTTAGGGAAAACAAGAACAGATCCACTGCCTTCCCAACAAGCATGTCGCAGGAGTCGACTAATTAGGGGCTTCTCTTGATGTCGGAGTGCATCTGCCTGAGTGGCAAGGTACAACCAACTGCACACAAATAAGCCAGTAAAATAGATGTACACGCAAAACCCAGTCCCTGGCACAAAGCCAAAGTCCAAATGGACGAACAGCCAGGACTTTCCGCCGGAGCTTACAGCTGGTGTACAAATAGGAAGAAGAAGAAGAAGAAGAAGAAGAAGAAGAAGAAGAAGAAGAAGAAGAAGAAGAAGAAGAAGAAGAAGAAGAAGAAGAAGAAGAAGAAGAAGAAGAAGAAGAAGAAGAAGAAGAAGAAGAAGAAGAAGAAGAAAAAGAAGAAGAAAAAGAAGAAGAAGAAGAAGAAAAACTAATAGACAGACACACAAGTCAGAAGTAACATATCAACCTTATTTAAAAACAAAATACTTTTAAAAACACAGATTAGCAGGAAGATACCACTCAGACACGATTAAGCGATGAACAAACGAAGAGTAGTTCCTGGGCGCGTCATCATGAAAAAACAATAGTATTGATTATGAGGATGTGCGTGCCGTTAATTTGTTAATCTCAGTCCGAATGGGAGGCCAGACGGACTAGTCTTATTATAACCCGCTCAACACAATATTCTTACCAACGCTATGTTATCAGTGTCAAACATAAACACTGTCTTTAGAAGACAGAAAGAAAATAGTCATAACAGAAATGAAATGATTACCTACTATGCTAGGTTTAACAAGACAAGATCGACTTCTTTCTTCTTCTTTTGTCAAAATCTGCTTGTGCCGCTAGGCGTCGCAGTCTATCAGATGATCGGCAACCGAGCCAGGGCGCGCTCAGTCGCTTCATATGCCGTGATGTTATGAAGTCTCAAGTTGTCCGTGACTCCTTCAATCCATCTTCTTCTTGGTCTTCCCCTGCCTCTTGGTGTTTCGATTTTCATGTTGTATGCTCTTGATGCTGGCATCGTTGGTTCCATTCTCATTAGGTGACCAAACCATTTCATTCTTTGCTTCTCAATAAATTTAACGATGGGTATGGTTCCAATAGTTCTTGTAATCACATCGTTTCTCACTCGATCTCTTCTGGTTTTATTCGCAGCCATTCTCAAACATCTCATCTCCCAGGTGGTTAGTATTCTGGATCGACTTAGGAACGATGATATCAGTTCGAGAGTCTGCACAATTCCAATTCCAGTTGTCCAACAAAAATTCCAAATTTGATCCTGTTTCAGCTACCCGGAGGCCTGCTATATGAAGGAAGGTTCCTAGGCTGTCTTATTTTGGTTTCCTTCTTTTATGGTGTGTAGTCACACTTGATATGCCGGATCTTTGCTTCCTAAGTCCGATGTGGTGCTTGGGGTTTTTGGGTCTGGTCTGATCAAGTTCTCTTGGTATCAGTAGCTGTGGGCTTTAGCTAAGTCTGCAGAGAACCAATACAGAACTTTATAGGCGGACAACACATCAAATGGTTTGGCCATGTAACAAGACTGGCATCAGACAAGGCATCACAAAGAGCAATGTTATACAGATACAGCGGTAACAAAACCAGAGGCCGACTAGGGAGAATATGGACCGCATAAATATCCGAGACACTGAAAAATACTTTATACGAAGCGAGCCATAGCTCTCTTCCAACCCTGAAGCCTTGATGTATCCTAAGAGTAGAACTCTATGAATATGCTTAAAAAATTCAAACTGGCTTTATCAGACAAGAATGGATTGAAACACTAAGCACTTCGCGAATATCTGCCCTAACCTTCACATTTGTGCCAGGTTATGCGGGTGTTCAAGGGAACGAGTGTGCAGACTATCTTGCTGACACTGCAGTTGCAATGGCTGGCCCAGTACTGTACAGAAGTGATGTTATCAATGCCATGCACTGCACTTACTGTACCGAGCACGCCAAAGGACATTACTCCATATCCCTGTCTTGACAGATGGACATGGGGGTGCAGCCTGGAGCTGCAAGAAATAAACATTTCACTAAGGGGACAAAACGTTACATTGCCCAACACAGAACAGGCGTCATCAGTCGTTTTACACTTGTGGAGCTTTTGAGAAGGAGATCGGAGCACCTATGGATCTGTCCGAATTACTGTGATGATAATCCTGTGTAATCACTAATCCTAAGAGTAGAGAAAAGAAGAAGGAAGAAAACATTTTTGTTTAAATCTCCTGAAACATTGTCTGGTAGAAGAAAAAAAAAAGCGGAGGCAGTAAAAAATGCAACTAATTGACGTTATTTTTAAGTATGTTTGTCCTTCTAGGATTACATTCTATAGGATTACCCCTTAAGAATCAGGATTCAAGAGGTTTACATCCTTGAAACCCCTTTCGACCGTACTGCCGAGTAATTGTGGAGCAGCGCCAAACAGTAAACTGTCGTCCAGTGTTTTGGAACCACCCAATCAAGGATTCATACAGTCAATCAACAAAACAAATATTACCATTAACCATCAAGTTGCCCAACATACAAACCAGTGAAATAACCACTTAGGCATCCAGAGGACTAAAATATAATAGATGCACTTAATAAATGTCTTTTAAATTGATAATGAAATCTGTTTATCTACAAATTAGTGGGGGGGGGGGGGGGGAATGGAGCTGCGTGGTCTTAAGGTATGGTGTCCGCCTCGAGTGCTAGATGTCCCGGGTTCAAACCCCGGTAAAGGCTGCGATTTTTTCACGTGAATTTCTAGTAATTTCACCCTGGTGTCTGGATAGTAAGACCGGACACCTGTGTGTATTGTTACGCATGTAAAAAATCCCTTGGCAGTTGGAAATCGAAAAGAGTAGCCTAACGGCGTTGCCCGGGCTAATTTGGATTTAAAAATCTACCCTAAATTTTTCAGGATCCTCGCCGGTGCAACAGAGTTCGTGCACTGCGCTGAGCTACTTGGTACTCAGACTTGAGTTAGAAGAAGAACAGAGCACTGATGGGTTTCACCCGTGTACATAAACATAAACAAACATATAAGTGAATGAATATGTACAATTCCAAAGTCAGTTTTCGTCTCTAATGAGTCGTATAAAGCAAGCAAATAAACAGGCATTGAAAAATGAATCCAAACATTAGCGTGGTACAATCCCGTTTGTGCCCACGTCTTACATAAATAGATAAATAGCAGTACTGGCTACGCTAGTACAGTAACCCCGAGTTTACTTCACTGATTGAACTAATGTGTTTACAGTCGTGTAGTCGCTACATAGCAACACGTGATGAGTGAGTGTAGACAAATGTGTGACTGTCGCTAGGGACGATATATGATACTTCTAAACAAAATTCCAACAAAGGGGATTTGTGTGGGTGTATGAGCGTGTGTGTGGGTGTATGCGTGTGTATGTGTTTGTCTGTGTGCGTGCGTGAGCGTTTGTGTGTGCGTGTGTGTGTGTGCGTGTGCGTGTGTGTGTGCGCAGGTGTGTGGGTGTGTGCGTGTGTGTGTGTATGCGTGTGCGTTTGTGTTTGCGTTTGTGAGTGCGTTTGTGTGTGCGTGCGTGTGTGTGCGCGCGTGTGTGTGTATGTGCAAAACTCCAAGCGGGAAATAATAGCCATAACAACCCGTCGCTGCATTACCTTCAGGCGAATTAAAAATAACGTTGAGGTGAGTCAGATATTGACATTAGAGCACTCAGGGCATTCCCAAATGCGCTCCGTTCCCGTCTTTAGCAGCCAGTGCAGAGTTCCATTTCTAATGGTACCGGTCGTAGTTTGGTGATATTTCCGTCTTTCCTTTCCTCTGAGTGGTACCGGTCGTAGTTTGGTGATATGTCCGTCTTTCCTTTCCTCTGAGTGGTAGCGGTCGTAGTTTGGTTATATGTCCGTCTTTCCTTTCCTCTGAGTGGTACCGGTCGTAGTTTGGTGATATGTCCGTCTTTCCTTTCCTCTGAGTGGTACCGGTCGTAGTTTGGTGATATGTCCGTTTTTCCTTTCCTCTGAGTGGTACCGGTCGTAGTTTGGTGATTTGTCCGTCTTTCCTTTCCTCTGAGTGGTACCGGTCGTAGTTTGGTGATATGTCCGTCTTTCCTTTCCTCTGATTGGTACCGGTCGTAGTTTGGTGATATGTCCGTCTTTCCTTTCCTCTGAGTGTAGTGAGCAGAACAGACCCTCTGGTCACATCCAAGTGCATCATTATCATATTAAATATAACGTGATAAACACATATAAAACGTGAAAGTGGCTTACAAAGAAGCCAGACATCTTCCGAATTCTCCAACGAAATTTTGGTCACAGATTGATAGAACACCTTGCGCGTTGGCTGGGACTCGGAAAAAAAAAATTCAGTTGCACATACGGTTATGTCAGAATGGAAATGATACGTCGACTCAAGGTATTTTGAGATGACAATTTGTGTAAAGCAGTGGCTTAAAGTGTATATTTTTTCGGTACAGTTTCTCTGACAAGCAACAATAGATGTTTGTCTTGTTTATGGTTCCATTGACTGATTGTTTTTCTCGTCCGTGTTAGTAGACGACGATATGACACTCCAGCAACCCGATGAGCCACATCTTGAATGCCAGTCCGAGATGCAGAGTTAAAGATCCGCACACTTAGAGGTGCAACCGAACCAGGCTCATACTGGTCAAGACTTATCTACACCTCTTCGCTGTTATCCTAGTATACTAAAAGCAAAGAATGGAAAAGTTGCCTAAAGGAAGGGGAGCGAAACAATACAGGATACAATAATACACTCCTAAACCTATCTCTACTCCAAATCTCTAAGAGCTCAAACATAGAATGTCGTGGTGAGTGGAAGCCGAAACCCACACCCAGCTGCTTCAGTTACAAGAAAAACAAAAATGGGAAAGTTCGTTAGGTTGGGACCTATGGTGTCCTAGCTCTGACAGGATATGTTCTGTTTGAAGTTTGAACAACGGATCAACATCCTGGCACACGGGTATTAACCCATAAGTGCTCCGTTCTTCTTCTAACTCAAGTCTGCGTCCGAAGAAGCTCAGCACAGTGCACAGGCTCTGTAGCACCGGCGAGGATTCAAGTAGCGGTAACGGTAAAACTAGGCATACTATCTAAAAATCATAATCTGAATAAAAACAAATGAAACTATAGTCACCATACTGAACATCCGTTTTTTTTTTTTTTTTTTTTTTTTTTTTTTTAGGAACTGAAAAATAACGTGCTTCAGAGATAACAATGCATTAACAATCAACATCGTGTTCACAGACCATGTGCTAAACACTCCAACTTACAAAGGTAAAAGTTCGCTTCCAGCGATCTGCAATCAAACATCTCTGAGCGAGGATACTTACTGATATCTAGATCTAACACAATCCAACCACTCGAGGAAATTTAGATCTAACACCTTTTATCTGTTGAAATGTACCATCATTATGAAATCAGTGAGCCAGCTCATATCTCTTCACTCAGTCCCCTGAACCCATGCTGCGTTAAAAATGATGAGCTCCCACGCAACAACAAAAAGTCAGAACTACTTTTTAACGAGCTAAGAGAGAGAGAGAGAGAGAGAGAGAGAGAGAGAGAGAGAGAGAGAGAGAGAGAGAGAGAGAGAGCCTTTTTGCGCTGCACAAGGCTTTTTATAATCTTTACACACCTGCCAGATTTATTTCACAAGTGCAGCCAAACCAAATTATTAACAGCTTCGCCAGCTACACTAGAAGCAAGATCCCATTCGAGGAGACTAGTCGTCGCAGATAACGTCGACGTTTCTCTTGAAGTCAGAGTACATCTGCCATCGAGTAAAGGAACCAATATTTGTACATAGATAAGTCAGATTTGTAAAACGAATGCACACGCAAAAAAAAGCAATTCCTGTTATAAGACCAAAGTCAAGATGTAGACGGACAGCAAGGTTGCTTTGTTGGAGTTTACAGCCGGTGAACGCGAAGAAGAAGATGATGAAGTAGGATGCCAGACGCATTTTACAAGCTCATTAAAGGGCAGACGGTCTATCTCCCCCCCCCCCCACGCCTCCCTCAATTTTTCCATTTTTCCTCCACACAAACACACACCAGCTCTTTCCCCCAGTAGTTCAACGCAACTCACAAAAGGAAAAAGTAATTAGTCTGGTATGATCGTTTCTCAATTGGTAACTTGATTACGTTGGTGGCCCTTCTCGGGCATTTTATCTTACAAACCTGTGAAGTTTTACTCAGTGAATTATGCAGTCAACATCACACAAGCCAACTGTACCTCCCATGATATTCTGGCTTTCGTTGCTTTCAGGGGCACCAATACACAGGAAAGCCAAAGCAGTGTTTCCCCGTTGTGAATTTGAACAAAGAAGGCACAAACGATAGACTGCACAATTTATTGCCTGATATATCTCGCTGTATGCAGGTGCATACCACAGCAACAATTGATTACAATGAAGCAAATAGGTGAATCATAGAAACTAAAACACAAATTCGACTACATTCATGAACTGTCTGTTTCACCAAGGTAACCGTAAGGTAACGACCACTTTTTTCTGTCTGCAAAGTTCTGGTTTCAACAGGCTGATCGCTGACGCTTCCGCATATCGGAGTAATCTAAGGTTGCCCGAATTGTAAATAATTCGAAATGCATCATCCTTGTTAACGATGTGCCCGGAATTTGGAATATGGCACGCAATTGCTGATGATGGATTTTGTCGACCAGTCACCTGATTCGTTGTTGTTGAGGTGTTAGTGTTCTGCATTGCTTTTACCACCCATACTGGAATATGTTCAGCAACCCGTTTCTCCAGTCGTCGATCAGTTCTGCCCACATATGCAGCGTTACAGGTGCATTTGAATACGCCAGATCTTATTGTATTTGCCATTTTAGTTAAGGTTCCGTGACTGTCAAGCTGGTTAACAGCTGCGCTAACACTAATATTACCTACACATGTTCTGGATTAACTAAGCCACAGCTAGGGCTTCATAATCTATAGGGATTTTTTCCTCACCGCATATGCAATTTTAATTTAACATACCATTTTTTTTTTATTCCACACAAATTTTCTAACTGTGTTAATATTATTTTGCGTATTTTATCTTAGCCGTTTCTTTATTCCAATTGGTAAATTATTTATTTAATAGAAAATAAACAGCTTGAAACGCATCAACCTCGACCTTTTATTATCTCACATACATGTTTCAGTTTTCTGAAATTCGCTAGTGTCATTTTAAACAGAAGAGCTCTCTAGGCTTTATAAAGTCTACGGCTTCATCAAGTTTTAATAAGGCCCTTTACCCATGCCTATACAACAAGACGTTCGCCTGTTGGCCCGACGGTATGTTTGTTTGTTTTAGTATCCAGAAGCCATGAGTTGTTAACCCTTAGGCTCGTTATTATGGATATCGCAACCTTTCGGCCTTGATTCCATTGTAAATACCGTAAATCTGGGAGAAATGTAGCATTTCTGCCTACCCCCGGGAGTGAACCCGGACCACAAGGAGTTCGTCACCCGCTCACCGCGTAATCCGGTTTAGCCAACTACGCTAGAGAGCTGGGCGGCCAGACGGTATTGGGTTCAAATCCTCATCTAGGCTTTTATTTTTTAGGGGGGGGGGGGGGTCACTGTTGACATAGATCCCAGGTCAACCCAACTGAAAATTGGTAGCAAGTAGTGTCCTGGGAAGTAAAGGCGGTCGGCGTCATGTTGACCACATTGTACACCGAATACTGTTGATCCATAACACTGGTTAGTCGGCGAACTGGTATGGGAGACAGTAGAGACGAAGAGACAGGACACGATGTGTAATCTGACTTTTAGGGTTCGGTAGTTGGTACTACTCACTTAAGTCATCCCATCTTATCATCGGCGAGATTTCGAAGCTGTTCCCACGGGCTGTCATGTGTTGTAGGGATGTTATGATGTAAATTTGCCTAGAGAAACCACACAGCATCCAGGGGCTACTGCGGTTGGTTCTGCAACGTCCTGTAAAGGATATGCAACTAAATTCTATATACCTATATGAATAAATGGGGTTCCCATGGTTTCTAGCTATTTGATTTCAATCTTTGAAATAGTAATCGTACATAATGGAAATCTAGGTGAGACAAACTATTTGAAAGTTAAAAAAAAAGAAACAACAACAACGAGTAATCGAGGCCAATACTTACTTGTTTACTTATCCTCCAGCTAGAAGTTGGTAATATCTGTAGTTGAATGCTGAACACCCTTTAGGTAGTTAATATAGATACAATTGAAATTCCCCAGTTAAATGCCAATTTATTAGCTATTAAATCTGCTATGGTAAATAATTTTACCTATTATAATGAGTTTTTACCTCAGTTTTTTTCCCTACATCCACATCATTCTATACTGTCTCAGTGTTTGTTCCCGACCAAAACACACAGAGCCCTAGACTTGGTCATGGCTGATCATTTTGGGAGTTAAACAGTTTTTTTCTGGACGTGATAGCCGACTCGGTCTTTGGTATTCTGGATTATTTCCACTGATTATATTATTCCACGCCACTATCTTAAGCCATCCACCATCACTTAAGCCATCCACCATCACTTAAGCCATTCACCATCACTTAAGCCATCCACCATCACTTAAGCCATCCACCATCACTTAAGCCATCCACCATCACTTAAGTCATCCACCATCACTTAAGCCATTCACCATCACTTAAGCCACCCACCATCACTTAAGCCATTCACCATCACTTAAGCCATTCACCATCACTTAAGCCATCCACCATCACTTAAGTCATCCACCATCACTTAAGCCATCCACCATCACTTAAGTCATACACCATCACTTAAGCCATCTACAATCACTTAAGCCATCCACCATCACTTAAGCCATCCACCATCACTTAAGCCATCCACCATCACTTAAGTCATACACCATCACTTAAGTCATACACCATCACTTAAGCCATTCACCATCACTTAAGCCATCCACAATCACTTAAGCCATCCACCATCACTTAAGCCACCCACCATCACTTAAGCCACCCACCATCACTTAAGCCATCCACCATCACTTAAGCCACCCACCATCACTTAAGCCACCCACCATCACTTAAGCCATTCACCATCACTTAAGCCATCCACCATCACTTAAGCCATCCACCATCACTTAAGCCATCCACCATCAATTAAGCCATCCACCATCATTTAAGCCACACACCATCACTGCCTCTGCGTCTTCTACCACTGATAATTTTCCAGTCGTCACGATATTTACCAGTGCTTCTTTTTCTCATCACGTGATCAAAGAACTTTGTCACTTTCTCATTTCTATTGTCATTTTTTTTTTTTTTTTTACGAATTCAGAAACCATGAGTTGTAAACCCTTTGGCTCGGTACTATGGATATCGCAACCCTTCGGCATTGATTCCATTATAGGTACCGTTAATCTGGGAGAAATGTGGCTTTTCTGCCTACCCCCGGGAGTGAACCCGGACCACAAGGAGTTCGTCACCCGGCCGCCGCGAAAGTCAGGTTTAACCAACTTCGCTAGAGAGCCGGGCTTCTATTGTCATACCCCAGGTTTATTTAGGTCGTCCACATCGCCGTCCGTCGTCGAAGTGTCACGAGGCATGCTGCAAAAATGATCAAAACATAAATCTTCTTCCGTTGATAACGCCTGACAGTGGTGAATAGTTTGCTTTCCTTCTCTGATCTTCCTTGCATGATCTTCATTCTCTGATTTTATTCTATTATTTTCCCTTTCTGATCTATCTTCTCTCATCTTCCTTCTCTGATCTTTCTTATCTGATTTTCATTCTATAATTTTCATTCTCTGATCTGCATTCTCTGATCTTCATTTTCTGATCTTCATTCTCTGACCTTCATTCTGATCTTCATTCTCTGATCTTCATTCTCAGATCTTCATTCTGATCTTCATTCTCTGATCTTCCTTCTCATATCTTCATTCTGATCTTCATTCTCTTATTTTCATTTTCTGACCTCCATTCTCTGATCTGCATTCTCTGATCTTCATTTTCGGATCTTCATTCTCTAATCTTCATGCTCCAATCTTCATTTCCTAAACTTCATGCTCTGATCTTCCTTCTCTGATCTTCCTTCTTTGGTCTTCCTTCTGTGATCTTCATTCTCTTATCTTTTTTCTCTGACCTTCATTTTCTGATCTTCATTCTTTGATCTTTATTCTCTGATCTTCCTTCTCTGATCTTCATTCTCTGATCTTCTTCATTCTCTGATCTTGATTGGCCATAATTTTCACAGGGTTCTCTTTAAACATAATTAAAGCAAACATTTTTTTCTCATTAAAAACACCTGGCTTTTCTAGAGACACGAGCTAAAACCGCTCAGATGACACCCACTAATTTCATTTCACATTACAGTGTCATTGACATTTGCACTCTGACATTAACACGTTGCTCTTTCTGTCCAAGGACGTTAGCCTAATTTTCTAGCCATGCTGTTTCCAACAAGGCCGTGGGCTTTTAACGATCGTTTAGTTTACCCACCAGCTGTGCACTGCTAGAGTTAGGAACTTGCCTAACCAGGGCTGCCAATGGGATTTTTTTGAAAAACCCAGCTTCGCTAACAAAAACCCAAGCAATACATAGACAATGAACAAAAAAACAAAAAAAAAACCAGATTGTTAAAATGTACAAAATTTATAGTTACGAAACGAAACCTTTACCATTTTTATATAAGGAAATATTTAAAAAAAAAACAACCCAGATTTCAATGAGGCCTCTAAGAAAAACCCAGATCTGGGGGGAAAACCCAGCATTGGCAGCCCTGTGCCTAACGTTAGAGTTTGTGACGATCTGTTGTGTTGTAGCTTTTCACAACCGCCATACATAGCGTTTGTATGTATGCAATGTAAGGAAAGGACCCATTTCACGCTTTTAGTTTTGTTTTCGTGTAGTACTATCTCCGTGTGGGTTCCAGAGCCCGAATTTGGAGAACAAAGAATACACTTACTGCCCTCCCTTACTCTCCATCCGGCCCCCCCCCCCCCACCCCCACCCCAACACCCCAACCCTCGCAACAAAAAAAAAAAAGATGTCATAGAAAGTGAGTAATTTCTTCCTTGAAAGTAGAAGTACATCTGCCTTAAAGACACGTGACCAGTAGTCTAACTACAAATAAGCCAGATATGTATAACGGATGTACAGGCACAACTCAAGTTCTGGATCAAGACTAGGGTGACCTTATCTTGAGCTCAAAACGGGACATCCTGTTCATATTTTTAGCTGAAAATGGGATATTCCTTTAATATTTAGAGCTAAAGACTGGACATTCCAAGAAAATCAGTTTAACCACAACCATCTTTTCTCTAGATCAACAAAGGAAAAGTTATTATTTACTGGCTCGAAGATGGTATAAAAACCCGAATCGTTGTCAATAAGAAATAAGTGAAATAATATACTCTATAACTGCAACACGCGCGTGCGTGCGTGCGTGCACGCACACACATACACACACATACACACATTCACACTTACACATATACAGACATACACACACACATACACACATACATACACACATACACACACATACATACAGATATACACACATACACACATACACAGATACACACATACACATATACATATTTAAAAATAAAAATGTCCACGAACAAATTTCACTCATTTTAAAATATCTAAAACCATGAAATCGAATAGTGTCCACAGATGTAGCTAAAAAATGTGTTATATTCTCCGGCCAATTCCTGGAGTTTTGTAAAACGGAAAAAATGACGTTTCTTTTGGAGAACCGAAGGGACGACCGAGACAGACCTAAAAACAGGACTGTCTCAGTAAAAATGGGACGTATGGTCTCCCGGATCAAGACCAAAGTGCAGAAGTGGACGAACAACCAGGACTTTTTCCAGAGTTTGCAGTTGATTACCGCAAAAATGAAGAGAAAGAAGATCAGTATGGAGCAGTCTCTGTGGCGGAGCTGGTAGATCTTGACTTGAGTCTACAGGTCTTTGATTTGAACCTGCACTGAGAAGACATTTTTGTAAATGATCTTGGCAACCAGACAGAGATTATAATTTCGGTGCCAGGAAATATCACAGAATGTAATAACGACCGCCCACATCACCTATCTAGCGTCGAATGGTTTACGAAATTAGCAACTAACAACTAGCATCATATTCTTGATATACTAGTAATGTGCTAATAGTTTATTTACTTTAGCTTATTTACATCGTCGTTTTCGTCGTCATCATTATCATCACTATCATCATCGCCACAACTATTATCATTATCTTTATCATCATCCTCGCCGCCGCTACTGCCACCAGCACCACCACTAGCAAAATCATCATCATTACCATCATCATCAACACCACCATTATCATTGTTGGCACTAGCACCATCTTCACTATCACCCCCACACCACTGGCATCATCATCACCACAACCATCATCATCATCATCATCACCACCATCATCATCATCACCACTATCACCACCATTATGACCATCATGAAAACCACCATCACCATAATCTTAATCCATAACGCCATCATCACCATCACCAGCATTATTATTACTAACACCATTATGAACACCACCACCACCACCATCATCATTATCACTAACACCATCACCACCACCATCATCATCATTATCACTAACACTATTACAATCACCACTATCATCATTATCACTAATGCCATCATAAACACCACCACCATCATCATTATCACTAATCCCATCATAAACACCACCACCATCATCATTATCACTAATACCCTCATAAACACCACCACCATCAACATTATCACTAATGCCATCATAAACACCACCACCATCATCATTATCACTAATACCCTCATAAACACCACCACCATCATCATTATCACTAATACCCTCATAAACACCACCACCATCATCATTATCACTAATACCCTCATAAACACCACCACCATCAACATTATCACTAATACCCTCATAAACACCACCACCTTCATCATTATCACTAACACCATCATGCACCACCCCATCATCTTCTTCTTCTTCTTCTTCTTCTTCTTCTTCCTCCTATTCGAACCTTATGTCAGAAAACTTATATCAGGAGGCCGGTAGCCTTAATCAAAGCTATTGTTCAGTCCATATCTTCTCGTGTACCATACAATTTTGTCTTCATTGTGGTTGGACAGGTACGTCAGTCTGTAAACTGATACATCCGTCGCCTGATATTGATATTGTCTCAGTTCTCAATGGTTCTTTTCAATACAGTTGGAAGTCTTGTTTCTTTTATTGACATTACTGATGTTTTGTTATTCTTGAAACTTGGATGTCTCGAATAACATAATTGTTTCCATGTCAGTTTGATTATTTCTTGGACGGAATAGTTGATTTGTATAGTGTATTTGTTGCCTAAACAATGTAATGTTTTACTTAAGCAATGTAATGTTTTTTTTTCTTGGGGACTGTTAGTGTTGCGAGAACTTTGTATACGTTTCTGGGACAATGTAATGTTTTACTTAAGCAATGTAATGTTTTTTTTTTCTTTCTTGGGGACTGTTAGTGTTGCCAGAACTTTGTATACGTTTCTGGGACAATGTAATGTTTTACTTAAGCAATGTAATGTTTTTTTTTTCTTGGGGGCTGTTAGTGTTGCGAGAACTTTGTATACGTTTCTGGGACAATGTAATGTTTTACTTAAGCAATGTAATGTTTTTTTTTTTCTTGGGGACTGTTAGTGTTGCGAGAACTTTGTATACGTTTCTGGGACAATGTAATGTTTTACTTAAGCAATGTAATGTTTTTTTTTTTCTTGGGGACTGTTAGTGTTGCGAGAACTTTGTATACGTTTCTGGGACAATGTAGATGCCTCCTAAGTTGTGTGGCTGTTTCTCAGACAAGGTATTTTTTTCTTATTCTTCTTTTTCTTATTATTATTATTGTGTTATTATTTGCAAAAATAACTCTTGCAAGGTAAAGTCTGAGAAGTAAAAGCGGCCGGCCTAATGTTGATCACATGTTGATCTATGTGCTGATCTTTCGGTGATTTCTGCTACCATCAATGATGAACGGCCTTTCTAACGTCAGACTGTTTGTGTTAGCACTTTTGATGACTACCATATGCTCTTAATGCGAGTGTATGCTAGATTTGCTGAGACAGCTGTTTGTCAGTCTTTCCACAAGGGACTGTGATAAACATTCTGTGTGTTTTTTGTTGGCACAGGAGCGGAGCAAAGATGGGGAGTCCGTTTGCTATGAAGCTGAAATTAAAATTACAAGATTACCAGGCATCACACACTTTAGAACACGGAGAAATCATACATAAATTTAATAACCATTAAAAAAAAAGTTTAAATAATTTTTTATTTATTTATGTGTTAGCCATAAATAAAGAAGGTAATCAACACACTCGGTGTTCCATGGCATTCAGCCAGTTACTGTTCACAAAGATGGACTCTACAAAACAAGTCAAATCTGAAATGGGAAAATACTAGTTACCACGGCCAAATGTTTAACACAGACTCCTCTTGTTCGTTACTGCTTGTACGAAACGAACATCGTTTACGGAGCATCACACCTCCAGATATCTGGGAGTGTTAAAGTAATTTAGGTATTTTGGTCCGAATTATCAGGGGAAAGATACGCGGATTTTTTAATCCGGTTGCCACTGGCACCACTAGTGAAGATTTTTTGGGATTGGCCTTTAAAAGATTAGGTCAGGTGTAGGAATGTTCTGGGAATGCTGATGTTAATTTGTTATTCGTTCATACGGTAATTCATACACTGAATGTGGGAACTGTTCTTTAGTTTTTATTTGCTAATATGTTTGATATTCGAAATATGCTTGGTTAATAGGAATTTATGTAACCCATAGAGTTATTTCCCAGGTCTTCAAGCTGTTTTGTAGGAGTCCACCGAATTTCAGTTTTGGTGTTAGCATTTACTGTCTTCATAATTTAGCTCCAGTGGACCAAGAGGGGAAGAAAAGACGCTGGCGTTGAATAGGACACATATTGAGAAAACCGGAGAACAACATAACTAGAATGTCTTGCACTGGAACCCACAAAGGCATAGGGATAAAAGAAAGAGCCCTTCCCCCAACCCCCCAAAAAACACATGGAGAAGGGAGCTGGAGAATGAATTTAAAAAGATGGGGAGAACTTGGGGAGAGATGCAGGCCACAGCAAAATGTAGAACGACTTGGCTTGAGTTGGTTGAGGGCCTATGCTCCACTGTGAGCTAGAAAGGCAAAAGAAGAGATGATATATATTAGGGTGCAACCTAGAGATGAAAGATATGTACATTTAGCTAAATACACCATAGGTTTCATTAATCAACACAGAGATAGGTAGAAGATGTGGAGGCCGACCTCTACTACGATTTAAAGATGTGTGCAAGAAGGACATGAATGATACAGGTATTGAGGCGCATAAGGTCGAGATTGAGAACGAAGGAAGAAATGATTGCAGAAAGGGTGAGACCTGACAGTCTGATAAGAAACAGACTAAACACAAATATTGACAACAAAGGTCCTGAAATCCCATACTATAATTGTAGAAGACTGTTCCTAATTCGGGCAGGTCTTGCTGGTCTCACTCGCAGTCGCAAAGGGCAGTGAGTCCCACGGCACCTCATAGCGCAATATGACACTATCGTCTGGAAAAACAGAAAGTTGCCAGTCAAATCGAATCAAAACAGAACAGTCGTTAACAGTCGGTTTTACCTTTGTGGAGTTTTTGATGAAGAGATTGGGACACGGCATCGATCAGTCATGAATCAGTCATAGATCAGTCATGGATCGGTTAGAGTGCTCTGCTGATAAACTTTACTAATCACTAATCCAGGAAGCTGGGGTGGTCTAGCGGCTAGACGCTCGCCTTCGCATCGGAAGGTCGTGTGTTGAGTTCCTGACGAGGGCCAAATTTAGTTCAAAAATGACATTGGCCTCCAGATCGACCCAGCCCTGAGCAGGTACCAGGTCCTGGGAAGTAAAAGCGGCTATCGTGATGCTGACCACATCACCCACCAGGTGCGTTTGGTCTATAAAATATAAGTCTAGCCCTATATACCCAATATGCCTGAAAGGCGTAAAAAAAAGAGTCCTTAGAAGAGGAATCGACAATCCCTAACTGAGTTAACTAATTTTAACTGGATTCATAGACTTCGAAAAGGTTTTTGACAGCATTGATAGGGAATCTCTCTGGAAAATAATGGGGCACTATGGAATCCCACATTAAACTTAACTTAGTAAAAGCAATATATAAAGACATGAAGTGTCGAGTTTTTCATAAGGGGATTCTAATAGATACATTTAAAAATAAAAACAGGTGTGCGACAGGCGTGACTTTTATCGCCTCTCCTGTTTTTACTGGCAGTAGACTGGATTGAATTTGGAAGCAATAGAGACGTGGTTTCTTAGACGAATGTTACAAATATCTTGGACTGTAACGACGATTACTTGAAAGAAAATAATGAAAGTAGATCACCATGTACATCAATAAAAAAGAGACAAACACTTTTTTTTTTTTTTTTTTTTTTTTTTTTTTTTTGGCCACATAATGAGAAGAGAGACATCGGAGAACATGGTGACAACTGGAAAGATCAGTGGACAAGGGGTTGGAGGCAGACCAAGAGAGATGTTTTTCAATGTTTTTCTTTTCATCACGTGACCAAAGAACATATATTAGCAGTATGGCAGCATTAAATAATAAAGAATTATGTTAACCCATCATCGTTATGTAAGACAGGTACGTAAAGAACCCGTTTCCACTCCTGTAGGCGTATAGGGCATATAGGGCTAGATCTATATTTTTATAGACCTATCCGCATAGGATGGATGATGTAGCCAGCATCACGCCAGCCGCTTTTACTTCCCGGGACTGTATCCAGTACCCACACAAGGCTGGGTGGACCTGGGAGTCAAGGTCATTTTTGAAAAAAAGTCCGGCTCAGCCAGAGAGCGAACCGCCGACCTTCCGATCCTAGCCTCTCCGCCAACATCGTCATGTGCGGTGCCAATTAACATTGGATGTCATCTTCCTCCACTCACACGATCACCACAATCACGTAGGTAATGAGGATAGGCAAGAAACATAATATCATGAACGTTCATCCTAACTATACTGCAGTCAAACAAGTACGAGCATTGAAATATTATACTTCTTCTTGTTCTTCTTGTTCTTGTTCTTGTTCTTCTCCTTCTTCTTCTTCTTCATCTGCGTTCATTCGAAGATGTAATTGCGTTGTGTCCGTTTACAGCATGGCTCCGATATTTGCACCTTTTGGCCAACACATCCGACTTCTGCGGTCATTTGTTGACCGGGTTAACCTTTCCGATGAAATGAAATATTCTAGGAAGCATATTTACGGAGGATGGCGGACTCTGTAGAGAGACAAGCCAGAGTACAGAAGGCAAATGTTGGCTACCTACCAGTTAGCCCCACCGTTAAGACACCCAACTGTCTCCCTTCCACAAAACAGCAAATGATTAATAACATCTTTATCCCTACTTTATGTTATCAGTGCAAAATATGGACAATGGAGAAGAAAAAATAACCACATGTGAAATGCGCTGTCTCCGCAAGGTCACTAACAACACAAGAAGAGACCGGGTCACGAATACCAGCACTAGAGAGAAAGTTAGAAAAAGACCATGTGGATTATTTTGCAAAGAATGAAATGATTCGGCCATCTAGTGAGAATGCAGCTAGACCACACTAATGTGAGACTTTTTACAGTAAAACATCTTGGAGAAATGCGAGAAGAAGGCCGAGAAAGAGATGCATAAATGATGTAGATGAAACCTGCAAAAAGATGAACAAATCCATCAGTCAAGCCACCCGAGAGCAAAGGCAAATACAGAAAACCACAACACTGTTCTACAACCTGGTAATCCTGACACGACTGAAGAAGATTGTGTTCTTTACTTTATTCATTGTTATGACATGATCAAAAAACGCTACCTACGTCAAATTTTTCTAATTATTTTACAACTTTCTTCTGTCTCGAACATGACTGCCATGTTTATGTTTGTTTCATTGCATGATATTGTTTGTAATCTTCCCAAAACGACACATCTTCTTTGCGAGTAAATATTTTTCGAGTTCTTTATTAATATCCTATCCCTAGAAGACGTCACACGGCAGTCCAACAGTTTAGAGGGTGGTAAGACTGGGTTTCCCAGGTTTCTGATGCTTTTAACGACTCCAAAACATCTAGAACTGGCCCTAAACCCAACCCACCTACGTCCCACGAGGGAGTGCAGCCTAGGTCCCACGACTGCAAGCAGCCTATCTACCACACCTGAAATATCGGACTGTTCCGTGACCTGTGGATTTTCCCTGTTTGGGGTAGGATAATAATAAAGTACAATTTGTCTTCTTATTGTTGTCCACTCTCACATACATATAACCACACGATGTTTACTGCTGCGGAATATCCTCTTCACCAGTTCCTCCACAACGCGCCTATTCATTAGGATTATGGAACGCTGTACAGCTGTTAGTTTGTGGCAGGTAATGTTACAAACTGCAGTATCTGATTTTCTCAATTACCCATGTCCTGTTTGCACGTGTAAAGACAGGTGCATTCAGCGATTAGCGGAATCTGTTGTACAATCCTTTACCTCTGTGGCTCTCAGCCTTCCTAATGTTGCGAGCCTTTGATACTGCTCCCTCATGTTGTGGCCACCCCCAAGCAATTATTTTCCTTCCTAACTTCAATGAATATGTGTTTTCTGATGGTCTTATGCGACCCCTGTGAAAGGGTCGTTCGACCAACTACAACAAAAAAATGTCGTTACTCACAGGTTTAGAACTGCAGCTTGTCATCAGTGGTTTCCAGTTTGTGAAGTCCTGGGGACTGCTCATATGTTGGAAAGTCTGATCTCCTACTGTTGATGTGCATAATTAAAATCTTTTCATAATTTATAAATATTGTGATCGTAAAAATTTTTTTTTTAAATTGAAAAAAGAAAAATGGTGAGTTTTAAAAGAGGACCAAACAAATTTTAGTGAATCAAGAAGTAAATAAACACAGAGGTAGAATAAAACGCATGTTAAGAAAACTGAGAATAATATAACTAAAATGCCTTTGCACTAAAACTCACAGAAATAAAGGCAGATCCGAAAATAAAAGTATTGGGAGAACAAGGGGTAGCTATATGTAATAGTAAAGGATATGATGACTTGGCATTAGTTGTTGGCGGGCCTATGCTCCATCGGGGCCGATAGAGAGAGGGCCTGATTTAGACTTTACGAGGCCAGAGGCCGTATAGAGCCCCGAGGTACCTATGTTTTAATTACACTTTTTTTTTCTTTTTCACAAATAAATAATATTTCTTTAAAGACACAGAAAATATATAATCCTCTTTATGGCTCTGTTTAAAAAAAAAAAAATTACATATGTGAATCACTTTGGCCTTATTGAAAAGTAGTCGCTTATGGAAGGGTAGTAACGTAAGATCTTTATTGGAATTGTCTCTTCCATGATATTACTGGCTAAGCTCAAAGCTCTTTTTTGAAGTGCTTTAAGCGGTTTAATGATTGAACTTGGACAGTTACCCCATAATTGAGGAGCAGTTGTCTAGTTGGTTCTGAATGTGGGAGGTATGGAATATTCTTATAGTGTTTTGATCCAAAAAGTGTTTTACATTTTGCAAGCTGGTATACTTTGTTTGCTGTGTGTTTCACTAGAGCCTGCACATGAGAAGTGAAGGTACAATTTCTATCAACAAATACGACTGAAGCTTTGTGCTCAGTTACATATTCTACAGGGTTTAAGTGATGTAGAGTTGATGAGTATGCTGTGCAGTTCAAGAATATATTTTTTGTCATGTTGATATTAACATACATTTTATTTTACTAATGTTTACTTCTATGAGGTTTGCATAGCTCCAGGAAACGACATTAATTCCTGTTGTAAAGATGACTCCAGACATTGGCTCTCAACCTTCCTAATGTCGCGACTCTTTATTACAGTTCCCTTATGTTGTGGCGATGCCCAAACAATTATCTTCCTTCATACTTCAAAGCATATGTGTTTTCCGATGGTCTTATGTGACCCCTGTGAAGGGGTTGTTTGACCCGCCCCCCCCCTTCCTTCCCCGGCCTAAAAAAAAAAGGTCGCGACCAGCATGTTGAGAACCGCTGCTCAGTGAGCCAAGCATGAGAGAACCCAATTGCACGTGATATGGTTGGACTTAGCCAACGCCTACGGGGCAGTTCCCCATAGGCTACTGTGGCGGGCCCTTCGCATGTTTCACCTACCGGCACAGATCAACGAAATGATCGAGCAATATTTCTCTAAGTTCGCTTTGCGCTCCTCTACCTCGACGTTTACCACGAGATGGACTGAGCTACAAATTGGGATAGCTTTGGGGTGTACGATCTTACCAATACTGTTCGTCATGGCCATGCAGATCCTGTTGGACGGGGCGGCCGGCTACGGACAGGGCCTTCAAATAGGGGATCACTGGATGCCTCCACTACGTGCCTTTATGGATGACACGACTATTATCACGGGCATCGAGGAGTCTGCCCGCACGATCCTGAAAAGATTTAACGCGGTGGTCCAATGGAGCGGTATGCAGTTCAAACCGCAGAAGTCGAGGAGTCTGTCAATCCCTAAGGGTCGGATGGTGGAAACCAGTTTTACGATGGCAAAAAATAAGATCCCCACGGTTCTGGAGGAACCGGTGAAGAGCCTTGGTCGCGTTTACGATTCGAAGTTATCTGATAGAGCGGAGGTCCGGCGAATACACGAGTCACCGGCTACAGGCCTGCTCGCGATCGAGCGGTGCAGGCTGATTGGAAAGTTCAAGGTCTGGTGTCTCCAATTCATGTTGATTCCAAAGCTCCCCTGGCCGCTGTTAGTCTACGAAGTGACGATAACAACAGTGGAGACGATGGAGAAAAAATAACACAGCCTTAAGAAAGTGGATTGGTGCACCGCCTTGTCTGACTGACGTAGCTCTGTATTGTAAGCAGGCTAAGCTGGTACTCCCGTTTAAATCGATAACCGAAGAGTTTAAAGTCGGCAAGGTAAGACTCGCCATGCTCTTGCGCGAGTCTTCAGACCCAAATGTCATCGCTGTCCAGCCCGCTCTAAAGACTGGTCAGAAGTGGAGAGTCCTCGATGCGATTGAATCTGCCCAGAATGCACTAAAATTGAAGGAAATATTGGGATACATTTAAACCGACCGTCGAGGCCTAGGTCACGGAAAGGTCAATTGGTGGTCCAAAACCACAGCCAAAGAACGCCGAGACATGGTAATACAACAAGTCAGGGACAACAAAAACGAGGTTCGTTTCCAGAAAGCAGCCCAACAGTCGCAGCAGGGCCATTGGGTCAGCCTGGAGAGCGCATTGCCAAGAGTACTCACATGGAGGTGAGATCTGGCGAATGACCCCGCTGCGACTGAGCTTTATCGTTTGTTCGGCGTACGATGTATTACCGTCCGGTGTTAATATGGTGAAGTGGTCTGCGACTAACGATCTGATTTGCCCGTTGTGCAAAGCGAAGCAAACGTTAGAACACGTTCCGTCCGCATGCAGGAAAGCCCTAGGTCAAGGCCGATACACCTGGCGCCACAACAAGGTGCTAAAAGAGTTGGCAGCTGTTGTGGATCAGGCTAGGATGCGGGCTAACGCTAGAGCCAGTCCTACCGTCGGCCCCATACGCTTCCTCAAGGCTGGGCAAATTCAAAAAGGTAAGATCAACAAAGGCGCATTCGCCCCATCTATGCTAGACTCTGCTAGGGACTGGTTACTGGCGGTTGATCTGCCGGGCCATGAAAGGTACCCTGAGTTAATTCGAAAGACCGGCCTGCGACCTGACATAGTTCTCCACTCTGCGGAGAAATGGCAGCTCATCCTGATTGAGCTGACCGTCCCGTATGAGTCGCGAATGGACGAAAATCACATGTATAAGCTCGAGAAATACAGTGATTTAGCAGCCGGTCTGAGAAGAGACGAGGCGTACACAGTACGGGTCTTTGCCGTCGAAGTGGGAGCGAGAGGCCTCGTTTCCACTTCACTCTACAATGTGGTTAAAGAACTAGGATTGCGCGGTAATGAACGCAAACAGACACTTAAACAGCTGGGCGAGGTTGCTGAGAGGGCCTCGAGCTGGCTCTGGACGCAACGAAACAACGTAGGCGACGGGCCTCGGTTAGCTGGTCCAAGTGTCTAGTGGAAAAGAGTTTCTCATCCCTTAAAAGTAAAAAAACAGAGGGCCAAGAATAGAGCCATGGGGTACTCCAGTTTTCACAACAATAGTCTGTGACAGGGATTTATTTTATGAAACAACCCGTTTCCTGTTCAACAGAAATGATCTTCATAACATTAATAGATTACAATTGAAGCTCGTTATTTATAGTTATCTGATAAGGATAGTATAGTCTATCATGTCGAAAGCTTTTCTAAAATCTATTAACACACATCCAGATATTTTATCTTATTTATAACATGCCCAGATAAGTTAATCGTCCGCTTGAACTTTTGTCTTTTACTCTGACTAAAACTCAGGTATTGGTAAAAGCCAAAAGTTCAAGCAGACGATTAACCGGGACCTTCCGCCGGAATTCACAGCCGGTGAACGAAGAAGAAGATTTTTCAACTTGCATCCCGTGTGGTAAAAAGAGGTAAACAAACTCAAGCATAAACAATTTACTTAAAAATGTAGAAGTTATAAAAATGTCATTCAAAATGCATTCGTAAAAGATTTACTTGATTCATGTCTGAATCATGTTCTAAAACATCAGTATCACATTATCCATGTGACTTATCCTTGCTGTCCTTGTTTTGTGAGGCTGAATGTTCAAATGATATTCCTTCTGACATGCCGCTCCTGTCAGTTACTGGTATTTTCATATCTCATCAGTCTAACAAAACAAAAATGATGCTTTCGGTTTAGATGAATCGGCAATAGAAGGTGAGGACAGTCATGCTTCGTGCAAAATGACATACTCCCCTTCGGAGGTCACTGATGAGGAGCGTTGTCTGGATCTTTTCTCCGGGAAATGCCGGTGTGCCGGGAAATGAACAGGCGGACAGACTGGCTAACTCTGCACAACTTAGTGAAATACTGATGCATGATAAGGCAGATGTGATTAAGGCCTGGGGGAACGTGTACAGTTCGTACGAACAAATGGATCACCGACAGTAGTGAGAGTGATACAGCAGGGAGAGACGAGTGGTTCTGGCAGACACTCTACTCTCAGAAGAAAGGCAAGATGGGCGTATTATCAGAATGCTACTGGCACCACTGGCATTGGAACTCTGCCCTGGCAGCCGAAGATGGTGACTGAGCGCTTAGGGCAATGCCCCGAGTGCTGTTATGTAGGTTCTTGAATCAACTCAACTCAATTCAAACTGTAGCATTGTTAGCTTGTGTCTAAATCCAGCAGTGGATAAGGAGCAGAAGAAGAAGAAGAAGAAGAAGAAGAAGAAAGAAGAAGAAGAAAATACTGGCAAAATAAATTTAAAAACTGAGTTGCTTTTTCCTGACACTTTAAATTTGTTTAGCGGACTCCCGGGCTGCAGACCTCCAATTGGGAAACACTTATCGACATTGTGCAGACGCAACTAAATACACTGGAAACACATGATGAACTGTTTTCATGCTTCGCTGGTTTAGTTAGAGATTAAAATGTGGAACTGTTTTCACCTGCCGGGTCGACCACGGCTGGTGTTGTTTTCCTTTTTCATTTATCAGAAGTGATTAGAGAGGTAGTGTTATTATGGGATGTCAGTGATATATAACACATATTTTTCGTTTTCTGCCCATGATTCATCCCACCATCTTTATTTATCATCACCTTCTTCTCCTTTTCCATGATTTGCTCCTCAGTCTTTTTTCATCCCCTCTCATTTTTATTCTTCTTTTTTTTTTTTTTTTTAAAGCGGGTTTCTACATCCGAGCAAGCTTCAGACTTGTGTAGGTTTCTAACCACTCAAGGTCGTGAGTGGAGTGACTGGCCAGCTGGTGCTGCAGAATCAGAAGTTCAACAAATGATTCGCGACAATCTTCGCCAAAGTGATATGATTATCTATATAAATGGCTTGTGTTGGGAGGCAGGCAAAATGCATGGGTGTTCATAGCAAAAGCGGATGGACGTCGCTTAATGCAACAAAGCCTGGCATATGATATCACAACGTCTAGTTTGAGAATGAGGGTAGAGGCAGTCCTTTGAGAGAGTTAGCGTCCTCTGGATATTTTTTTTCAGGTCATGCTGGTGTGTCGGTAAATGAGCAGGCAGATAGACTGGCATGCTCTGCGCTGTATAACAAGCTAGATATTGTGAGAGATCTTTGGGAGCGAGTGAAAAGTGCGGCGGCACATATAGATCATTACGGTCTGAGGAGAATGGCCCTGCGAGGGGTTACCAAGGGAACTGGCAGACGCTCAACACTCAGGGGAAGGGTGAGGCGGGTATCAATGAGACAGTTACTGGTGCCATCGGAATTAAAACTCTTCGATGTTTCCCGAGTGCTGTGATGTTGATTCCTAATTCAATATTATATCCACCTACGTCCCACGAGAGAGTGACGCCTAGGTCCTACGATTGCATACAGCCTAGGTCCCACGACATTTTGCAGCCTATCTACCACTCCCAGAAATATTAGACTGTCCCGTGCCCAGTGAATTTCCCCTGTCTGGGGTAGGATAATAATAAATACCTAAAATTATTATTATTATTATACCTTTAAACAAACATTAGGCCCTTTGAAGACGTACCTGCTAATAATTTATAAGAAGCTGAGTATTTCACCTGCTTATGTCAACTAGATGTGCAACCCCTTTCCCCTTTTTTTCTCCACCCCCTCCCTCGCCACCACCACCAAGGATAGAGACTGTCTCTTTAAGGGTTTAATTATAAATTTATTGTTATTCTCATATTTATTATTATATTAATCTGGAAGTCAGAAATAATAATATTAATAACCAAAAAATTGCTAATATTGCACACTTAAACAAAGATTAAGCCCCTTGATACCTTACCCGCTAAGGCTCCCCACCACAGTGATCCCGATCAATGTTTTCCCCGCCCCAGCGCCCCTGCCATTCACATACTCACCAATTCCATCCCAATTTAGATTTTGCTTCTATCCGGTCTTCGCCCCTAATACTTGTTTATTCTGATCTGAGATATGAAACGAAAAACACCCCAGGGGAATGTAAACAGTTGATACCGAGAAATAGTTCCCCAAAATATTGTTGTTCTCGCCTCTGTTGAGATTCCGGTTGCGAAGAAAACACCAGTGCTGTGTGTCCATTTTTTTTGGGTGGAGCTTAGTTTGGTCATATTCTTAGAACACATGTTTCCATAGCGAGGCACACACACCATTTGGGGGTACCAGGTTCGATTCCCACCATGGTTACTATAGATATCGATTTTTCATGTTGTCTGGTGTGTCCTATCCTTCTCTTTCTGTGAGTACCAATCAATACACTGTCTGTTTGTTTATTAGATATATAGTATTTCTTAAGGCTCCAAGGGTTCCATTTCTGTGTACTTATCTGAATGTCGTGTAAGACTATAGAACCTACCAATCAAATTTTCTTTTCTGAAATGTTAGTGTATTCTAGACCAAGCATTACGGTTTGTAGTGTTTGTAAATTGTTGCTGTTTGTAAATTTGGCATACCAAATGTCACGTGCTCGAAACGTATATGTGCTGATTTTCTCAACTCAATGCGCCGTATCCCACTCTCATAAAGTCCCGTTTTTGTTACAATGTTTCATTTTCCCACCAGCTTTCCCGTTTCTGCCATCCCAGTGTCCCTCTTCTACCATCCCAGTGTCCCGTTTTTGCCAGCACATTGACACGTTCATGTTTGGGACCGAAGTGCCCTTTTCTTGCCACTCTAATGTCAGCATTCTGTTAAAACATGTTCTTTCTTTTTTAATACTGCCACACCTTTTTTACTACCCCTTTGTCACATTTTTACAATCAAAATATATATTTACCGCTCAAATATTTCATTATTTGGCTATCCCCCAAATAACGGATCCCAGATTATTGAGGCTGAAAATATACCCTAACAGGGCCTTATCAGTTCTCGTTATGCCTAGTGGCACATGAAGCTTCAAAGAGGACTTTCCATGCTTTCCTGCCCTGTGCAATCTTCATTGCAGTTTTCCATGTCAAAGATGCCGCACTCAGGTCACTTTCCATCGTTCGTCTCCATGTTGTTTTTGGGCGCCCCTGTTTTCTCTTTCCCTCTGGTGTCCATGTAAGAACTGTTTTGGCAGGTATATCAGAAGTCATTCTCATAACGTGGCCAAGCCATTTCCATCTTCTCTTGGTAATCATACTGTTTCTTGGTTTGTGGCTTGAAGTAGTTTAGTGTTTGAGATTGTATCTGGCCAGAAAATTTTGATAATTCTACGTAGACATGTGTGGTGGAAGGTAGACAGCTTGTATGCATCCTTTTCGGTCATTCTCCAGCATTCCGCTCCATAAAGAAGAACTGGCAAAATGATGCTTTTGTAGAGTGGGAGTTTCGTTCCTCTGCAGTAATTGTTGGATTTCCAGATTTGTCTCATCCTTCCAAAAGCAGCTCTAGCTTTGTTCAGACGTGACTGTATGTCTTCCTCTGTCCCTCCCAGTAGGGACAACACACTGCCAAGATATGTGAAATGTTCTACATTTTCAAGTGATTGGTTACTTATGGTCACTGGTTGTTGGTTTGGACTGTTTGTCATGATCTTAGTTTTCTTTGTATTTATTCTCAGTCCCACCATTTCTGCTGTGCAGTTTAGTCTGTTACTTTTCTCTTGTATATGTTCATGTTTATGTGATAGGAGTGCTATATCATCTGCAAAATCAAGGTCCTCAAGCATGGTGAATGGAGTCCATCGTATGCCTCTTAAAGTCCTGTCTACTGTGTTCCTTAGTATCCAATCAATCACAAGATTGAAGAGGAGAGATGCCATAACACATCCCTGTCTTACACCCGTCTTTACTGGGAAAGATGTATTGTAATTTTTTATACTGCAGGAAAAGTCTTTATAGAAGAGAGCAATTATGTATACTATTTTTTCTGGAATTCCATAATGTCGTAAAATTTTCCACAGACTGTCTCTATGGACAGGGCCTCAGTCACATGCAAATTGCGAACTTCCGGCGACTATACCGCCACTTCCGAGAGTATCTCCCGCGCAGCTACGCACGGCGCGGGGGCAAACTAGATGGCTGGGACTCACGAGCAGCAGCTACCGCATCTCCTGCAGCTTCCTTCATTTTTTTTTTGCCTGTGATACTGTCGGCGGTGGCGGTATAGTCGCCGAAAGTCCGCAATTTACATAAGACAGAGGCCCTGTTAGGGTATATTTTTGGCCTCGATAATTTGGGACCAATATTCGGAGGATAGCCCATTATTTGTTTAATCTCACACCGGTTTAATTTCGAACGCTAGCTGTGGAACCTTCAACACCTGACACAGTTAACGACCAGACCACGAAGGACAGGACAGGATATTACGTCAATACCAAAAAAGGACGGAAAACAGCAGTAGCGTGTGAGTAGCCACCCCCTCAACACACCAAGCATGAGTAAATGAGACCGCTCGCAAAACGGGACTGCCATTTTGCCCGCCTTGCATACGACTGAAATCGTGCTTGTGATGTAAAGCTTGTGGCTTGATGTTTCTTTCTTCGTACTTTTGTTTGATGGACGTTATTCTTTTTGGATTTATTTTTGTTTTGGACTAAAGAATTCGCCTGTTACAGGTAGTATATGTTTATTTATGTGTTTATCATTTTAACATTAACTGGAGCTTTCTTTAAAAACATTATTTTCTCCCATTTTATTTATTTATTTCAAAGTGTTATTCACCCCCCCCCCCCCCAAACCCCCTTTCCATTTAAATTGTTCATTTTGCAATCATTGCATACTTAGCAGCCGTACATAATTTTATTGGCTACTGTTGTCTACCGGCCGTCTACTGTTGTCTACCGGCCGTAGTTGACAGGAGAGCCATTTTATTTATTATAAGCCGATTTTTTTTAGGGCTGACATTGGCTCCTGTATTAAGAGAGCCTACAATGTTATCACAACGAGTGTAGGAAATATCCTCAGAATTACAGGCGACATGCGACCGTTGACGATATCACCGATCAAGTACTGACTGATTGATCAAATATGTCTCTAGCACCAAATGTCTGAGCCAGATTTGTTTTTTTTTTAAATGACTTTAACCCCCAGGTCGACCCATATTTTAGTGGGTACCAGCCTGAGGCGGCCTCCGTGGCTAAAGCTTTGTGAGTCTGACTCGTAATCAACGTACCGCGATCGAAACACGCTGCCAGCTACGTGGATTTTTATCGTGGTATGGGACGTCGCAGGTGGGCCCAGCTTCAAATGGGTACCAGGATGGGCTGTCCTGGGTAAAGACGGCCGGCGTAATGCTGACCACATTACCCACCGAGTGCCGATATGTCTGTAAAAATATGGGTGCTCTTCCCATATGCCCGATGCGCCCAAGGGCGTGTAAAGGGATCTTTACTTTACTTTCCAGGTAAGGTCCTGGAAAGTAAATACGACCCGTGTGCCGCTGACCACATCATCCGGTTGGTCTGTAAAATATAGACAAATTAAAAAAAAATTTTTTTAACGTGAGCGCATGACTTTTGAAATGCACTATAACTGTAAAATCGTCAACGACCGAAACTACGAAGTGAGCACACAAGAGGACATTGCGTCAACGCCGTTAAACACGCGAAAAACTCAGTAACGCGTGAATACCGCACTCTTAAAACCCCTTGCGTGAGAACATGGGAGAGATCGGATAACGTGACTGCCAGTTAGCAGTCTTGTCTACGCCTGAGATGGAGTTTGTCATGTAGAGATTTTGGCTTGCTGTTTGTTTCTCCGTTTCCGTGTTTTATAAAAGTTGTTTTTTTTGGGATTTGTCTTCGTTGTGGGATAGAGAATTCGCTTGTCACAGGTAGGAGTTTGTTTTTAACGAGGTTTTCTTTCTCAAATGTACTTCGTTTTGCACTATTCGACTTGTTCACCTCGCACTAATTTCATACTTAAACACCCTAGAAATACTGCTTTTACATAACGTTTGTTTGGCGGCCCATCATCGGAGTAGGTTAAGCATGAAACCAAATTTTTCAGAAATTAACTTAAACTTCTATTCGACACAGCCTTACTTGGGTAGTAGGAAGCGTCCTTAGAAGTAAAGGCAGTCGGCGTGAGGTTGACAACATCATCCACCGAGCTCACATAGGTCTAACAACATAGGCCTAGCACCATATGCCTGATATGCCCTAAGTGCTTGTCAAAAGGGCTTTTTGCATCACATTACTTACAGGTTAATCAACCAGTCAGCATGTCCTTCACAAAACTTTGGCAGAACCTTAAATCCTCGCAAGCCTCTAACCGGGTCTCCAGCCCTGGGAGCTTTCATAGCCAATGTATCTTCAATGTCCTGTATCCACTTTCGCCCTCTGCCTTGTTTTCCCAACACTAGACCCTCCATCACTCTTCTCTCCAGATCACTCTCCAAACCATTATCCGGACCACTCTACAGACCACTCTCCAGACAACTCTACAGACCAATCTACAGGCCACTCTACAGACCACTCTGCAGACCACTCTACAGGCCACTCTACAGACCACTCTGCAGACCACTCTACAGACCACTCTACAGACCACTCTACAGACCACTCTACAGGCCACTCTACAGACCACTCTACAGACCACTCTACAGACCACTCTACAGACCACTCTACGGACCACTCTACAGACCACTCTACAGACCACTCTACAGACCACTCTACAGACCACTCTACAGGCCACTCTACAGACCACTCTACAGACCACTCTACAGACCACTCTACAGACCACTCTACAGACCACTCTACAGACCACTCTACAGACCACCCTACAGACCACTCTACAGGCCACTCTACAGACCACTCTACAGACCACTCTACAGACCACTCTACAGACCACTCTACAGACCACTCTACAGACCACTCTACAGACCACTCTGCAGACCACTCTACAGACCACCCTACAGACCACTCTACAGGCCACTCTACAGACCACTCTACAGGCCACTCTACAGACCACTCTCCAGGCCACTCTACAGACCACTCTACAGACCACTCTACAGGTCGGGTTCATGTCCTGACGGAACCGGAGTGTCAGAAACGACATTGGGGCTAGACCTGAATTTTAGAGACCAATCAACACTCAGTAGGTGAATGTGGTCAACATCACGCCGACCGCCTTTACCTTCCAGAAATTCATCTAGTCCCCCGTTTCAGGTTGGGTCGACCTGGGAGCCACGGTCATTATTGAAAACAGTTCAGCTCAGTCAAGACCTGAACCCCCGACAGGCGGATTCACAGGCGAGCATCTAGCCGCTGCACCACTGCGGCGCCCTGCAACATGTTTACTGGCTTTGAGTACGTAATGCCCGTTCCGCTCTGCAGACTGAAACTTGGCAATGTGTCATAAAACCTGGGGTAATTAATTAAGTCAATCTTCTCATCTCCCTGAATTTTCAGTGGTGATAATAAATCGATTGCCGGTTTGCTAGGCCTGTCGCAAGTTTACTAGAGCGTTTATTGGCCAGGACGTTTCGGAGTGACCCATGATGGCCTTCGTGTCTACCGTAGCGATCCCGTGGCACAAGACCACACAATATTTCAGCCAGTCCTAGCAATTTCCTATTTTGTCATGTTACCACCTCTTAGAACGTGCATATACAGACAGACTGACGGACTAACAGACGGACGAACAGACAGACAGACCAGACAGACCAGACCAGACCAGACCAGACATACCAAACCAGACAGACCAGATCAGACAGACCAGACCAGACAGACCAGACAGGCAGACCAGACCAGACAGACAGACAGACAGACAGACAGACAGACAGACAGACAGACAGACAGACAGACAGACAGACAGACAGACAGACAGACAGACAGACAGACAGACAGACAGACAGACAGACCAGACCAGACCAGACAGACCAGACCGGAAAGACCAGATCAGACAGACCAGACCAGACAGACCAGACAGACAGACCAGACCAGACAGACAGACAGACAGACAGACAGACAGACAGACAGACAGACAGACAGACCAGACAGACCAGACAGACAGACAGACCAGACCAGACAGACCAAACAGACCAGACAGACAGACACATAAACTCGCAGGCACGTATAAACACTCAACATACTATCACACTCGCGCATGCACTTACAAACCTACATATACGCCTAAATATGCGACTATATGTCGGTCTACTGTTCTTAAGTACGTCTGTCTACGTGCCTACTATGTCCCCACAGTCGCTTCTAAAAACAATATGACAAAAAATTTTGACTGATTGGATTGACGTATGTGACTTCTCTGCTTGGACTCCAGTCAGACGGTGCAATAGAGATGGTATGTATATATGTGTATGTGTGTGTGTGTGTGTGTGTGTGTATGTTTGTGTGTGAGGGCGTGTCAGAGTGACCCCAGACTTGGCGGGCATTTATTGATTTGGTCAAGCCCTGAGCTTAATAGCGGGAGATATCACCGGTGGAGGAATATGTAGGCTTTCTGGCGTCAATATAATGGGTGGATGGAGACGTGGGCTTGTTGGCATCACTACAACGGGTGGATGGAGACGTGGGCTTTCTGGCGTCAATATAACGGGTGAATGGAGACGTGGGCTTGATGGCATCACTATAACGGGTGAATGGAGACGTGGGCTTGCTGGCATCACTATAACGGGTGGATGGAGACGTGGGCTTGCTGGCGTCAATATAACGGGTGGATGGAGACGCGGGCTTGCTGGCGTCACTATAACGGGTGGATGGAGACGTGGGCTTGCTGGCATCACTATAACGGGTGGGGGTAGATGTGGGTTGTTGATGGTTGAGCTGGGTGTCAACGATATTTTTGTAACGATATACTGGTATTTGTGGAAAAAGTGGAAAAAGGGGTATAGGCCATGGCATAGAGGGATATCATCAAAAAAGCTGATCCAGGCAAACAGGGATTGTGATTTGTGGAGACACATGAGTGTCTACGCCTGTTGGCAGGGCACCAGATGATGATGATGATACTGGTAGACAGACAGACAGACAATACAGGGATACGTTGTTATACAGTAGACCGGTAGTCTTCAACCTTTCCAGATCGCGCCTCCCTTGAATATATGATAAGGACCCCGTTTCCATCGAGTATATGGCAATGCCCCCATACCCCTTTGAGTACATTGTAAGACTTAACGCCCCCTTGAGTATAAGGCAGGACCCACTCCCCCCCCCCCCCTAACCCCTTCCCCAGCCTACTCTCCCACAATCCCCATCCTTTTTCCGACACACAAAAATGTGATTATAAAGGGAACAATAGATTCTGCAAAAAAGCGAAACAGAAAATATGGAGAAACGTTTTGGTCAGAATGTGTACTTAATCTGTAACAAAATACCTGTGTTATCATATTTATTAGATTTGTAACTAGACATAAAACTGCTTGTGAAAACAGAACAGACGTTTTCTTGGCTTGTTTGTTTTATAGAAAGTTTCAAAAAAAATATGTTTTTTTATTTATAATTAAACTGGAAAAAAAATAATATAACATTATTACAAATATGACGCCGCCCATCCCCCTTTTGAAACATCACACCCCTCTCCCCCTTCCCCCAGCTGGAGACCACTGCAGTAGACAGACTGTTTTGTGAGAGACCGACAGTGAGACAGACGACACATAATAAATTGACAAACAAGACACAAGAGACATACATGTTCCCATTTAATAGGCCAAATGGCAAACATACAATTTCATATACACATGTTTATGTGTGTTTGTGTACACACACACACACACACACACACACACACACACACACACACACACATATATATATATATATATATATATATATATATATATATATATATATATATATATGGCTTGTTTAAGTATTCGGCATCACTGTTTTCACCGCTACTGTAATAAACAGTTTTCGGTGAATACCGGCACTTTTGAAGACTTACGGTCAGTACTAATACCTTGATGTCTAAAAAATAAAGCCATGTGTGTGTGTCTGTTACTGTGTGTGTGTGTGTGTTACTCTGTGTGTGGTCACTAGGTGGGTAATGTAGTCAGCATTACGCCGGCCGTCTTTACTTTCTCAGAATGAGCGTGTCAGATACACTTTCACGGTGACCGGGTCGCCTATTGGCTCGCGGATAGACGACTTCGTCGCCGATCGTTGCAGTATTTGGGTCTGTCACCTTTGATCGTATCAACACTACCGGAGTCCTTTTCAGGGCTCTTGGTGGCATCTAAGCCATTTTATATGGTGCAAAAACTTTGTCACAATTATAACTTAAAGCTCCCCCTTTGGGGATGATGGTTGCACCTACCTACCTAGCATGTCAAATACAGTTCTTAGGGTTTATAGACCTAGTGCTAGTGTATGGAAGCCAGTTGTAGAAATATAGCAGAATTAGCGAGACATTATGTGGAATCTACATGTGTATGAATGCATAAAGTATGGTGAGAAAAGCATGTCAGAGAAAAATTTTAATGACAACGTCTTGAAAGATATGAACACACATTTAGAGATAACTAACAAGCCACATCAGAAGGAGACAGCATTCTTTGGTCGGTCCATGAGAAAGAGGAAAACTAAAGCACACCGTAACAACAGGAATGATGGAAAGGTGAGGGAAGGGGAGACACAGGCCACGAAGGAGATTCAGAACGTTTTAACATCAAAGCAATAGCCCTTTCACACCATAAATGTTTTAAAATTATGGGTCAAGGACACTGGAAATAATGGGCTGAAACGTCCTTTAAAAGAATAGACACTGTTTGACACAGGTGAGTAATAAATAAGTTCGTAAGTAAAGATCCCTTTTCGCGCCTTTAGGCGCACTGGCAATATAGAAAGAGCACCCTTATTGGTACTTAATTTTTAACTTACCCCTGACGTCACGACAACGTCACGGGAGACATTCCCAATAAATTCTAGGGTGTTCAGGTTGTAGTTTCTCGCGATTTATCTACAGCCAAGTTTAGGGTTAGGGTTAGGGTTAGAAGACACAAGATGAACACTCAAAAACAGCAGCACACAACAGCACACTTGCACCCTATGATATAATGGACTATCAGGTCAGCGGTGGATTTCCCACGGGAATTTCGTGTTTGGGGTACGTTATAATTTAAGAACCCCCTTATTTTTACAGTCCAGTCGACACTAGGTGAGTAATGTGGTCAACATATATATTTCCTATTTTTTTCCTATGGTGAATGCTGGGGTGTCGACACATAAACGGGCGGACAGACTGGCTGGCTGAGCACAACTTGGTGGAGTATTCATGCATGATAAGGCAGATGTGGTTGAAGCTTTATGGGAGCACGTGTAGAATTCGGAGGAGAAAAGGGGTCACTAGTCTGTTGAGAGTGATGCAGCGGGGAGTGACGAGGGATTTAGCCTTTACTTCACGCTAAGAGGAAAGGAAAAACGGACGTTTAATCGGAATGCTACTAACTGAAGATGAGGACAAAGCGCTTATGGAAAAGTTCTGAGTTCCATGATTTCGGTTCTGGAATCAACTCAAGTCAACTCACATGGTTGAACACGCTAATCTTCAGCAACGTTTTTTTAAAATTGCTTAAGTATGTGCCCTGATCTGTATTGATATTGATAACACCACCCTGTTCTGTGGGGCTATTGCTAACAGCAACCTGTTCTGTGGTGCTATTGCTAACAGTAACCTGTTCTGTGGTGCTATTGCTAACAGCAACCTGTTCTGTGGTGTTACTGCTAACAGCAACCTGTTCTGTAGTGCTATTGCTAACAGCAACCTGTTCTGTGGTGCTATTGCTAACAGCACCCTGTTCTGTGGGGCTATTGCTAACAGCACCCTGTAATGTGGTGCTATTGCTAACAGCAACCTGTTCTGTTGTACTATTGCTAACAGCACCCTGTTCTGTGGTGCTATTGCTAACAGAACCCTCTTATGTGGTGTTATTGCTAACAGCATCATCCTGTTTGGTGCTATTGCTAACAGCACCCTGTTCCGTGGTGCTATTGCTAACAGCAGCCTGTTCTGTTGTACTTTTGCTAACAGCAGTCTGTTCTGTGGTGCTATTGCTAACAGCACCCTGTTCTGTTGGGCTATTGCTAACAGTAACCTGTTCTGTGGGGCTATTGCTAACAGCAGCCTGTTCTGTGGTGCTATTGCTAACAACACCCTGTTCTGTGGTGCTATTGCTAACAGCACCCTCTTCTGTGGTGCTATTGCCAACAGCACCCTGTTCTGTGGTGTTACTGCTAACAGCATCATCCTGTTTGGTGCTATTGCTAACAGCACCCTGTTCTGTGGTGCTATTGCTAACAGCACCCTGTTCTGTGGTGCTATTGCTAACAGCAACCTGTTCTGTGGTGCTATTGCTAACAGCAGCCTGTTCTGTGGTGCTATTGCTAACAGCACCCTGTTCTGTGGTGCTATTGCTAACAGCACCCTGTTCTGTAGTGCTATTGCTAACAGCACCCTGTTCTGTGGTGTTATTGCTAACAACATCATCCTGTTTGATGCTATTGCTAACAGCACTCTGTTCTGCGGTGCTATTGCTAACAGCACTCTGCTCTGTGGTGCTATTGCTAACAGCAGATAGCAGCGAAAGCTTATCCTATTGGATAATCTGTCCCCAAGACTGCGTTAGCCGCAAGAAGAAAGGAAAGTAAAATTTTAAAATACATTTAGGAAACAAAAACAACTTGTTTCTGTAGAAGTATTTCGACAGCAGGTACTTCCTTTACATTTTCTGAAGCAATTGCAGCTGTAAAAACCTCCAAGAAACAATTTTTTTAAATACACGATTAAAACAAAAAAATCTATGAATTCAGCCTCCCGAACACAGAAACGGCAGTTTGTTTACATTTAACCCAAGATAACATCTAACAAAGAAAGACAGCGTTAAAAGAAAACGTTCGTAAAATAATTATTCATATCTGTCTGTGTACTGTCTATGGCTGGCTTTGACATTTTACTAGCCACGCACAAATCTACTGTTTTCTTAACACAACCTCTTTGTAGCAAGAATGATGCGTTTTACAATAATTTCTAGTTATCGGGAAGGAATTCGTAAACATGACAGCATTTGTGAATACATTTTAGATATCTATGTTTCGCTTCCGAGAATCGTGTACTGTTTGTCCTAAAGGCAAATTAATAAAAAACAGGAAATCAGAAGATAGAAAACAAACTTGTTTATTGTTTGTGTCATAAACTCCTATGTTGATTGTGTTTTTATCTGCGCGATGCCGTGTTTGACGCTAGCTGATGTTTAGGCGGATTTTTCTTTATCTGTTTGTGGTTTTAGTTTTCGGTGATAACTTCCTCATCATCATCACTGACATGGCACATGTTTAAGTGGAAACATAAAACAGGTAGAATCTATTTCTGCTAACAGTACTTATTTTTTGCCGCCAAGTGAAAAACAAAAAAACATGGGTGGTTGAGGCGTACTAATCTGGCTGTCTCTGTATCTTTTGTTACACAAGTGATCGTCATTGATGATGGTCTCCTACTTGCCTGCTTGTGAAAGCTCTTGTCACATTCTTTCATTTTCCTTTCTACAGTCCTTTTCCAGTTTTGCTATTGTCAAATTATTTTTTAATTTAATTTAATTATTTCTGAATGCTTATTTTATTTCATATTTTAATTTTATTAAATCTCTTATTAGTACCAGTTATGTATCTTTGACATTTGCATTTTTACTACAACTGTTCTTTTATCATGCCGTCCCCATGTGTGATGCAATTTTTCGTGGTACTTTGTGTCACCGGGTGTTTATCGCTTGTGTGATGTCCTGGTAGGGTACAACTGACATACATACATACAATTGTATTCTTCTTTTTTTTATGTATTATCACAATTTCTTTTATGGCGTTTTTATTTTAATTTAATTTATTTTATTTTATTCATTTCACATCCCCTTTTTATAGTTTCTCGCATGACTCCCTGGTGGGTGCTGGTGGTTGGAGTACTCTCCCCTTCGTTACTGTTATGTAGTTTAGCTCATGTCGATAAAGGCTCCGGCCGAAATGTCGATTTGTGTGTGGTGTGCACGTTGTTCTGCCTCCCCATTTCGTTATGCTGTTTCAGTCATTGTTCACTTGATTAATTCGGTCCTTTTCCATTTATGCTTAGGAAGTTTGTGTCTTCTTTATCCATCTCCCGTCCGCAGGAGAAAGATATCCTGGCTACAGTGTTGTGAGTCACTCTAAAAGCATTCCCCCAAAAGGATGAGTCAGAACAAAAGCATTCCCACAAAGGGATTGTCGTATGGCAGTTTTGTCGCACACCTTTACTTACGGAATATTTTCACAAATCCCTCAGGTACTCTGAGACAGGAGTGTTTTGAATTGTGGCTCTCGTTCGTCTAGAGGCCTAACCCTCGGTTCAAACTATCCATTCAACCTGTCTCAGGGATGAGGTGACTCGAGCTATGACTCCACAGGGTTATTATGAACACTTGGGTACCTTTCGGCCAGACGTCCTCATCACTATTTTGCCCCCAGACTGGTAACCAACGTAACACAGTCAAGCAAGTAAACAACAGTGAATATGACAAGACGTGGATACCTTTCTGACTATGACAATTAATTCACCACAGCGATTTAGCTAAGAACAGCAAGACTGGTGAACTATAATTTAACTGTATTAATTACTTCATAACAAGAAAGATCAAAAGTAGCACGAAGAATCAAATGAAAGATTGTTGAATTCTCTAAAGAACAAGGACAGAGAAAGAGTCTACCTCCTAATCTACATCTCTTTCCGGTATCATCACAGCTGGGAGGCAGGAGACGGATTATGAAGGCACATCTGGAATCTAGCCGCTATTGGATGTTACTACGACTTATCTGGTTGGATCCAGCAGCTCCTCAGGGTGTCTGAAAGTATAATCCAGTAACGTCTCACTTAACAGAAAGACTCCACCTGGATGATGATACTTCGAGAATTGATTAAGGGCAATCAACTCCCCAGAGTTTGGAAGATGTCGGCTTTACATACAGTACACACATTCAGCAAAGGCAGATCACCACACGTCGGTTGCTTCCAGGTATCGGTTGGTGGAAAATCAAGACTGCTCCACGGAAGCTTGCTGGATCTTCAGAAACCCCATGATAAATAGAAAGAGAATAAAGAATCTTGTCTTTTTAACGGTCAAGTGGCAACAACAAAGGAATACGTCTGCCTCATAGACCGGACCATAGAGAAGTCACGCATAAAAATACAGTCCCCAACTACAGCAGTTGGTGTAAGAATCCTGCTCACGTATGCGGTGCAGCGGTCAGACAATTTATTTTAAATAGGCGTAGAAAATGTGTCCTAACGTGTAAATCGACACTAAAAGCCTAAAAGAATCAATATCAGAGTGAATTATAGAGATTTTTCTTATCTGAACTCCCCCACAACAAACGAACTATATAACAACGGTCGGCCTATCCTATATCATAGTTACAATGACGATTTTGGGGGTGTTCAGACTGTGGACCTGCCTAATGCGGTAGGTGTGTGGATTCTGTCATGCGACAGGGATGAGTCAGAACAAAAGCATTCTCCCATAGGGATAAGTCAGAACAAAAGCATTGACTTGATTCGTCATTCCAGTGATAATAGGGGATAGCGAACCATGACAATCTGCATCTATCGATAGCGCACATGATAATGACAATGATGATGATGATGATAATGATAATGATGATGATAATGATGATGGCTTGAAGGGGAAGGAGGAGTAGAGGGACATCTAAGAGGATCACGAGACTAGAGTATCTGATCCGAAGAACAAATTCCCTATGAAGTTTAATGTACTTACCCAAATGCCCAAATATATCTCAGCTAGTCTGTAAACGGGCTCAGCACAGTTAGTCACTTGGACAAACAATGAAGATGAAAAGGAGTGTCCGTCGTCGAGTTGATTTGGAAACCGACTGAATAATATAAAATACACACTGAAAGCCCCACGGGTAAAAACCGTGTGTTTAGTTTCGTTTATTTCAAACTCCAGCTTTCCATATATTCATTTCCGGAAATCACATTAGTGCTTTTTTCGTTGTATTTTCGAGGGGGTTTACTTTACCGTGAGATGGCGCTTCTGCCGTCCTAGCGACAAATGAAAAATGTAAACTGATTAGACAGATTGTAAGCAAAGACAATCACCATGCTAAGAATTTTTTTTTTTTTTTTTTGGAAAAACATTACCTGGAAAACTCTGTAACAATAGCCGACGTGGAAAAAGAATTGATGTACACACGCGCACACACACACACACACACGCACGCCCGCACGCACGCACGCGCACGCATGCACGCATACGCACACCCACACACAAATCAAAGGAAAGATATAGTAATAAGTACAATACTGTCTTAGCCTATTAGTTTTTAATGCCCGGACAACTGCTTGTGTCACAGTTTTAAAAAATGGCAGTGTATTGGGCACATTATGAGAAGAGGCCAACTACGATTCACCAAACAGGCGCTTGAATAGGAAACAAATGAACTGAGGAAACGAGGATATCTTAGAGAAATCCGTTGCCGAGAGAGGCCAAAAAGTGGTGGACTAGATTCCAAATGTAACATCGGAGAAGTTTGTAATAAAAAATGGAGTGAAGCAGGGGTGTTTACTTGCTCCTACCCTTTTTCCAATATACCTTTCACTTCTTTTGACACATGCCTTTTGAGATCAGGAGGGTGGTATATTCATTCATTCTCAATCTGACAGCAGCCTTTACAATGCTCGCAGGCTGAAGGCCAAAACCAGGATAAGAAGGTAATTATTAGAGAGCTGCTGTTTGCAGATGATGCCGCAATAACCACCCACTCAGAGGAATAGCTGCAATGTTTACTATCTGCTTTTGCTGATGCATGCTGGGAATTTGGACTAAAAGTCAGCAAAAAAGAAGACACAGGTTATGGTGCAAGGTGTTAATGACAGACCTACAGTCTATATTGACGGTGAAGAGCTTGAGACAGTGAACAGAGGGATATCCCTCTATGCCATCCTTTCAGCCCATCAAGTATCGTCTCTTGGTCTGCCTCTACCCCTTTTCCCACTGTTCTTTCTAGTTGTCACGATGTTCTCCTATGTCTCTCTTCTCATTTTTTGGCCGAAGAACAGTGTTTGTCTCTTTCTTATTGTTGTAAATAGAGATCAACTTTCATTAGCTTCTTTCAAGCAATCACCTTCTAATCACACATTCAATTCGCACGCAGAACTTTAGCATAGCTCAGTTCTTCTCTTGGCCCACAGCAATCGTGCTAACCTCCTGATGGTCTTCTCTGACTTATGACTTTATAAGGCCTGCCTCTTTGCAAATATATTAAGCAGATGTTTATCTAGCTACGGTAAAACCTGTATGGTTATGCCGATTGAACGTGTGTCACTACATATGGCATCAGTTTTGATATAACTTAACCGTTACTCAAACTATATGTCTTGACCACTATTATCATTACGTAAGAAGAAGAAGAAGAAGAAGAAGAAGAAGAAGAAGAAGAAGAAGAAGAAGAGGAAGAAGAAGAAGAAGAAGAAGAAGAAGAAAGCAACAGCAGAAGCAGAAGGAGGAGGAGAAGACACCTTCGGCTCCATTACAGAAACCGTCCTCACTCTCCCTCTTCTTTCATCACGCTTTGTATTCTTGTAGTCAACTGCGAGAGGGAGAAGGGAGCGGGGAGAGAGAACCTTTATTCCGAAGATTATTTTCTTTCGCTAGTGTCCTCAAAGATAATTTATTGGTTAAGATCGAGAGGCTGATCTAGCCCGTTGGGGCTGGAAATTAATGGCCGCATTCCTTGGCCCATCGCCCCATAGCGTGCAGGCTGTTTTATTTTGGCTCTGTTAATGTGAATAATTTTGTCTTCCTGAATTATGCCGAAACGTTCGGCCACCTGTTGCTTGTTTGGTTCAGTTAGAGAAACTCAATTTGTTCGTACGTGAGGGTTGTTACCAAATATATATATATATATATATATATATATATATATATATATATATATATATATATATATATATATATATATGTGTGTGTGTGTGTATGAATTTCGTAGATATATATCCATTACAGTGTTAATGGCTTCAGAATATTTATACACTGATAGGATAACTGATCCCAACTTCATTCCAGTTAAAGCGCGCAAGTTTTTGTTATTTGAAATTTGAAGTCTCAACAACGCATCAATTTCATAGCACACGGGTAGTAACCCATATGTGCTCCGTTGTACTTCTAACTCAAGTCTAAGTCCAAAGTAGCTCAGCGCAGTGCACGGGCTCTGTTGCAACGGCGAGGATCCTGAAATATTTGAGGTAGGTTTTTAACTCTAAATTGATTTTTTTTAAACGTGCGCAACAATACACACGGGCGTCCGATCTTACTACCCAGAGACCAGGATAAATTACTAGTAGTCCACGTGAACAGAAAAAACCCGGGACCTCTGGCATTCGAGGCAAACACCATACCTTGAGACGAAGCATCCCCCCCCCCCTTTTCCTCGTGTTTTTGTTATTTTAAACACTTACCCCGGCTGTCGTCGAGGGTCCTAATTTAACATACCGGTAAAAGTAAAAAAAATTAAAGGACCTTTTTCCACGCCCTTAAGCGTATAGGGCATATAGGGCTAGATCTATGTTTTTATAGACCAATCGTCACAAGATGGGTGACGTGGTCAGCATTACGCCGGCCGCCTTTACTTTCCTGGGACTGCACCCGGTATCCACTCAAGGCTGGGTCGACCTGGGAGCCAAGGTCATTTTTGAAAAAAGTCCGGCTCCGCCAAGGAGCGAACCCACGACTTTCCGATCCGCGACGAGCGTCTAGCCGCTCGGCCACGGCGACTCAACTAACATACCGGTGAAACAGGGTTATTGTGACGTGAGTCCGGGGAATTCTCATCCGAATGGTGGCACTTTGTTTCACCTGATTTTTTATTCCTTGTTGTGCGGTATAGGGGGATTTAACTTCAACTAACCTCACATTGATATGATTTGTGGTTAAGTGGTTAAGCACTGCGAATTCCGCTCTGACGGTCAAAGGTTCGTTTCTGGTCATAATTATGTGGTCCTCTTATAGTTATCTGAGCTACGGAGTTTGTGCTTTCTGTGTCGCCCAGAGTAGGCTAGCTGCTCTGGTGGGAGAAAAAGAGAGAGAGAGAGAGTGAGAGACTGAGAGAGAAAGAGAGGGAGTGAGAGAGACAGTCAGTGAGAGAGTAGGAGAGAAACAGAGAGAGAGAGAGAGAGGGGGGGGGGAGTGAGATATAGTGAGAGAGAAACAGACACAGAGTAAGAAAGAGAGAGAGAGTGGAGTCAGAAAGAGAGAGTGGATAAGAGAGAGAGAGAGAGAGTTAGAGAGCAAAAGAGAGAAACTGAGAGAGGATTAAACCCGATATATTATAATCTTACTTTTACACATTTGCTTATTGATGGCACTATTATTTTATTCAGCTTTGCTCGTTAGATTATATTACGCTACCCCCCCCCCCCCCTCCCCACCCCATCTCTCCTCCACTTGTTTTCCCACCACCGCCTTTATTCCAAAAATTATTTTAGTTTCACGTAAAATTTGTACACATTGCTATGCTAGTAACTCCTGCAGCATTCAGACGTACTCAAGGTTGTGTTCATAGAAGGCTGAGTGAGCTTACCTCGCGCTCATAAAGGTTTGTGTCGCGGCTGCGGATTCGAAGGTCCTGGGCTCAAATCCATATTCAGCAGGATTTGGTTTTTTAAGCATGACATTGTCTCACAGATCGACGCAAACTTTAAATGGGTACTAGGTAAAGTCCTCGGAAGTAAAGGCGGCCAGTGTGATGTGGACCACATCACCAAGCATCCACTGGTCTCCTATGCTCACAGCGCCACCGGCGTGTAAATGGAGCTGTACTTTTTTGCTTATTTATATTTGACTATTTATTTCATCTATAAAGTATTGACTGGTCTATAGTCTTCTTCTTCTTCTTCTTCGCGTTGACTGGCTGTAAACTCCGCCGGAAAGCTCTATTGTTCATCCCTGGTCTTTAGCCGTGTTCCAGAAACTGCGTGTTGCGTGCACATCCGTTTAACAGATCTGACATAATGGTATGCAGATTGCTGGCTGCACACCGAATTCGAGGGAAGTTCCAAATTAGTCGACTTTTGCGACATGCTTGCTGGTGAGGCGGTGGGTCTCTTCTTGTTTTCCCTTACAATGGGAGCTCCGGAACCCACACAGGGGAATTAGTCTCTAGTAGTACATTATTGTCGGCTCTGTGGCTAAGTCGATGCGAACGCTTCGTAATGCCAGGGTGCCGGGTTCGATCTCAGCTGCGGACCATGCACCTTGCGTTGGTTTCGACAGTGGTATCAGGGGGCCGACCATTCAGTAGCAATGGCAAACTACTGGACGTATAGTTGTCTAGAGAAACCACAAAACAGCCAATGGCTGGTAGGGTTGGTTCTGCAACGTCCTGTAAAGGATGCGCATCTAACCTGGTACAATATTTGAACCATGTAGCCAAAAAACTCTAGTGCGTGGAAATATCTGTTTTACGTTCTTTTTCACGACAAAACATCGCAATGACAGTCATGTGTGTGCTACCTTTTTTTTTTTTTTTTAGCTTGATAATCTAAATGTAGTACCTAAACATTTTATTTGGACAGCTGCAAATTGTGGCGGAGCTAAATGCGGTACGGGTGACAGATGACTCAGCCTCAGAGCTCGACAGCTGTAGTAGATGTATTCATACCGCTCGCAGATTATTATATTAGAGCAGACAGACTGGCTGGTTCCGCACCACTGGGCTGTGAACTGATGCATGACAATCTAGCTATATGTGGTCATGGCTCTTGGGAAGCATGTAAATAGTCGGAGGTAAGAACAGGTAGATCTCTCCTGTCTGGAGGCAATGGTGCAGCTGGAAGTGACCAGGGAGGGGATCTGGTCGACACGTTGCACTCAAGAGGTAAGGCAAGGACCATTTTCACACTTTAGTACCAAGTAAGGGTTGTTGGGGGAAGGGGCTGGTATGCATTACACACACCCATACACACATACATATAGACATACATGTACAGTTACAAACATATTTGTATATAGACATATATTTACACACACACACACACAATCTATATATATAAAAATCAATGTTTGTGTGTTTGTTTCACCCCTATATACTCGGAAACTACTGAACCGATTTAGCTGAAATTTTCAGGATATGTTCGTTGTGATACCGGATTTTGAACTGTCGTGGTTTGAAATTCAACCTGTCACTGTTAGAGATAGGTGACCACAATTTATGCAATAATATAAGCAACTAATATTTATAACTTTAGTGATTTCTAATTATAGCCACGTTAGTAATTGCGCATGCGCCGCCGTAGTCAGAACGCCAGGCTTCCGCCATTCGCCGGCGAGTTACGTGCAGCCAACGCCTTCTCTAATACATAGAGTAGGTCTAGGTACAGCAAACAAGACTATCTCTATATTTGCCACAATAACCATATTAAACACGATTTCTATTTTCTGTTTTTTTTCCAAACAACCTTCGATTGGGGGGGGGGGGGGGGGAATCAAGGACTATTGACTGCGACATTAACTTCATTAACCGTGTTAGACACGTGCGATTTCTATTGTTGTGCCGTTTCATTAATATATCTGGAGTATCTGTCTACAAGAAAACAATTGCCTGCGGTTTTGAATTGTGTTTTAATCAGGACACAGAAGTAGGGACACACATCTCTAATTGTTAAGTTCTCTTTTCCTTTATCCGATTAAATGGCTGCTTGGTCGAATGGTTAGAACACTGGGTTCCTGTGCCAGAGACCTGGGTTCGAATCCACAGTAGTTAATTTTTTTTTTACCCCGGACTAAAATAATATCCTCATCTGCTCTGTCGTGGTGACAGCACTAGCCATGTTTCCTTAAAAAAAAAAGACAAGTAAATGGGTAAACCATTTAATAATTAAATTTGACCATTTCGCATACTTATGATTGCATTATTAAACTTTCCGATTGCATGGTTACGCTGAAATTTTTATACATTTTCATTTATTTTCATTTAGATTTAGTTATTTCATCTGCGTTGGAATTTTAAGCTGTGCTGTTTACGATGGCGTTCATTTCCTAATTATGGTGTTTTTGTTTTTTGTTTTTTTGCTGTGTTCATTTGCTTTTCAAGTGTTTTTTTTTTTTTTTCTCCCAACTACTTCAATGAGGAAAAGAGTTGTCGGTGAATTGGGGGGGGGGGGGGGGGCAAACTATTTACTGAGAGAGCTTTAAGTCACAGTAACTGCTTTACCCACTTAAAGTAGCAGCAGTAGTAATAGTTGTGGTTGGGCTGTTACACCATAGTGCTCTCATGTGAAGACCGCCGGTAAGGTTATGGCGTTCTTCTGTCGGCAAGTGAAATTATACATCCTAACCTGACCATGCTGTTGCGACAGCACTAGCCATGCGGAACCAAATCTTCTGGCTCACGACTCTCTGTCTACTCCGATGATAACACAGATAGCAGTGACATTATTTTAGTAGTTGTACTGGTACTTGAAGGATGATGTGGTAAATATTACACTAGCCCCATTCACTACCTATTACAATTCCTGCTCCCCATTTTAGTCCAGATGGACAGGGATGTCAATGTCATTTACAGCAACAAAAAAATATCGCCAGGTAATGATTTTCAAATATTTTGAAGAGGGAGAAAGCAGTAGTCGGTGGAAGAGGGGAGGGGGGGGGGGTAATGACATAAATTTGATAAGGGGGAGGGTAGTAGGTGGATTTAGTTGGGGGTGGGGGTGGTGGGGTGGGGATCAAAGACTATCTCTATATCTGAGCAGACAATGATTGTATTAGACACGTGCGATTTCTATTTTCTTTCATTTCCATTTAGCCAAACTATGCCACAGCAACGCGTGGCCGGGTACAGCTAGTATATATATATTTATATATATATACACACACACAAACACACACGCACACAAATAATTATGATTATTATTTCTTATTATTATGATATATATATATATATATATATATATATATATATATATATATATATATATATATATATATATATATCAAGATTCTCAATTTTGTTCTATTATTTGCTGTAAACGAATATTTTACATGTTATGGCAACAGCAGCAACATATTAATTAACTTTTTGAAATAAAGTTTCATTTTGTAGTTTATTGATGTTTAATTATGTTATGAATTACATATGCGTGAAAGGGAAAAGGGAATGGGCAGGGAGGTGATGGCTACCAATTATTTCAAGTGTGTAGGGCCCCACATGGTGTTAATCTGGACCAGCCTATAATAGAAACCAAACAAGAAAATCCAAATGTGTTATTGCAACGCTTTCTTTCTCAGAAATAGCACCCCGGCCACTAATATTAGACTTTTTAGTTTTTAAACAGGTCGCCCTAATTTAAAACCTTTAATTTGATAACTTTATATTTATTTTAAAAATGATATCTGCACTGAGAATTTATTTTTACATCGTCCTTATTAGGCAGTAAATCCTTTGCAGAACGTCGCTCTGATCAGTCTTCCTGAAAGAAACTCGGTCTCTCGCCTAGGGGTTTTCTTATTCAAGGAGTTACCTGTATGGCTGTAGATATTATTTTTTTTTTTTAAGTTTCATCCCAGCGGTCGTCGGGGGTCTTAATATACCCTAACGGTTAACTCTTTGAGTCCCAGGGGGTTTAGCATCATAGGCCCACGGGGTAGTCAAGAGAGACGTAAAATCGGCGCATCATGCGTTCATTGGGCCTCTTTGTAGGAAACCATGAACGTATGATGCGTTCCTTGGGACTCAAAGAGTTAAAAGAGTTTCTGGGACTTGTGAATGAGGTATTCTCATCCGAATTGTGGAAAATTGTGTCACCGGATGTTACTCGGTCATTGTGCGGTCCATGTGTTAAATGCCACTCACTCTTTGGGCAATCAACAAAAAATCTACTACGAAAAGGATTGGAACCTAAGCCCCCTCCCCCCTCCCCCACCACCTTCTCCGAAAGACAATCTGCTGTCCGCTGCTTAACCTCGGCTCCTAGATCAAAAGCCTCAACAGCAGGGAAGTCTAGACGGGACTGACGCACAAGCAAGATTGAAGATGTGATGAGAAGACACAATTACATTACCCAATCTACTGCAACTAAAGGTCTGCGGGCGTTGTGTTTTTCTATTACTCCTTTGACATTCAACATAGAAGGTGATAAAGTATTCCTTGTATAACAATAGCAACCGATAACAGTCAAGGTTTGGTTTCCAGTGGAAGCGTTTCCTCCATTGTCTGAGATAGTTTCAATTTTTCCCGGAGTCTATTTTAAGAAAAGTAAAGGGAATGAAAAAATCATTTCTTTGAGAAAGTCAAAAGCTTTACATACATAAGGAGTAAGATGACATCTATAGGGGATTCAGCGCCAGATAAATCATCAAGAATGGCACTGGTATCTAGTGCATTTAACAAACTGTCAAACAAACCTTAAGATCTGCAACTCTTGTGTGATTCCAATGCTAACCTGTGGATGTGAGAGTTAGAAAGCAACTGTAGCTTTAGAGAAGAAAGTAATTAGACAATTTTGAGAACAAATGTGTCAGAAGAATACTAAATCTCCACTGGAGAGAATTAAGATCAAATGCACAAAAAAGACAGGAGACCAGTCTAGATAACGTATCTAATTTTATAAGAAAGCATCGCTGGAACTTCATCAGCAATGCTCTCCAAATCGAAAAGACAAGAACCCCCACCACCACCACCCCCTTACCCCCCCCCCCCCTCCTTTCCCAATTGAGCCCTCATGTGGAAATCGGAAGAAAAAAAGAAAACGGGTAAGACTAAGAGAGACCTCGCGTAGAACCATCATCATGAAAGGCTAAACCAAGGGCCTGACAAACTTCCAAGACCTAAAACACAAGGCAACGAGCCGATTGACATAGAGAGCTATGACCTCTGCCCTATGTGTCCCCCTTGACCCAAGAAGAAAGACTAACTAATTAACTAACTATAACTAATTCATTAACAAACTAACTGTCTAAAATGAAATGACCCTTTTAAAGCCATCAATGCATCGTGCATATGGAACAGAGCCCATATCTTCATAGATCCGTGTGATACGCAGTGGGTTATCCTTTGAGTGACATGTCTCCATGTGCTCAGATTTTCCTGTCAAAATATAAATCAGCTGCTTGACAAGACTTCTTGTACGTCTGATGTGCCTCTCGTGTTTGGAAAAGAAGAGAAAAGGAGGATGAAGAAAAGGATGAGGGGGAATAGAAAGAGGAGAAGAAAAGAAGAAGAAGAAGAAGAAGAAGAAGAAGAAGAAGAAGAAGAAGAAGAAGAAGAAGAAGAAGAAGAAGAAGAAGAAGAAGAAGAAGAAGAAGAAGAAGAAGAAGAAGAAGAAGAAGAAGAAGAAGAAGAAAAAGAAGAAGAAGAAGAAGAAGAAGAAGAAGAAGAAGAAGAAAAAAGAGGAAGAAGAAGAAGAAGAGGAAGAAGAAGAAGAAAAAGAAAAAGAAAAAGAAAAAGATGAAGATGAAGATGAAGATGAAGATGATGAAGAAGATGAAGATGAAGATGATGATGATGAAGAAGAAGAAGAAGAAGAAGAAGAAGAAGAAGAAGAAGAAGAAGAAGAAGAAGAAGAAGAAGAAGAAGAAGAAGAAGAAGAAGAAGAAGAAGAAGAAGAAAGAAGAAGAAGAAAAAGAAAAAGAAGAAAAAGAAGAAGAAGAAGAAGAAGAAGAAGAAGAAGAAGAAGAAGAAGAAGAAGAAGAAGAAGAAGAAGAAGAAGAAGAAGAAGAAGAAGAAGAAGAAGAAGAAGAAGAAGAAGAAGAAAAAGTAGAAGAAAAAGTAGAAGAAAAAGAAGAAAATGAAGAAGAAGAAGAAAATGAAGAAGAAGAAGAAAAAGAAGAAAATGAAGAAGAAGAAGAAAAAGCAGCAGCAGCAGCATGAAACCAGATACAGGAGGACGAAAGCGAAGAGTGGTCTGAATAAAAACAGTCCCACAGAGTCGAAAGATCAGATGTTGAAAGAAAAGAAAAGAAAACATTCATCGCATATGATTCCTCACAAAGCCATTACACCGTCCCTATCTATCGACAAGAATATGATTATGTTTAAATGATCGCCGTTTCTTGAGCTTATTTTAAACAACTGACGGTTCAGACAGTCTTTTATGGCACAATCAACAAGACATTCGGTGTTTATGGATAGCTTAGAATAGTGGTTCTCAAAATACAGTGGTACACCTGTAGACGTTTTTAAACCATTTCTCTTCCTTGGACTAATACCAAACAGGAGTATAACAAACAGGACGTACACCAAACAGGACGTATAAGAAACAGGACGGCCAACAAAAGAAAGATAGAGGGAGAATGATTAATCCGTTTTCCACTGAAAAAAAATCCTGTTGTTTTTGACATATTATACATTGATGAGAGATTGTATAAAATATTGAATATACTGCCTGATATTAAAATCAACCAATCAATCCTCCTCGCGCCCAGAGGCACATAAGGCAGAGACACACTGACGACACTCAGTTTGATTCTGAGCCATCCTCTCTGTCTCCAGTTTTTTTTATTTCTTGTTGCCTTGAGTTCAGTCTCAAAAGTTCGTGCCCCCCCCCCCCCCCCAGCCTACCCCTTTCTTGTGGTGTCTATTGCATTGCCTGTCTCGGTCGTCTCTCTTTCTTCATTCCGAAGTCCTGCCCAATCCACCTTTATCTTCTTTTTTTTTTCTCTCCAAATTTACATCTTCTAAGTCTTTCGTTTGTGGTAATCCAGAATTGCTGATTTTATCCTTTCTTCCCATGCGAACCGTTAAAATCTTCTGAGACGTCTCCCCTTAAAACCTGGGCATGATACTAAAATACATAAATACAGAATTAAATATATAGGATGCTGCTAAGAGGGAGGAGGAGCAGCTGTTATTGTTTGGAAGGAGAGATCCCTTCCAATAAAACCACAGGAATCTGAAATCTTGTGTTTTTCTTTCTCCTTATCTTTTTTTTTTTTTTCATTTTATGTTTTCGCTAAACAGGCTTCGTAGAGAATCAACAGGTTTTTCTGTCATTAAAATTGTGTCCAGTAAATTGTGTTTCTTTCTTCTCTTCGGCATATTTCGGAAATGTGACAATTTCTGGTTATTCCAGACAAGACTAAAGATTAAAGATTAAGATTAAAGCTTGTCTGGGCATTGTTGGGTTGATACTTCTGTGCAAAGTCATTGACATCCATCCGTGGTCATGTCTCGCGTGAGCTAAACAAAGATAGCGGGCTGTAAAGTGAATAAGTTGTTAACGCATTCAAGTTCTAGCACACAGGTCGCAAATCAACCAAAGTGTCGTAACCCAGTATAATTTATACCAAATTGAACGTATAGAAAAGCGAACGTATACCGAGGCACCACTATATCTTCTTCTTATTTTCTTTCACTGGTTTTCATGTGAGGGTTTTGCTGCAATTCAGCTTTTACTGCTCCATTCAGCATTGTTTCAGCCGAAGTGCCAACGGGCCAGATCAGGGATCTCTCTGTTGCGCGTTGTGCACATGTCAAAAGAAAATCATCAGAACTGTTCGGTGCCTATTCACGTACAAAGTTGTGAGTCGCCAATCTTTAATTTATGTTTCTTTCATGTGATGGTGTTGAATTAGGTCTTCGTTGTGGTGTTCTGGATGGGAAACAAACTATGAACCCTGAGGTTGGGGTTGTGTTTGGATTGTTTCTGGCATATGGATTGGTTGAAGGTTGACATCTTTAACAATCACCGAGAGAGACAATTATACTGCTTTGTAATTAAAGTAGGTATATAATGTAAACGGGTTTTTCGACGTTGTTTAGAGTTTAGACCTTTGGGTACTTGATGTTGGATGTGGTCGACAATTGGCTGTAGCCTTCCTATGAAAGCTACATCGTTTTAGTTTTACTGTAGACCGTTCATTTCGATATTGCTAATGTTTAAACTTTGCTTTAGCTGAGAACTATCAGTGGCTGTAGTTTAGCTCTTCGAGTCCCAAACAACGCATGTGTGAATCACTGTCTGCTAAATCGTCTTCGTAACTTAATATGTTCTTTTACTTTTGTATTTGGTCAGAACAGATTCAATAAATCTGGCTTGTCAAATGGTCACTACTACTGTTATATTACGGTTTTGAAAGTAATGCTCTAATGAATTTTAATCACCGTTTACTAAAAGAGATATGGGTTGCGAACGCACTTTGCAGTTTCGGGGTACGGGGTTCGATCCAAGCCGCGGACGATTTTGCAACAGACCGTCTTGCGTTGGTTTCGACAGTGATATCGAGAGTCGACCGTAAAAAAGACCATCCGTGGGGCTCTGCGGTCGTTTACAAGCACACCCGCATCCCACATAAAGGAATATTCTGCAATAATATTTTGTAAAATGACAACACAACTGTGACCTATATGGACCTTAGGGAATCCTCAGTTTGACATGCCTCTTGTAAAGGATATGTACTTAACTTTTTACAGTAGACTTACATTGGTAGAACGGAGAGACAGTTTGGAAATAGATTGACAGAGCATTTACCCAAATGTCTACATGCACAGTTTAGGGATTCTTCAGGGGCGTCGAGACCAAACAATAGGAAAGAACCCACTCCTTCTATAGGACACCATTTGCTTAATTCCGGATATGTAATTGACTTGGACAGTGTTTTTCCTGTTGTTTACCACACACCGAACAAACGACTGCTGAGAATGGTCGATGCTTTAACAATTAAAACCCACAATCCCCTCGTTTGTAAGCAGACTGAATTTATAGTAAATTTGAAGTTACCATGGAAAGTCACATGACTACAGTGAACGTCCGGCGGCTAGACGAACACGATGCATCCAAAGAAACCATTTGCATTTTAGTAGGATTTATTCGGTTGTTTGTGCTCTATTTTACGTTGATGTAACCTTGTAGTATAGCACTTGACGACACACAGCTAAATAAGCCTGGCAATAAATTGTGCAGTGTGTTGTTTGTGTCCATATTTTTTACCTAACCTTTTGTTTCATCCGTGTCCCGCGCGTGGCGTTTCAGGGATACGAAGCCAGACTTTTTTTTTTCATAGACCAATATGTGATGGGTTATGCATCACGCAAGCCGTATACAAGACACGACCCAATGATATTCTCTGCTACCCATTTGAAACCCATTTGAGGGGCAATGTTTAAAAAACAAATTGTTTTTTAATTTCGGCGCTGTTTGGGATCCAAGACATTAGGCCTGGCTGCAGGAGTCAAGTCCCATTGATTACTATAGCGTTTACTAGTTATGAATGAATGAATCAATCAAGAATTGAAATCACGTTCTCCGTCCCCCTTCTTCATTAACCAACGGAAAGGTGACATGCTAACAGTACTGTTTACAAAGTCCGCCCATAAAATCTTGACGATCTTCCAGAACCTCCTTCTCACTCGTCTTGTCTTGTCTTGTCCACAATTGCCTCACAGCGTAGTGGGGAGTCACAGTTTTCTATCCTGGGCCAGGTGTGTTGCACGTGTTGTTGTTAGTCCGTGTTGCCTCAGGATCTCTGATATATTGTCTATCCATCGTACTCTCGGTCTGCCTCTTGCTCTAGGGCAGTAGTGCTGTTCGTTGTATGCTCGAAGAGGCAGTTGGTCGGTTTGCATTCGCATCAAGTGGCCAAACCACTCTATTTGTTGCTTCTTTATGTATTGCAGGCATGGTGTGGTTCCTACAATTGATCTAATGTTCTCGTTTCGAACTCTGTCTCTCCTTGTGACATTGGCAGCCTTACGTAAGCATCTCATTTCGCACGTAGTGATCTTTTTCTCATGTGCTCTTGTTAGGGACCAGGTTTGGCATTGGTAGCAGAGGGTTGGTATAAACATGCAATTTATCAGTTGTCGTTTTAGTGCCATAGTGATGCTTGGGTGTTTTAGCAGTGGGGAGAGTTGGTAAGTTACTGCGTTTCTCACTACCCTTTGAATTAGTCTTTCTGTGTATGGATTCCACATCTGTTCTTTTGCAATGTTCATTTGATTCCACAAAGCTTTTACCTTATCCTATTTACCAGATAGCAGCTTACCGCCCAGACCAGCGGAAGCAGCCAGTCCATCAGCCTGCTCGTTAACATACACACCTGAAAACCCTGGTCAGAACCACCATCATATACTCGTTATTTGAGTGTTAAGTGACGCGTTACAAGTATATTCATCAGGGAAGTCATTACAAAGATGCTTGGCCTACAGAGACAAGAACCTACAAATAATGAGAGCCTCTGGCTTAGATTACGCTTCCCAGCTGCTCTAGAAAATAAGCAACCACATAGGGATACACTGGCGTCTGTACGTTAACGAACTTAATGAACTCACGCTGCGGATTTTGTTGACATACAGCGGGAACACATGAGCTCTGAAGGTTTGGTCTGTGTTACAGCGTGTTTGGATACTAACTTACAGGTGTGAGTTGTATTTTAGATAACCCACTGTTGTTGTTTGGAAGCCATCGTGGTGTAACGGATAGACCCTAGTCTGCGGATCTGGCCGTCGTGGTGTAACGGATAGACCCTAGTCTGCGGATCCGGCTGTTGTGAGTTCAGGTCCTGACAAAAACATTCTTTTTCATTTATCCTTTGTTCCTAGGTCGGCCCAGTCTTAAATGAGTACTAGGTAAAGTCTTGGACAGTAAAGGCGGTCGACGTTATGTTGACCATATCACCTACCGCGTGCCTGTTGGTCTATAAAATATAGGTCTAGCCCTACATGCCCCGACTGGTGTACTGTGTACCATCACCCACCTAGTGCTGATTGGTCTCAAAATGTTGATCTAGTTCTAATCGCCCAATACGCCTGAAGGCTTGGAGAAAGGTCCTTTACTTTACTTACTTTTGTAGCTCGGCGGATTGCGGGGATGAGATCTTTTATTTGTTCAACGGACAAGAAGGCGATTACCAGCAGACTCTGTGCAGAGCTTGGAGCAAAGCAGGACACTTAAGACGCCTTGGTCATCCACTGCACTTGGGTCTATTTCCAATCGTCTCAACATTGTCCTAATATTGGGTCAAGATGGACATAGGTGAGAGAGAGAGAGAGAGAGGTCGACGAATTGCGCAACTCTTCCTTACTTAAATCCAAGTCCTTGCGCGATTCACTTTCATCCAGCTGTGAATACTTTGGATGAAAGTGGACTTCGTCAATCATGATAGACAAACAAAATTTTAACTTCTAGCGATTAGGATTGAAGTCTCCTGCTGTCTTTTTTTTTTTTAGCGTCTTAACATACGTTTGGGGTTTGAGGTTTGAACAACCGATCAACATCATGACACACGGGTAGTAACCCATAAGTGCTCAATTTTTCTTCTAACTCAAGTAACAGTCGTCTACTTGTGAAATGCAATTTTTTCGTTATTTGAAGCCCTACTTTGGCTCTTACTAGGGGCCGCAATATAGCCAGGCCATAAATATGGCCTTATGACTGAACGCGGTTTCTGGAACCTCTCCACAGTGATCCTCATCCACATGGTGACACATTGCGTCATCGGGTGTTTATCGCTTGTGTGATGTCCTGGTGGGGTAGAAAGTCAGTCTAACTCAAGTCTGAGTCCGAAGAAGCTCAGAACAGTGCACAGGCTCTGTAGCACCGGCGAGCATCCTGAAATACTGTGCGGTAGATTTTTAAGTCCAAATTTTGCCCAGGCAGCGCTGTTAGCCTACTCTTTTCGATTTCCAACTACCAAGGGATTTTTTTTACAGGCGCAACAAAATCCACGTGAAAAACATTAATATTAACAGCAGCAGTAGACAGTGTGGCAGTAATTGATGTAGTAGCAGTAGTATTTATAACAGCCCTAATGATGGTGGTCGCGGCAACGGCTGTGGCTGTAGTAGTACAGGAAACAGCAGTGATAGAGGCACAGTAGTAGTAGAATCAGTGTTGGCTGTAGTGGTATTAGCAGCAACAGTAGCAGTAGCAGCAGTATTACCAGTCGTAGCAGCAGCAGTTGTATTCATCATCATCATCATGTAGCAGGTCTTGTGCAGAATGTCGCTCTTATCACTGTCTGCATGAAAGAAACTCGGTCTCTCGCCAGCTCTCTCGCCTCATGTACTTTCATACTCCATGAGTCACTTATATCCTGTACCCATCTTAGTGTCTGTCGGCCCCTGCCCCTCCTTCCTGGTACCATGCCTTCTGCTAAAAAAAAAATTTCCAATCCGTCGTGGCGCTTGATATGACTAAAATATCTCAGCTTCCGAGACAGGACGCTGTTTATTAGCCAATCTTCCTTGATGTTCAGATCTTTCAAGATGTCAGTATTTCTCCTCTTCGTTGTCTAAGATATTCTGAGAATCTTTCTATAGCATTTCAGCTCAAAAGCCCCTACTGTCTTTCTACATTATACTACTAGCAGTAGTTGTAGTAGCCTAATAAATAGAATTGTCGCAGTAATTGCTCTTGCAAACTTACTTTAGAATAACATTTTAAAAAGCACCCATTTTTCCTGGTTTTCAAGCTTTAGCCCTGTACCCCGAGAAGCTAATGTTACACACTAAGAAAGATACTCACAATTAAACTTGCAAAACACTCGAGTAAACACGAAGTAAATCCTACAAATAAGCCAGACAATGCCTGATCAATGATTTAATATTTCAGTGACGTTTCAATGAATTCTTTAATTTCTTGCATCCGTACAATATGTATTTGGCAATTATCGCGGTGTTTGATTACTCATTAAATTTGTTTGCTAAAACGCTTCGGGAAGAAAGATATATATATATATCCCAGGGAGGTTAATAGGATGAAAGCATCAGGATTTGTAGGAGAGAGAGAGGGAAAGAAAGAGTGTGTGTATGTGTCTGTAAGTTTGTGTGTGTTTGTGGGGGGGGGAGGGGGGGGGGGTAGGGGAAGGGGGAGTTGGAATTGTTGGACATCGTTGTTTAAGAAACCTACTCTTTCTAAAATGGTTAATAATTATAATAATTATAATAATAATAATAATAATAATAATAATAATGTGCTCCATGGCACACACAAAATAATCGTATGGTATTGGAGATTATATGTGTATGAATAAATGCTGAAAAACAGAACTACTCTATATGGTTTCAGGGATTTGGCGCCAATTGGAGAGGGGGTGGGGGGGGGGGGGGGGTGTGATTTAGCTCCCTTACAAATTTAGCGCTGAAGTGAGTGGCTGAACCTGGCTTGAATGAAACATTTTATGGTGTTGGGGATTGTGTGTGTACGGGGGGGGGGGGTGGGGGAGGGAGGAGTGGGGAGTGGGGAGGTGCTCAAAAGCCTTATGCCCTATGTGTCCGGCGTCTACGAAATAAATAGAACATAACCCTTGACCCATTAGGGTCGCTGGCGTGTATTGATGGAAGTACAAGCACATAAAACCCGCCAACTTTCTCTGTCTTCCGCCTGATGAATAAGTGTATGATAACTTAGTAATGTCCATTTCTTGATTATGTCATTCCAGATTTTTTTTTGTGATGATAACTTAGCAATGTCCATTTCTTGATTATGTCATTCCAGATTTTTTGTGTGATGATAACTTAGTCATGTCCATTTCTTGATTATGTCATTCCAGATTTTTTTTTGTGATGATAACTTAGCAATGTCCATTTCTTGATTATGTCATTCCAGATTTTTTTTTGTGATGATAACTTAGCAATGTCCATTTCTTGATTATGTCATTCCAGATTTTTTTTTGTGATGATAACTTAGTAATGTCCATTTCTTGATTATGTCATTCCAGATTTTTTTTGTGATGATAACTTAGTAATGTCCATTTCTTGATTATGTCATTCCAGATTTTTTTTTGTGATGATAACTTAGTAATGTCCATTTCTTGATTATGTCATTCCAGATTTTTTTTTGTGATGATAACTTAGTAATGTCCATTTCTTGATTATGTCATTCCAGATTTTTTTTTGTGATGATAACTTAGTAATGTCCATTTCTTGATTATGTCATTCCAGATTTTTTTTTTTTGTGATGATAACTTAGCAATGTCCATTTCTTGATATTGTCATTCCAGATTTTTTGTGTGATGATAACTTAGTAATGTCCATTTCTTGATTATGTCATTCCAGATTCTTTTTTGCCCTCCCCTTCTTCGACTACCCCCACCCTTCTCTTTCTCTCCCTCCCTCCCCCCCCCCCCCCAATGTTTCTTGAAGTACAATCTTTGCAATCGAATCATGTCTCACCACGTGCACAAACCAAGCTAGCTTGCGACGTCTCACCACAGCCAAGAGAGGCTCCTGATGTACCGCAAATTTCTATACTTTGTCTCTGACGTATTTATTAGTTTTGTGTTCTAAAATACAAATTTGTAAAATGCGTCTGTAGCATTTACATTCGAAACCTAAATCCTCCTTTCCATTTCCTCAGTGAGAGTCCAGCTCTCACACCCGTTTAAGAAAACAGACAATACGTAATATCCTACAGGGAATATGTCAAAACAGCTGCGAAAATATATGTTTATGCACCGGATCAACGTCATGGCACCGGAGTGTAACCCATAAGTGCTCCGTTCTTCTTCTAACTCAAATCTGAGTCCGAAGAAGCTCAGCATGGTACACAGGCTCTGTAGAACAGGCGAGGATCCTGAAATATTTTAAATTGATTTTTAACTTCAAATTTTGCCCTCGCAGCGCAGTTAGGCTACTCTTTTTTACTTTCCAACTGTGCAACAATACACTCAGGTGTCCGGTCTTACTACCCAGAGGTTGTTGCGTATCCTTTACAGGACGCTGCAGAACCAACCCCAACAGCCCCTGGCTGTTGTGTGATTTTTCTAGGCAAATTTACGTTCAGTAGTTTGCTATTGCTCCCTGGACGGTCGGCTTTCTTGATACCACTGTCGAAACCAACGCAAGGCGCATGGCCCACAGTTGGGATCGAACCCGGCATCCCGGTATTGCGAAGCGTTCGTATCGACTTAGCCACAGAGCTGACACTACCCAGACACCAGTGGAAATTACTAGAAGTCCGCGTTAAAAATTCCAGCCTTCATAAGGGTTTGAACCTGGGACCTCCAGGAATGGACCACTCAGTCCCCTGAGAATAATATTTTACTACATGTCTGTGTGTGTGTACATATATATACATATACAAATATATTTAGACTTGAGAACTTGGTAACAGCTGGTAAGATTCTTAGAAAGAGAGCTAAAGGAAGACAAAGAGGTAAATGACTAGAAGGCCTGGCTAGATGGATGCGGCTAGACAAAAACATTGAACTGATCTTTGATTCTGGTGATCGTGTGAGTTGGCGAAACATGACAGTCTACGATTACCGGCACTACATATGTTTTTATGTGTGTGTGTGTGTGTGCGCGCGTCAATGGGCTTGTGTGTGTGTGTGAGTGCGTCTATGGGCGTGTGTGTGCGTATGCGCGTGTGAGTATGAGAGCGTGTATATGTGTGTGTGTGTGTGTTTGTGAGCGGCGTGCGCATGTGTGTATGTGTGTGTGTTTGTGAGCGGCGCGAGCACTTGTGTATGTGTGTATGTATGTGTGTGTTTGTAAGCGGCGCGCGCACGTGTGTATGTGTGTATATGTGTATATATATATGTGTGTGTGTGTGTGTGTGTGTGTGTGTGTGTGTGTGTGTGTGTGTGTGTGTGTGTGTGTGTGTGTAAGGCAACCGATAGCAGAAACTGAATCCATGTGTATCGAAGACTGGATTGCGAAAGAGTTAACTAAACTCTAAGTTCCAAGCCACAGAGCTATGCATTCTATTCTTGACCTTACTGTAATCTGGAAATCTGGTAATCCTATTTTCAGCTTCATAGCAAACGGGTGCTAATTATGTTAACTTAGCGAGTTGAAAGTTTTACTTGCAGCTTTATAAACTATCATGAACAAACCTTTAAAGCGATGACGTGACTTGGTTGAGGGCCTATGTTCTAAGAGAAAGACAAACATTGTTGAAGAATGAAGAAAAAGGGACTAAGAGCAAGAGCGGGGACCGATGATGAAATAGAAGGAGAACAATCGTTCACTGAACAAAACATATTTATTCCATTCGTTACAGCGTAATTATTGCCTCAGACTTCAACTTCAAATCGGGGACCAGAATTGTAACGCTTAAATTTGATGCCATAACAACAATAAAACAAAGTAACTACTTCATTGTGACTTCTTCTTGTCTTCTTCGCGTTCATCGGCTGTAAACTCCTGCGGAATGTTTTAGTTGAATGTACCCTTCTGGACTTTAGTTTTTACAGTCAGTGGACGCGAAAAACAAGAAGAAGAAGAGGAAGAAGCAGAAGAAGAAGAAGAAGAAGAAGAAGAAGAAGAAGAAGAAGAAGAAGAAGAAGAAGAAGAAGAAGAAGAAGAAGAAGAAGAAGAAGAAGAAGAAGAAGAAGAAGAAGAAGAAGAAGAAGAAGAAGAAGAGGAAGAAAAGAGGAAGAAGAAGAGGAAGAAGAAAAAGAAGAAGAAGAGGAAGAAGAAGAGGAAGAAGAAGAAGAAGAAGAAGAAGAAGAAGAAGAAGAAGAAGAAGAAGAAGAAGAAGAAGAAGAAGAAGAAGAAGAAGAAGAAGAAGAAGAAGGCACGGGGAAGTTGTGTGAACACGCGGAAGTTATGCGTATACACAAATTCCATGTGTAGACATCTGGAGGCGCATACCCTTTTCACAACAGCCACAGAACAAACATCAACGGTTTTGACCTTAATATTACATAATATTTATTAGATAAAGCAGAGGTTCTCAAACTGGGTGACGCGAGCGTATGACAGCGTAGCCTCGGCAGTAATAAAGAATTTTTTAAACTTTGCTTAAGATCTGTAAAGAAAGTTTAAAACAGAAATACAGCGAAGAAAGCCAAGAAGAGTTCTGGATGCAAGTGTTTTGACAAAACAATGCTATTGATAAGGCTGCATTGCATTCTCAACGTAAGCTTACATTAACTAACAGATACAGGAGGCAATTTTCCAGTGATTTGAGGGTACAGTTCACTAAACATCCCATAAATATAAAGGTACTAATAAAATAAATGCATCCAAACATTTGTATTCATCGCATTAAAGACAAGTAAACATTTGATTTTCACTATTTTTTTTTTCTTTTCCTCAATTATTCAAAGCTCGTTAAGAGTAGGTGTGCCGCCAAACATTTTTTTGCCCCACGAAGGTAAGCAGCGGAAAAAGTTTGAGAACCGCTGGGCTAGAGAATTAGCCAGTAGAGAAGAACAGATTGTCCGGCGTATCCTAACGAGCGCGACGTTCTGTACAGGATCATCTGTTTGACAATGATATAATTCATTTTCTGGTGGTCCACTTTGTTTACTCCTTTCTTGTACAGGACAATAAGTCATATCAGACCTTAGGCATCCCTGGTGAAGCGGCGCGGATTTGGGTCCTGACGGAGCCGAGCCTTTTTTTTTTTTTTTTCTTCTAAAAAAAAATTACCTTGGCTCCCAAGTCGACCCAGCATTGAGTGGGGAACGGGTACAGCCCACGTGTTATGTACCACAGTTAGTCAAGTCAAAATCAGATTGTAGTTAGTCAAGGTATGTTTATCTGAAACAGAATGTACCCGAAACTCTTGACACTTGAAGCTCGCGGCAGCACGAATTAAGTGTTAACCCCGTGCCCAACACCCACGCAATGCCCCCCACAGTAGTCATCTATAGTAAGATCTGACCAAGACCATTCGGGGTCTTCAGTTCCTGAGTTCTTCGACTGATTTCTTCTACGATTTGTCTACAGTTCTTCGAAAGTCTGCAGTTTTTCGATTTGTTTTTTGATATTTCAGTTAAAAATAAATGTGCACAAATTGTCCCTAATGATTCAGCTTTTTTGTTGTTTCTTAGTTTAACGCCAACACAATAGTTCAACACGATAGTTCAACATTATAGTACAACACGATAGTTCAACACAATAGTTCAACACGATAGTTCAACACGATAGTTCAACATGATAGTTCAACACAATAGTTCAACATGATAGTTCAACATGATAGTTCAACATGATAGTTCAACATGATAGTTCAACACAATAGTTCAACCTGATAGTTTAACATGATAGTTCAACATAATAGTTCAACATGATAGTTCAACACGATAGTTCAACATGATAGTTCAACATGATAGTTCAACACTATAGTTCAACACGATAGTTCAACACAATAGTTCAAAACGATAGTTCAACACAATAGTTCAACATGATAGTTCAACACGATAGTTCAACACAATAGTTCAACACGATAGTTCAACACAATAGTTCAAAACGATAGTTCAACACAATAGTTCAACACGATAGTTCAACACGATAGTTCAACATGCTAGTTCAACACAATAGTTCAACACAATAGTTCAACACGATAGTTCAACACAATAGTTCAAAACGATAGTTCAACACAATAGTTCAACACAATAGTTCAACACGATAGTTCAACATGATAGTTCAACATGATAGTTCAACATGATAGTTCAACATGATAGTTCAACACTATAGTTCAAAACGATAGTTCAACACAATAGTTCAACACTATATTTCGATTCGATAGTTTAACACAATAGTTCAACATAATAGTTCAAATCGATAGTTCAACACAATAGTTCAACACGATAGTTCAACACAATAGTTCAACACAATAGTTCAACACGATAGTTCAACACAATAGTTCAACACGATAGTTCAACACTATAGTTCGATTCGATAGTTTAACACAATAGTTCAACACAATAGTTCAAATCCATAGTTCAACACAATAGTTCAACACAATAGTTCAACACGATAGTTCAACACGATAGTTCAACACTATAGTTCAACACTATAGTTCAAATCGATAGTTCAACACAATAGTTCAACACAATAGTTCAACACGATAGTTCAACACAATAGTTCAACACAATAGTTCAACACGATAGTTCAACACTATAGTTCAAATCGATAGTTCAACACAATAGTTCAACACTATAGTTCGATTCGATAGTTCAACACAATAGTTCAACACGATAGTTCAACACGATAGTTCAACACGATAGTTCAACACGATAGTTGAACACGATAGTTCAACACAATAGTCCAACACAATAGTTCAACACGATAGTTCAACACGATAGTTCAACACAATAGTTCAACACGATAGTTCAACACGATAGTTCAACACAATAGTTCAACACAATAGTTCAACACAATAGTTCAACACAATAGTTCAACACGATAGTTCAACCTGATAGTTCAACCTGATAGTTCAACACAATAGTTCAGCACGATAGTTCAACACGATAGTTCAACACGATAGTTCAACACTATAGTTCAACACAATAGTTCAACACTATAGTTCAACACGATAGTTCAACACAATAGTTCAACACAATAGTTCAACACGATAGTTCAACACTATAGTTCAAATCGATAGTTCAACACAATAGTTCAACACTATAGTTCAACACTATAGTTCAACACTATAGTTGAACACGATAGTTCAACACAATAGTCCAACACAATAGTTCAACACGATAGTCCAACACAATAGTTCAACACAATAGTTCAACACAATAGTTCAACACGATAGTTCAACACGATAGTTCAACATGATAGTTCAACATGATAGTTCAACACAATAGTTCAACACAATAGTTCAACACGATAGTTCAACACGATAGTTCAACACAATAGTTCAACACGATAGTTCAACACGATAGTTCAACACGATAGTTCAACAGGATAGTTCAGTTACTGTTACGTTTTCCGCTAGTGCAGATGAGAGTAGTATAAACGCAGGACATGTTAATGCGTGCATATGACGATAGTCTTGTACTAATATCTCCGTAAACGTGTCCAGTGTGATAGCGAACGATTGTGAGACTATAGTCTTTCACCAGGTTTTAAGACCAGCATGGTTGGTTCAGAAGGCAGCAGTGTAGTCTGAGTAATAAAGCAACCCGAATTGCGCACAAGACGCTATGTGGTCCAGAGGCAAGTTAGGAAGAGATGCAGAGTACCGCTTCAGGCCAAGAGAGTGACTGTTTTCCCATCTCCCCATACGGCAGGGAGCGGACTAAAAGCTTTGAGCCAACACTCAGTGACAACAGACTTAGTCTTCCCCAGAAAAAGAAACCTTGATTTGATGTTAGGCAAGAAAATATGAGTCTTTGTTGACTGGACATAGTAGCCGCAGCCAGAAGCAAGGATTTTGGATAGCGCAACGAGTTTGGCCCAACCTTGTGCCCCTGCCATAATTAGATCTTAATCGACTGTTGACTGTTTGTCTTATCTACACTGTTTATGTGTGGTGCAATGGTAACAGTCAACTAATAAAGGCTGATTTATAGAAGGAAACTGTATTAAAATATATCTCTGAGGCATCCTCGTCATGCTAGGAAGGCAAGTCGTTTGTGATTGTTGTCACGTGACTGCTCAATAATTATGGACTGAGACATCACCCCTAGCAACGACCTCTGACCTGGGAGCCAGTCTCCTCAGTAGCTTCAGTTTTAGAACTGCTCAAAAGTTCACTCCTGCCCCCCCCCCCTCCTCCCCCCCCCTTTTTTCTCATCAGACACAATTCTACGTCTGTTAAAAATAATTTCGTTGCTACTTCATAACTTTATTCGGTGAATATTTATCTTTCTGTGGTCTTAGGGGACCCCTGTAAAAGAATCATTCGACCCCCAAAGGAGTCGTGAACCACAGTTTAAGAACCGCTTGTGTAGAGCCATGTAAAACCGTATAGCGATGTACTGTTGACGTATATAGAGAAAATTAGTGCCATTCCAACACTGCTGTCTGCCGCTGTTCATTATTGTGCCATTTCACAAATTAGCTAGTTAAATTAGGACGCGTTCTTGGTTATTTTTATGTACTAGCGGCACTTATTGCGACTCGTTTAAAAGATGTTCACACTTTCTCAACCTCGTCTTTTTCCTCTTCCATCCGCTTCTACTTCTGTGTCAACACCATCGTTGTTATTAATATTACCGTCGCCATCTTTGTCTTCGGGTTTTTTTCTCTGGTTTTTTTTTTTTTAAACATATCGCGTAAGAATTGGCTGTTTTTTATTCTTCTGTTTAGCGACTTGCTATTGTTCTAAAACATGTTATTTCTGTATTCCCTTTTCTTCTTGTTATTATTTTTTTTCTCTTCCTTTTCTTCCTTCTTCTTCTTCTTCTTGTCCTCCGCCTCCCTTTTCTTCCTCCCTCCTTCCTTCCTCACTTACTTCCTGCCGTCTTCATTTTCTCTTTTCTTTCTTCTATCCTTCTCTGTCATTTTCTCCTCCTTCCTTTTTCTCCTTCCATCTTGCTTTTCTTCATTCCACCTCCTCACCCTCCTCCTATTAGGTTTTCTTATTATTATTATTATTATTATTATTATTATTATTATTATTATTATTATTATTATTATTATTATTATTATTATTATTATTATTATTATTATTATTATTATTATTATTATATTGTTATTAATATTATTATTATTATATTGTTATTATTATTATTATTATTATTATTATTATTATTATTATTATTATTATATTGTTATTAATATTATTATTATTATATTGTTATTATTATTATTATTATTATTATTATTATTATTATTATTATATTGTTATTATTATTATATTATTATTATTATTATTAATGACCTAGACTTCGCCGACGACATAGAACTCCCGAGTTCAGAACACACAGACGCCCAAGAAAAAAATCAATCGACTCCAGAATTTCTCAGAACAAATTGGACTCCGAATTAACACCGCAAAAATAAAAATTCTAGACCTTACCAACAGTTCAGTTGATATCACGCTGAACAACAACAGCCTTGAAAAAGTCAACAGTTTCACTTATCTAGGGAGCAAGATGTCATCTACAGGAGATACCGCAGCAGAAATACCATTTCGAATAGCACTGGCATCTAGTGCCTTCAATAAACTGTCCAACATCTGGAAATCAAAGACACTTAGCAAACACACAAAACTCAAGATCTTCAATTCTTGTGTGATTCCAGTACTAACCTATGGATGCGAGAGCTGGAAATCAACGAAAACTCTAGACACAAAATTAGACAGTTTTGAAAATAAATGCCTTAGAAGAATACTAAATTTCAAATGGTCAGATTTCCGAACCAATACACAAATAAGGCAAGAATCCAGGCTAGAGTATGTGTCTAATTTTATACGAAAACGCCGCTGGAACTATGTCGGCCACGCCCTTAGAATGGATAAATCAAGACTTCCTTACCAAGCCCTCATTTGGACACCACAGGGGAAAAGATCTCGTGGAAGACCAAGGGAAACCCTACGTAGAACTATCATCAAGGAAGGCTCGCTTATGGGCCACTCAAACATCCAAGACCTACAACAGATTGCAACGAACCGCCATGCATGGAGAGTCATGACCTCTGCCCTATGTGCCGCACTCGACACAAGAGGAAAGACTAACTAACTATTATTATTATCATTATTTTTATTATTATTATTATTATTAATTATTATTATTATTATTATTATTATTATTACTGTTCTTCTTCCTTTCTTTATTTCCCTCATCATCTCCTCCTCTTTATTTTTTTTTTCATTTACACTTCTTTCTTCTGCTCCCCCATGCTCTGTTCCTTGATTTTAAATTGTCCGCCCTCTTCCTCTGCACTCCTTCTCCCCCACCCTCTCTTTGCCCAACATCCTCATCGCCCATGAGACCTTATCCAGCAAACTTCTACACCAGCCACCACAAAAATTAATAATGAATTATTTCGGATCTTTTGCCTTAGTAAAAAAATCCTAATTAAACTATCAGGCAAACCAAATTATCACAAAAATGTATTGAATGAATGAATATATATATATATAATATATATATATATATATATATATATATATATATATATATATATATATATATATATATATATATATATATATTTATATATATATATGTACTTAATGGGTACCGCCCCTGCCAAATTAGGAATCTCCTAAAATAAAAGCTCTATTTATAGCTAGTAAGATTTCTTGCTCAATACGTGTGACCTAGTCTGAAAATAGATACTCAAACGGTGTATTTTCGATCTTTGACTTAGCACGTATTTTTTTATAGATTGACTTAAGTGTGAATAAAGATTAATGCTGGCTAAGTTGTGGTTAGCTGTAAACTTACTCCATAGGAATATTTCTTCTTTGTTCACTGGCTGTAAGCTTCGGCGGAAAGTCCTGGTTGTTCGTCCCTTTGCACTTGGGCTTTCTGTCAGGGCCTGTGTTGCGTGTTTTTTAATGGCTTACTTGTTTCCAGTTGGTTGTCACTTATGGACCGAATGGTGTAAATTGCACTGGCGATAATCTATCAACTAATTCATAGTAGGGCTGTACCGAATATTCGCTTCGTATTCGCTTCGGGGCCGAATAGTGGACCTATTGACTATTCGGTATTCGGCCGAATAATTGCGGTCCGGCCGAATATGAATAGTAGTTACCTTGCACCCGCTTCTGTATACACGGCCTTAATACTGACAACATGGAACGATTGGTTTTGTTAACAGCTAATGCAGCTTTCCTGCATTAACTAAGCTGTCAGTGACAATTTCCAAGTACAAAGATGTAAAAACTGTACACATTTGAAAGAGGAATGAGCGTATACCACGAGGCAGACAAAAAAGAAGTTGGAGAGATAATGTTCAGTCAGACCTGCAAATAACTGGTGTCACAAATTGTAAAGATAAGGTCAGCTAGAGAGATGAATGGAGACGAGTGATATCTGCAGCAGTAAACCTCAAGGGCTCAGAATGCTAAATAAGAAGATGACTATTCTGTACTACTTTATGTGAAGTAAAAGTTCAGCGTACATTTTACATTATAAATGTGGTTTTTTTTAAAGATGTATTTTATGCACTAATTAAGGGCCAGACAACATCTCACTGGAAGAAATCGAAGCACAGGGAAATTTTTTAATTGAAATAATAACTAAACTTTAAAATGATATTTATAATAGTGGATATATTCCAAATGACCTTTTAAAATCCATATTTATAGCTCCGCCAAAGAAACCAGGCACTTTAAAATGTGAAGACCATCGCACAAAAAAGTCTTGTGAGTCACATGACTAAGATTTTACTGAGAATAATTATGAGAAGAATAAGAAACAAAATTAAACCAGAAATCAGCTGTGAACAATGCGGATTTGTAGAAGGAAAAGGTACAAACAATGCCATTTACATCCTAAGGACATTGTCAGAAAGAGCTATAGAAGTAAAGACTTATTTGTACTTATGCTTTATAGACTATACAAAAGCATTCGACTGTGAGAAGCAGGAAGAAATAATCAAACGGTTAGAAAAATTAAACATTGATGGGAAAGATCTAAGAATAATAAAGAATATGTATTGGCAGCAAACAGCAGCTATAAGAATAAACAACTGTTTAGGTACATTTCAAAGCATAAAGAGGAGCGTACGACAAGGATGTGTACTTTCACCTGATTTGTTTTCAATATACAGTGAATATATAATGAGATCTTTAATTGATATGCCCGGAATTGTGGTTGGTGGGCACAATATAAACAATTTACGTTATGCTGATGACACAGTCTTGATAGCAACAAGTCAGAAAGAATTACAGGAAATGATAGACATTGTGGTGTTAGAAAGTGGAAGAATGGGCCTCAGCTTGAATAATGGGAAGACAGAAGTAATGGTGGTATCAAAGAAAAAAATTATTCCTAAATGTGTAATAAATGTCAATGATGTTATTTTAGGACAAGTACAGAAATTTAAGTATCTGGGCACATGGATAAAATCAGATGGAAGATGCATAACTGTAATAAGAAACAGAATTGGACAGGCAAAAACTGCATTTTATAAAATGAAAAACATCTTGTGCAATATATCCTTGTCATTGAGAGTTAGAAAAAGAATTCTTGCTTGCTACATACATCCAGTTTTAACAAATGGATGTGAATCCTGTACAATCGGTAGGCAGGCCAAACAATTTTTAGAGGCCTCAGAGATGTGGTTTTACATGTCTACGTACAATTATCAAAATTTTCTGGCCAAATACAATCTCAAACACTAAACTACTTCAAGCTACAAACCAAGAAACTTTAGACAGTATGATTACCAAGAGAAGATGGAAATGGCTTGGCCACGTTATGAGAATGACTTCCGATATACATGCCAAGACAGCTCTCACATGGACACCAGAGGGAAAGAGAAAACAGGGGCGCCAAAAAGCACCATGGAGACGAATGATGGAAAGTGACCTGAGTGCGGCATCTTTGACATGGAAAACTGCACTGAAGATTGCACAGGGCAGGAAAGCATGGAAAGTCCTCTCTGAAGCCTCATGTGCCACTAGGCATAACGAAAACTGATGATTGAGAGTTAGAAAAAGAATTCTTGCTTGCTACATACATCCAGTTTTAACATATGGCTGTGAATCCTGGACAATCGGTAGGCAGGCCAAACAATTTCTGGAGGCCTCAGAGATGTGGTTTTACAGAAGAATGCTTAGAATACCTTGGACAGCCAAAAAGAGTAACCAAGAGGTTTTGAAAGAGGCGGGAGCCCGAAAACAACTTATCACAGACATCAGAAGGAGACAGTCATCATTTTTCGGTCATGTTATGAGAAGAGGGAAAATAGAACGTGTTGTGACCACTGGAAAGATCTGTGGAAAAAGGGATAGAGGAAGACAACGAGAGGAGATGCTTGACAGTCTTGTTGCATGGCATGGAGGTGTGTCGGCACACGAACTGATACATGCTGCAGGAGATCGCAGATTATAGAGAGGCATGATCGCCCACGCCAGTCGGCAAGGCACCTGATGATGATGATTTTATGCACTATACACTATTCGTATTCGGCCGAATAGTTGGTTCCGTTATTCGTATTCAGCCGAATAGGGAAAATGACTATTCGGTACAGCCCTAATTTATAGTTCGTTCAACAACTCATAAACACACTTACAAGCCATTTTCTCGAAAACTGCCTGTTAGATCGCAATGATTTTTTGCATTCAGCCTTATAGTATCCATGTCGCAAAAATAGTGGTATTCTTTAGTCAATAGATACTCAGGATGCTGAATACCAGCTAATTTCTTTTATCAGTTCGAACCATTGTAAATAAGTATAGTGAACTTTTAGATTTTACAGTAAAAATCTGAATTTTCAGTTCTTTTTTTTTTTTCAAAGGCGTGTCTTCATAACACATTGATAGGTGAAGTAGATTTATTTGTTTTTCATTTATGTTCCACTCAGCTGAGTTGAGCTGAGTCCAGAAAGATATCCAGGACTCGGGGCATTCTCATATGCGCTCCGTCCTCATCTTCAGCAGCCAGCGCAGTGTTCTAATACTAATGGTACCAGAAGCAGATTATTTCCATCCCTCTGAGTGTAATCTGCCGGCTAGGTCCTCTGGTCACTCCCAGGTATATTATTATCTCCAGGCCATGATAATCTATTTTCTCTTCTGACTTCATTACTTGTTCCCAAAGGGCCTTGACCACATCTGCCTTGTCATGTATCAATTCACCACCCAGTGGTGCAGATCCAGCCAATCTGTCTGCGTTTTTCAGTTGTAAACGTGTCTCCAGCATGCAACAATAAGTATTTCCTTCGGTCACCATTAGAACTGCACAGCAAATTGTATTATGGCTGGCACACTTGGATATGAAGATGTATTTTCTCCAGTTGTAGATGTACCTAACGGGTTGATGATATTCAAAAACTCAATTGAAAAAATGGTTTTAATCATTCCGAATTTGACGATCCCAAAATGTTAAAAATTGTTACAGGCCGAACGCATTGTAATCCATCTCGGTGCCAGTGATCGTCTTCCTCTCGTTGCACATGTAATAACACACTTTTTCCAGCAATTATTGGGTGTTTTCTTTAGAGGGACTCACGCGTCAGAACTTCAACACCACACATTTTAAATGTTCTGTTTTTTTCAGCAACTTCTCTGTTAACTTTAGCCCGAACAAGCTTTGTCGGGTTGGGGTGTGAATGACATGCAGAGAGTCGCAGAGAAGTGTGGCCGTATTCAGTAATGGTAGGCACTCTTCCGAATACCGGCCCATGTTTTGGACAGCAAATAATATGGGGCCGGTATTCGGAAGAGTGCCAACTAATTTGATCTTTTGTATTTGATGTCGTTGGTACTTTGTCTTCCTCTGATACGGCATTAGGATAGTCGGCATTATCCATTACTAGGCTTGATGGTCTGTCCAGAATTGGAAGATCATTCTCCATCCAGTGCCTGAAAATGTGTCCATTCATTTCGGTGGGGTAGTCCTTACTATCCGTGCTTTTTGATTGGAAAATAAGTCCAGCATTACAAATAAGGCCTTTTTCACTGCCTCCGACAAAAGTGAGTATAAATGCGCTGGCCTTTGGTGCTTGGAATGTTCATTTATTGTTCACCGTTTGTTGACTGCCATTTTTTAGCATAGGTATGGTGAGCATTAGCCCACTATTTATCCAAATATACAGTTTCTTAACCTATCATCGGTTGCTCAAGAATCTGCATCTGGTATTTGACTAGCAGTAAAATGTGGCTTTTCACACACAAATATAGCTCCCATTTACAGTTTACCTGAAAGTGAACCCGGTGGCTCTTTCAATTTTCCACAGACTACTTCTTTCGTCAATACTGCATTGTGGTTTCAATGTTAATTTCCGTTTTTGGAGAGCAACAATTTGATTTGTCTCCAACATTTTAAAAATTTTACATCCATTGACATCCACATCAAAGTAGTCAACTTTCCTTCTCCTTCCTTGCTTGACACGAGCGTACTCTGTGTCCCGTCTAATCCAACTGTTAAATGATGCTCTATCCAGACCAGGCGCCAATCGTGTTCGTTTCTTTGGGTCATGAACTTCACAATATATATGACCCATCTTAGATTACCCGAGGAAGTGCTGCAACAGTAAAACAGTAACCTTCTGCAAAGTTATAAATTTGTATCTCAAATTCATTTTGAAATCGATGTCTATGTCAGCGTTTATAAGCTAGATATATGACACAAACCAACACTAATTTGTGGATGCGTCTTTGACTAAAGAACCTTGACCGACGTTTTATATTGGACTAGTGGAGTTGCCACAGACTGCGCAGGTAAGAACTGTATTTGTTCTCACGACAGAAGAGAAAAAAAAAAGACAAAATCCCTAACCTTACCGAGGATTTGAACCTGGGTGTCCAGCATCAAAGCCCATCGTTTTTAACCATTTGGTCAGCGTCCCCCCATCAACCCCTCCCCCCCTACACACACACACACACACACATACACACACAATATGTCAAATGCGCAAGTGGTGTAACAAGAGTTCTTTATACTCTTTTTTTCCCCCCAACACATGGCCCCTGTTCTATTCTTCTTATAGCGGACGCCATGTGGCGTTCCTAATTATGTCTGTCCACAGCCATCTGCTTTTTCTTCTTCTTTTGTCGTCTCACGGATACCAGGTTATGGCCCAATGTCGTAGTTTTGTCGTCTCACTGAAACCAGATTATAGCCCATTGTCAGGGTTTTGACGTCTCACTGATACCAGGTTATAGCCCTCTGTCGTGGTTTTGTCGTCTCACTGATACCAGGTTATAGCCCTGTGTCGTGGTTTTGTCGTCTCACTGATACCAGGTTATAGCCCTGTGTCGTGGTTTTGTCGTCTCACTGATACCAGGTTATAGCCCAATGTCGTGGTTTTGTCGTCTCACTGATACCAGGTTATAGCCCTGTGTCGTGGTTTTGTCGTCTCACTGATACCAGGTTATAGCCCAGTGTGGTGGTTTTGTCGTCTCACTGATACCAGGTTATAGCCCTGTGTCGTGGTTTTGTCGTCTCACTGATACCAGGTTATAGCCCAGTGTCGTGGTTTTGTCGTCTCACTGATACCAGGTTATAGCCCAATGTGGTTTTGTCGTCTCACTGATACCAGGCTATAGCCCCATGTCGTGGTTTTGTCGTCTCACTGATGCCAGGTTATAGCCTGTATTGTTCTTGCACTTCTCGGGTGGCTTGAGTGATGGATTTGTTTATCTTTTTTTTTTTTTTTTTTTTTTTGCAGCTTTTAACTACACCATTCATCCTTCTCTTTCTTGGTCTTTCTCTCGCCTTCCTCTCAGATGTTCTTCTGTAAAAAGTCTCTTATGCAGTTTAGCCTGGCTGCATTCTCACTAGATGGCTGAATCATTTTATTCTATGTCAGTATAATCCATGCATCTTATTACAACTGTCTCTCCAATGCTGGTATTCGAAGTCCTGTCTCGTCTAGTGTTGTTAGTGACCTCGCAGAGACAGCTCATTTCACACGTCGTTATGTTCTGTTATATTGCCTTATTCATGTTTGGAACTGATAACATAAAGTAGGGATAAAGATGCTATTAATCATTTTCTGTTTTGCTGGAAGGGAGACATTTCAATGTCTAAGCACTAGGGCTGTTAAGCTAATGCCGCGTGGTACTATAAACAAAAGTAGCATCCTTTGGATTTTTTTCTCCAAGCCATGCCGGTGTGTTGGGAAATGAGCAGGCAGATAGACTGACTGGCTCTGCACTACTTGGTGGTGAATTGATGTTTGACAAGTTAGAAATTGTGAGGACGTTTTGGGAGAGAGGGAACAGTGCGGAGGCGTAGATAGATCATTTCGGTCTAAGGAGAACGGCGCTATAAGGAGTTCCCAGGGGATCTGGCCGACGCTCAACACTCAGGGGAAAGATGAGACGGATATACAATCAGATGGTTACTGGTACCATCGGAATTGGAGCTCTTCGCTTGCTGCTGAACATGGGGACTGAGCACTGATGGAAGTGTCCTGAGTGATGTGATGTCGATTTCTAATTCAACATATAACTGTTAATCATATATGTGGACAGTGATGAAGAAGTGCTGAACCGACGGTGCTGTAGGGACAGGTCTCGTAATAGTCGAGATCTATTCATAACTGTCCAAGGTCATCCTAGCTGTCATGGTGTAGCGGTAGGACGTTTGCTTGCGGATTGGAAGGTCGCGGGTTCGGGTCCTGAGAGAGCCCTATTTTTTTTCAACAATAATAAGTTTGGCTTCCTGCTCGAAACAACCTTGAATGGGTACAGTCCAAGGAAGCATAGGCGGCCGTCGTGATGCTGACCACATTGCTAACTAAAGTTAGTTGCGTATCCTTTACAGGACGTTGCAGAACCAATACCAGCATTGTTTTACTGTTGTGGATTTTCTAGGCAAATTTGCTTCCAGTCGTTTGCCATTGCTTTCTGGACGGCCGTTTTCTCTATACCACTGTCGAAACCAACGCAAGGCGCAAGGCCCGCAGCTGGGATAAAACCCGGCATCACGGCATTTTGATTCGCGTTCGCAACGCCTAAGCTACAGAGGCCAATATGCAATTAAATATACACATCTAGCTCTAGGTACCCAGTGCGACAGAAGGCGGGGAAAAGAGAGTCCGCGTTATGGTCATCCTCAAAACAGGTTGATCCTTGTCCCTCGCCTGCGTTGATAAGGTCGATGCTGCATTCAAGAACCGAAGGAACCAACATTCTGCACACAAAAAGGAAGATCTGTAAAACAGTGAATGCTCAGAAGAGGAGGGTAGACCAGTGCAATTGCAATGCCCTGTAAAGGATACGCAACTAAAATTTTATACTGAGGCATCTAGTAATGGACAGATACCTTTATCGACTGCGGTAAGACAAAGAAGGTAGAGATATACTGGGAACACTCTGAGACGAAATTAATAACAAATTAGAAAGCAAGCACTGAAATGGGAAACAAAAGGTCTGAGAAAAAGGGGACGTCTAAGGGAAACACTCAGTAGAACATTGTTACGAGAAGCTAAAAACGCTGGGTTGAACTCCACGTCAGGAATCTAATGCGATCCCTAGGTGACGTCTATCGGCACGCAACGGACGATGATAATGATGTTAATGATGGCTAGTAATGGCTGAGATAAGTATAGAATTTACTTCTCCCTCTTTATCCAGAAAACAATATTTGTCGTTTTGATGTTTTGTTTTTCAATTTTTGTTTTATAACAATAAGTAAAATCTTGATAATTTAGTACATGTTTTTTTCTGTATTGCTAAAATATTATTTTATAAGTGATAACTGAGTTCTTTTCATTTATTTTCCCATGTTACAGGCTCAACTAACAGATCCTTCAGTTAAAGAGAAGGCACTGGACGCCAAATCTGCTACTGATAATTTTAATGGAAAGAATTCCAAATCAGTTACTGTGAAATCGCGCTACAGTGAGCTGATGTACCGATGTAACCAACAAAGAGTGAGCTGCAGCCTGCAAAGAAATATTTCACAGTAAGGCAAGGTCTGGATTAATTACTTCAAAAAAAGCTGAATTTGGGATGTTATAATTTCAAAGTAAGCTCAAGTCTGGTTTCACTCACTTCAGAGTAAAATACGGTCTAGATGTAATTACTTTACACTAAGATACAGTCTGGATGTAATTAGCTCACACTAAGATACAGTCTGGATGTAATTACCTCACACTAAGATACAGTCTGGATGTAATTACCTCACACCAAGATACAGTCTGGATGTTATTACCTCACACTAAGATACAGTCTAGATGTAATTACTTCACACAAAGATACAGTCTGCATTTAATCATTTCAGAATAAACTGAGGTCTGGATTAAGAACTTCCACGTAAGCCACAATCTGGATGTAATTTCTTCAGAGTAAGATACGGTTAGATGTAATTACTTCACACTAAGATACAGTCTGGATTTAATCATTTCAGAATAACCTGAGGTCTGGATTAAGAACTTCCACAATCTGGATGTAATTTCTTCTGAGTAAGCTGCAGTACATGGATAACATCTTCAGTCTAAGCTGACGTATGGATATACTCACCTCAGCGTACACTGAAAATCTCTGAGATCTGGGTGTTATCAGATCAAAGTGAGCCGCGTCTGGATTTAATCTCTTCAGTGTGTTGCCACAGTCTTGTTTTGAAGCTCTACTCCAGGAGGTTAGTCGCATGCGAGACTTCTTTCATCGATATCATCAATACAAGGAGTTTGGCCTTTATCTCTAGCTTGTGAAACCGTTCGAGTTTCAGTTGTTTTGATTGTCAGTCGTGATGACTCTTCATACCGACCTGTGTCACTGAATGCTGCTCAACGTTCACTGGCTTGGATTTCGGAGTAAAATATATGCTGATTTCTGACTGCTGTACTGGGATACGCCATAACAAGACATAAACATGAGCAAGTCCTGCTTTATGTGCTGTGTAGGTGAGGTGAACAGAGCATGTTCGTATTGTCGCATTGTCTGTCTGTGACTCTTTCTGCTGTACATCTGTCTGGCTGTTTCTTGGCGTTAACAGCTTCATCTGTAAAGCAGTTTTACACAGTAATTGTCATATATTCAAAGCATTGTGGTACTGGGGTGTCTGTGGATTACCTACCTCTGGCAGCAGCCAGAAATGCCCTGTACCATTCAAAAGAAAATACGGGTTGTTTTTCTGCCTTCCCCTTTAACACGTAGCTAAGGTGGGGCTCACAGTGTGCTCATTCCCTGCCACCAGATTGCCTGCTGGTTTCGCTGAGCTGTTCATGGCTCTAAGCATGGCCTAAGCATGAGTAGTTGAGGCAACTGGATCGTCACGCTCTGAGTCCCTGTGCCTTCACGATAGTTTCCGGTATTCAGGGGGTTGGCATACTTGTTTCCATTCCTAGGACTGTTCAGCACACCTCCAGCTCCTTCCCTCCCACAGGGGGCTGTACGGTGTGGTGCACCGGGTTTATTATCGAGGTTTGCTCCTCTAGATCCATTGTGTTTTGCCTGGGGATTCGCACCCCCAGTTATAAGGACTACCTCGGGGAGGCTGTGACTCTTCGCCACGCACAATGATGCGTTAGAAAGAATCGTAACCATCCTAATAGACACCTTCTAGAAAACTGGGAATACAAACAAAGAATAAAGCACACATCGGTTTTACACTGTGTTCATGAAATTCAGAACAGATAACACCTCCCAGAAAGACATCAAGGCATTCAGAATGTTGCAAGAAACCTACCACTACATGCTCGCTTTAAAGCTCCAGAAGTCCGAATTAAATTGGTAGGCGAGGAAACCAAACAGTCCGACGAAATCGCTCTTATTCATCACTAAAGACCGTTGATTCTTACCCCCCAAGAATGGATACATGTTTATTCTGATGGATCAGCATTTAAAGCTACCATTAAAGCAGGTTACAGAATCTACATAGGTTTTCCTGGTGGATCTGTTGAAGAGATTTTTGATGCATGCCGGGAATTCTGTTCAAATTATGAAGCTGAAATAATTGCACTGGAAAAAGCAGTATACCACCTAAAGACTGTAATGGATGTTTACCCTTCAAAGGTCCAAAATATTGTCATCTTCACAGATTCAATGTCTGCCCTTCAAGTTCTGGAGGGCAGTGAACGCTGCAGAACTGGAACTGACATAGCCAAGATAATACTGGATGCTTGTTCAGCTTATTACCTCACACAACATCAGAATAGTGATGCAGTGGATTCCAGGCCACTCCGACACACCAGATAATGACAGAGCTGACAGACAGGCGAAGAAAGGGGCAACACAAGAACAACCACCTACAGCGACAACCCTACAGACAGCAAAAACACTTATAAAAGCTACAGACAAAGAGACTTGGCTGAATAGATGGGCCATGGGAGATACTGGAAGAGAGGTTTATAGACACATGGCTAGCCCTGATCCTAATGACAGCATTAACCATTTAACAAGAAGGGACCAGGCCACCATCTTCAGACTCAGAAAACAACATAATCCACTCAATGGACACCTAAACAGCATACAGCCACAACACTCCCCAGAGTGCCAGCTATGTAACTACCCCTACGAAACTGTTGACCATCATCTCTTTGAGTGCTCAAAACTCAGCGAGACTAGAAGAATGCTACTCCCTCCGAGACCAGACAAGTGAAACACCTTGTACGGAGGAAAAGAACAGCTTGTGAAAACATGCAAATACCATTACATGGCATTGGGCCAAAGGGCGAAAGCTCATGCGCCAACAACAACAACAATACACAGTAATCGTAGCGGAGGTGAGAGTGTTTGTGATAGTGGTGGTTGTGGTGGTAACACATGGACCATATTCTGGATCTGTAACGCTTCTATGTAGTCATTTATATTAGGCTACTTCTTTCTTTAGTTACACTTACTTCAGATGACCAGGCCTTGATTGCAGATACAGCCATGAAATTGCAACAACACCTAACATCCATGAATGAAGAATGTAAAACAAATAATATGAGAATCAACACTGAAAAGACAGAAGTAATGTCAATAGGAAAAAAGAAGACAGATCTAAACATTGCAATAGAATACAAAGGCAATAAACAGGCATCTGAGTTTAAATATATGGGAACTACATTTAACAAAGATGGGAAATTGGATAAAGAAATTGACATTAGATGCAGTAAAGCAAACCAAGTATTGGGACAGCTAGCTCCCCTCTTACAGCATAAGACAATTCAAATCAGCACAAAGAGACATCTTATTCAAAGCATATTTATTCCAGCTCTGTGCTACCAGTGCCAGACATGGTCACTCACAACAAACCATAAAAGAAAATTAGTAACCATGGAAATGAGATGTCTGAGAAGGGCTGTAGGAGTGACCATAAGAGATAAGATCAGGAATGAGTCATAAGGAGCATCATAAGAACCAATTCTGGATTACATACAAAGACAGCAAGTGAAATGGTTTGCCCACTTAGATAGAATGCCTTGTGACACCATACCATACAAAGCATACATGGAAAGAGAAGAAGGACGTAGAGCACGGAGTAGACCAAGAACAAGATGGAAGGATAACATCAGAGAAACTCTACAACAGCACGATGTGCCTATGGTCGAGGCAGCCAGAAGAGCTAGAAACAGAACCTTATATCTCCCTCGACACCCACAGCGGTAAAAGAGGAAGTGAAGAAGAAGAAGAAGACACTTACTTCAGCATGGCTATTAGCCATATTTTGCCATCCTAAAAATTGTTCTGCCTTGTGCAGCTGCACATGTTACAATTTTGAAGCTCACCATGGAGATGAAAGAGTGACTTGCACGGTGACTTGGATTAAAGTGAGGAAGTATTGCGCAGTGTCGTCGACCTCACTCTCTCGCCTAAGTCATATCTGGGTCCAGTGGCAAGACAAGAGTCAGGACGACTGGAGAGATGTCTAGGTGTAGTGGATGACCAGGGCGTTCTACGTGCCTCGCCATGCTCTATGTGCCCCACAGCGCTTTGCTAGTGTCGCCGTCTTGCCCGTTGAACCAAATATGGTTTCCTCCGTGCATTCGAGTAGTCTTAGATGGGCAGATCCTAACTCACCGATGGTTAAAAAAAACACATGGGTTACCCTCGCCTGGTTTTGCCGGCCTGTCAAAGCTGTTGCTCGGGGGTAGGCTGCTGTCGCATGCTGACAGCTACGTGGAGCCACAGGTGAGAACTGAGTGTCAGTTTTGGACCAAAGGTTAACAAGCTGTCTTATAAAGGACATGACAAATTCCAAAACCAGAGGTACTACCAATAACTGACACCCCATACCCCCATATGCCCGATGCGGCGAAAGGCGTGAAAAGGGATCTTTACTTACTTTTACATACCCACCAGGACTATACCTAAATTTGTATAGACCGATAGGCAATTGGCAGATGATGAAGACAGCATTACGCCGGCCGCCTTTAATTCCCAAGACTGCACCTGATACTCACTCAAGGATGGGTCGATCAAGGAATCAAGCTCATTTTTGAAAAAAGTCCGGCTCCCTCAGGGCGCGAAGCCACGACCTTCCGATCCGCTGGCTGGCGTATAGGGCATATAGGGCATATAGGTCTAGACCTATATTTTTATAGACCAATCGGCACAAGATTGGTGGTGTGTGGTCAGCATCACACCGGCCGCCTTTACTTCCCGGGACTGCACCCGGTACCTCTCAAGGCTGGGTCGACCTAAGAGCCAAGATCATTTTTTTTTTTAAGTCAGGTTCGGCAACAACTTTCCGATCTGCGGCGAGCGTCTAGCAGCTCCGTTACGGGCACTCCCCTAGTTAAGAGGCCAGACTACAATTCCGAACAGCAAACTCCTGTGAGATATAAGAATGTCGTGACTGTTGCAACATAATCTCAGACACCGACCCCTTGGGATTTCTGATATTACTAATTTAGATTTGAGTTTGAAACTGGGGTTTTTAGAAATGGAAATAGAAACCTAAGTTGATAAGGTGACGGTGTAGTCAGATGTTAATCAGAAAGAGATATGTTTTCTGTTGGAAAAGTGCAGAAAGTGAAATGTTATTATTATCGTGTGTATGTGTGTGTTTGTATGAGAGAGTCAGAAAGAGAGAGACACACACACACAGAGAGAGAGAGAGAGAGAGAGAGAGAGAGAGAGAGAGAGAGAGAAAGAGACACTGAGGGAGTATTAGAGAGGGTTGAGGAGGACGAAAATAGAGAGAGAAAGAGAGAGAAGTGATGATGAGAAGGAAAGAGAAACAAGGAGTGACACACAGGCAGCGACACACACACACAAACACACACATACATACACACACAAACACACACACACACACGCATACACAGAGAGAGAGAGAGAGAGAGAGAGAGAGAGAGAGAGAGAGAGAGAGAGAGAGAGAGAGAAAGAGAAAAGAGAAAGATTAGGAGCCAGTGAGAAATCCAACGATAAAGTACTTTATTTTGAAAGGAAGTTCTTTCTTAACTACATCTTTTACATTTTTTTAAAATAGAACTCTCAACAAGTAAGCGTACATTACAGTAAAACAAACACCAGTAACAATAACAATAACAAATACAAATACAAATCACAAGTTCAAGTAGGAAGTACAATAAACAACTCATCTTTCATAACTCATCGTGCAAAAACAAGCACATCAGAACTGAAAACTGTACGTCCGTATAAAAGTTTTCTCTCTCTCTCTCTCTCTCTCTCTCTCTCTCTCTCTCTCTCTCTCTCTCTCTCTCTCTCTCTCTCTCTCTCTCTCTCTCTCTCTCTCTCTCTCTCTCTCTCTCTCTCTTGCTGTACCCCACCAGGACACCACACAGGTGATAAACACCCTGTGACATAAAGTGACACCACGCGGATGAGGATCACCTGTGGAGAGGTCCCAGAAACCCTTTTCAACCGTTAGGCCATATGTATGGCCGGGCTATATTCAGGGCGCCCGGCGAAAGCCAGAGTGGGATTTCAAATAACGAAAAATTTCATAACACCCATCGAGATGACATATGTAATCAATACAATGCCGTATAAAATTCTCTTGTAGTTCCAAAGAAGGTAACTCGCTTTTGAATATATTGTGTTGTTTTTGAATCTGCTTTTTTCAGAATATTTATAGCGCTCATTGCGTTGTATGTTTTATAAACACTTGCATTTTAACAGAACTTTTTGTTTCTACGACATGAAGGTACAAAGAGCGGTAAAGCTTCAGACAGTTCAACTGCAAGAGGCGACGCCATTCCGGATACAGTTGAACTGGCTACCAGCCTAAGTGCGCATGACAGGAAGTTAATAAAAGAAACAGCTGAAATAATTTTCAGCCAGATGCATTTGCAGAATAAAGGAGTGGCCTTTTTGATTGCGTAAGTACTGTGGTGTTTTGTTTAGTTCTTGTCTACGGACCAGGCAGATAATGGCAAATCATCATCATCAAGTGCCTTGCCAGCTGGCGTAGGCGTTGAGGCATCTCCACAGATCTTTGGTGTTCTGGATCAATTTCACTAATGATATTCCTCCTCGCCACTGTCTTAGGACAGCCACTATCAATTCTCTTGGTCTGCCTCTGCCTCTTCTACCAGTGACTTTTCCAGTCCTCACGGTATTTTTCAGTGCTCCTGTTCTCATCACATGACCAAAGAATTCTTTTTATTTTTCTCCATCTCGTTGTCTTATAGAATGTTCTGCTTTAAGTAGCTATTTCCATGCAATCATTATTAGTTATTCTGACAGTCCAAAGTATTCGGCACATTCTTCTCAAGAACCACGTCTCAGTTGCCTCCAAACTATTCTTAATTTGTTTGCTCACATTCCAAGACTGACTGCCATATAACAGAACAGACTCGATATAATATTTCAGCACTCGTTAATGGCGAATACCTGGTTATTAAGAGGTCGGTTGGTATGTTTGATTGTTGACCGGTTTGCTGGTTGATTGGTAGGCTGGTTGGTTGGTAGGCTGGTTGATTGGTAGGCTGGTTGGTTGGTAGGCTGGTTGGTTGGTAGGCTGGTTGATTGGTAGGCTGGTTGGTTGGTAGGCTGGTTGGTTGGTAGGTTGGTTGATTGGTAGGCTGGTTGGCACAGGCAGCATGGCGCTCATGAATTGTGAAAATGCACCCCCCCCCCCCCCCCCTTTTTTTCCCAACTTCACCTTACTTAAAAATGTAAGATTGTAAAGTAAAAATAAAGGACCCATTTCCACGCCTTGAATTGGGCATATAGGGCTAGACCTGTATTATTATAGACCAATCGACACTTGATGGGTGATAACGCATAACGCCGGCCGCCTTAATTTCCAGTACTGCACTAAGTACCTGTTCAAGGCTGGGTCGACCTAGAAGCAAGTTCATTTTTGGAAAAACGTCCTGCTCCGTCAGGAAGCGAACCCACGACCTTCCGATCCGCAGTCGGGCAACGCAACAGCGACTCTCCTTAACATGTAAGATAAAAAGTAAAGATCTTTTTTCACGCCTTAGGCGCATCGGGCATATAGGAAGAGTAACCATATTTGTACAGACCAATCAGCGCTAGATGGGTAATGTGGTCAGCACTACGCCAGCCGTCTTTGCTTCCACAGGACATACATCCTGGTACCCATTTTAGGCTGGGTTGACCAGCGACGCCCCATACCGTGATAAAATTCACGCAGCCAGCAGTGGGTTTTGATCGCAGTACGTTGGAATTACTAGTCGGACTTACAACGCCTAAACCACGGACGCCGACAAAGATGTTAGTTAGTTTAGAATATGTGTACGCGACCTAAGCGGTCCTCAGTACCGTAGAAAGAATCAAACATCCATCTCCTCTTCCTAGCTTCTTCTTAGCGTTTTATCGACTGTAAACTAGGGCAGAAAGTTCTGGTGGTTCGTTCACTTCTGGACCGTGGTCTAGAACTGAAGTTCTGTGTGTGCGCCCGTTTTTCTTTAGATCTTCATTATTTATATGCAGACTGTTGATTACTTTCCTGTCAGGAAGAGGCACTCTCTGACTTTGATCTAACCACTTATAATGATTTTTCCTGTACAACATGATTATTAGACAGGTTTATTCTCCAACATCCCCCCCCCCCCCTCTCTTCTTTTTCCCCCTTTTTCCTGCCCATAAGAAAATGGTCTAAAAAGCCATAGGTGAAATTCTTAATTTTTTTTATATATTTAGTCAACCTTCAACACATTTGTATTATTAATTTTTTTTATTACAAAAGTTAATATGTCTTTGGCGCCAAGTTTTAAGAATTCAGCCATTCACACCCCTCTCCCCCTTTCCCTTTCCTTTTTTTTTTACCCCCACCGTTTTCTGCGCTACCAAGCATCCACACTAGTTTTTTTAGGGAGGGGGGGGGGGGGTCGCTCCACCCCTTTTGACTGGTTGGCTAGCTGGCTGTGTGAGATGGCTAGCTGGCTGTGGGAGATTGCTAGCTGGCTGTGTGAGATGGCTAGCTGGCTGTGTGAGATGGCTAGCTGGCTGTGTGAGATGGCTAGCTGGCTGTGTGAGATGGCTAGCTGGCTGTGTGAGATGGCTAGCTGGCTGTGTGAGATGGCTAGCTGGCTGTGTGAGATTGCTAGCATGCTGTGTGAGGCTGGCTACTATGCTGTGTGACTAGCATGCTGTGTGAGGTTGGCTATTTATGCTGTATGAGGTTGGCTATTATGCTGTGTGAGGTTGGCTGGCTAGCTGGCTGTGAGACTGGCATGCTCTGTGAGTTTGGCTACCAAGCTGTGTGAGAGGTTGGCTAGCTGACAGTGTAAGGTTGACTAGCTGGCTGTATGGGGTTGGCTGGCTGACTGTGTGAGGTTGGCTAGCTGGCTGTGTGGAGTTGGTTAGCTGTCTGTGTGGCTCGCTGGCTGTGTGGCTAACTGGCAGTGGAAAGCTGGCTAGAATGTTGTGTGAGGTTGGCTAGCTGGCTGTGTGAGGTTGGCTAGCTGGCTGTGTGGGGTTGGCTAGCTGGCTGTGTGAGGTTGGTTAGCTGACTGTGTGAGGTTATATAGCTGGCTGTGTGAGGTTGGCTAGCTGGCTGTGTGAGGTTGGTTAGCTGACTGTGTGAGGTTATATAGCTGGCTGTGTAAGGTTGGCTAGCTGGCTGTGTGAGGTTGGTTAGCTGGCTGTGTGAGGTTGGTTAGCTGACTGTGTGAGGTTGGTTAGCTGACTGTGTGAGGTTATATAGCTGGCTGTGTGAGGTTGGCTAGCTGGCTGTGTGAGGTTGGTTAGCTGACTGTGTAAGGTTGGTTAGCTGACTGTGTAAGGTTGGTTAGCTGGCTGTGTGAGGTTGGTTAGCTGACTGTGTGAGGTTATATAGCTGGCTGTGTAAGGTTGGCTAGCTGGCTGTGTGAGGTTGGTTAGCTGACTGTGTGAGGTTATATAGCTGGCTGTGTGAGGTTGGCTAGCTGGCTGTGTGAGGTTGGTTAGCTGGCTGTGTGAGGTTATATAGCTGGCTGTGTAAGGTTGGCTAGCTGAGTGTGTGAGGTTGGTTAGCTGACTGTGCAAGGTTGGCTAGCTGACTGTGTGAGGTTGGGTAGCTGGCTGTGTAAGGTTGGCTAGCTGACTGTGTGAGGTTATATAGCTGGCTGTGCAAGGTTGGCTAGCTGACTGTGTGAGGTTATATAGCTGGCTGTGCAAGGTTGGCTAGCTGACTGTGTAAGGTTGGGTAGCTGGCAGTGTGAGGTTGACTAGCTGGCTGTGTGAGAGGTTGGTTAGCTGGCTGTTGATTCAATTTGGCAGGCTGGATAGCTAGTTAATCTGCTGGCTGGTTTACTGGTCAGTTAGTTTTGGTTTACTGGATTTGTTTTGATAAGTTAGTTAGGATAATATTGCGAAATTTGACTTATAAAGCTTTCTCCCACCATGCCACCCCATCCCCCCACCTCCCACCTCTCCCCCAACCATCTACCATAGATAAAGCCACGCTAATCTGTTCAAGAACTGTCCGTCCCATATGCATGCCCAAACGATTTGCACACCGGGTACCTGATCTTCAAATAACGGTTACCCGATCTTCAAACCTGCAGATGTATTCTTGTATTTAAACAGTGCTTGAATCAGTGTGTCAGGACACAACTCCACCCTGTTAAGGCAAATAGTTACGTCGTAGCCGTCGGGGCTGCAAATATAACCTTATGGTTAAACATGATTTCTGCAATGTATTCCTAAGGTATTCTCATCCGAATAGTGACTGTTTGGGCCAGCGGCTGTTAATCACTCAGTATACGGTCCTGGTTGGTTAAGCTGCCTTGGCTCACTCCGTATATCAGACACGGGCCGGCTGGAATTATCATGAAAAAATATAGAACCGAATGAAAAGTAGATCAACGAGCTTCACAATATGACCAACACTAACAGAAAGTGAACGTTGCGGCTACACAACGTTCATCGGCACATTACTTAAATTAAACAGAACCACACAAACAAACAAAAATCACTTAGCTGACGTATCATTAAGCAGGCACGTGGATGTCTTGCGACTAGCTTTGGGCTGGGTTTAAGCATTTTTGATTCAAAGTAAAAACACAGGTAATTATCTTTTTATTCCACTGGCGCATCGTACATATCATGCTAAATTTATGTCTGTATAGACTTGTCGGGGTTTGATGGATGATGGGGTCAGTATCAAGATGACCGCATTTACTTCCCAAGTCATTACTTAGTACTAAGTGTAGGCTAGGTTGACCAGGAATCCAAGGTCATTTGTTGAAAGTTGCGGACTCAAGACCTCCGCTCCTACATTCGGCTTCTGTCACTCCACTACCGCAGCTCCTTTGGTTCAGAGGTCTGTGTATAAGGAGTGTTCCCTTAAGTCGACGTTAGTCTCCCCAGAGAAAGTAGGTCACGTTCCATTGATAACTTTTTTAGACTGGTCTGCTTTCCGGGTGGTCTATGGGGAGAGGGGGGGGGGGCCTAGCTATCGTGGAACTAACCGGAGTGTTCATTTGAAACTAATTCGTGTCGCACCGTGTTCAGTTGCGTTAGACAAGCAGGTAATCCTTCCCCGGCAGCAAATGTCGTCAAGGGTAGACGCTGAGTGTTCCAATCGCACTCTAATTGCAAAAGTAAAGATCCCTTTTCCACGCCTTTTATGCGTATGGGTATATAAGGCTAGACCTATGTTTTATATGACCAGCGGCACAAGTCGGGTGATGTGGTCAGCATCACGCCGGCGGCCTTTTTTTCCCAGGACTGTACCTGGCTGAGTCGACCTGGTAGCCAAGGTCATTTTTGAAAAAGTTCCAGCTCCGCCAGAGAGCGAACCTTTGACCTTCCGATCCGCATGCGAGCGTCTACCCGCTACGCCACGGCGACTCCCACACTAAATGTACACAGACCGATATTTTTTTAGAAGATATACAATGTATTTCGGGTATATATTGCCCACACAAACAAGCCAAGAAGTTTAAGCACAAAGGCAGTGTATTTATAGAAGCTGGAGGATTAGACAGAAAAATAGAAAAAATACTTCCATTTTCTTCTTTTTTTTTTTTTTTACTCTTTCCACACTTAATTGCTGAACTCTCTCAACCACCGCCTTCCAACGGCAGTCGTTTGTTTATTTAAATAATGCGGATACAAACAATGCATTGCACAATTTATTGCCAGGCATATTTTGCTGTATCTCATTAGGTGCGTTACTACAGAGCTACATCAACATAAAATAAAGCACAAAACAATAAATTCAACTGAAATGCGAAGTTTCTTCGATTCATTGTCTCTCTTTCATGGCCGCCGGAAGCTCACCGTAGTCACTGGCGACCAGGGTAACTTTCTCAAAAGTCTTCTGTTCGGAGTGTGGTAAACCACACGGAAAGCACTGTCTGTGTTAATTATGTGTCCGGAATTAAGTAGATGACGTCCTATGGAAGAAGCGGGTTCTTTCCCCTTGACTGGTTTCGACACCATAGAAGAATCACTCAGCTGTTTATGTAGCCATCTGGGTATGTCCTCTGCCACTCTATTTCCAAGCTTGCTCTCTGTTCGACCGATATAAGTCAACTGGCACTTATATGTAAATTGGTAAATACAATTAGATTTGGTGTACGGAGAAACAAGCTGTTTAATAGGTGGGGTTGGGATAGGAGTGGTCTTGTACCTCACTACTGGAACAGCCGCAAAGAATGTTTGGCCAACTGCTGTTTTCAGTCGGTCCTGCAGACGCTGCATGATGTCATCACCTCGATAAGTAAGTTGGATATATACTCGTAGTTTGGATACCATAATTTCGTTCGGGGTAGGGTTGGGTGGGGTGCAATGACGTTTGATTAAACCTATGGGGTACCTATTCAGTAGTAAAGTTGAATTGAGAGTTTTAATTTCTGCAGCCAGTGTGTCTTCGGTGCAAATCTTTCTGGCCCGGTTAAGCAAGCTTCTCACTACGCCACGTTTGTACTGAATAAGTACAAAACTGTAAAAGTTTAGATACTGGCCGGTCCATGTTTCTTTTCGGTACACGGATCTTTGGATACTGCCATCCTCTCTACGCGCAATAAGTACATCAAGGAATGGTAAAGTGCCGTCATGTTCGTGATGTAACGATAATGTGATGTTTCTGTGTGACTGGTTCATGGTGGTATGGAACGCAGTGGCTTGCTGTTTGTCAGCATTTATTCTTTTATTATTAGAATATCATCTACATACCGACGATTTTTTTTTGTCTTCAAAATGTCGGTCTTATTATCTTGTCATCCCTTTGTAGAATGCAATTTTTCGTTATTTTAAGCCCTTCTCTGGCTCTTACCAGGGACCGCAATATATGTTGGCCATAAATATGGTCAAACTGCTGAACGCGGTTTCTGGGACCTCTCCAAGGGTGATCCTCATTCGCATGTGGCACTTTGTGTCATCGGGTGTTTATCGCTTGTGTGATGTCCTGGTGGGGTAAAAGAAGACAGATATATAGACGGCCTTATCTATTATGAATGTTTCTACAGATGTGGCTTTTACAGCCAGGAAATTCGCGTTCGTTCATCTCTCGCAGTCCTGTTTGTCCCTCATAATATATCTACTTGAATCCCTGCAATATACAGAAAGCCGGTTTTCAAGAAATTGATTTTAACTTTTACGGGGTCAGTTTGCCTAGAAATTTGAAAACACATGTACCAATTTGTTTTTAATGAATGACCAACTTATTCTTCTTCTTCACTTCCTCTTTTACCGCTGTGGGTGTCAAGGGAGATATAAGATTCTGTCTCTAGCTCTTCTGGCCGCCTCGAACATAGGCACATCGTGCTGTTGTAGAGTTTCTTTGATGTTATCCTTTCATATTGTTTTTGGGATTGTCTTATGCTGTAAGAGGGAGCTAGCTGTCCCAGTACTTGGTTTGCTTTACTGCATCTAATGTTAATTTCTTTATCCAATTTCCCGTCTTCGGTAAATGAAGTTCCCAGATATTTAAACTCAGATGCCTGTTTATTGCCTTTGTATTTTATTGCTATGTTTAGATCTGTCTTCTTTTTCCCTATTGACATTACTTCTGTCTTTTCAGTGTTGATTCTCATATTATTTGTTTACATTCTTCATTCATGGATGTTAGATGTTGTTGCAATTTCATGGCTGTATCTGCTGTCAAGGCCTGGTCATCTGCAAAGAGTAATTCGTTGATCTTACTAACATTTTCATTCATGGGCTTGGCATTCTTACATATACTGTCGATGTAGGTGATAAACAGCAGTGGTGATAAGACACACCCCTGTCTTACTCCAAATGTTACTGTGAATGGATGAGATGTTCCCTGATTTATTCTAACTACACTTCTACAATCGCCGTATAAACTTTTGCACACTTCGATAAGGTGTTCTTCTTCTTTTTCTTCTTCACTTCCTCTTTTACCGCTGTGGGTGTCGAGGGAGATATAAGGTTCTGTTTCTGGCTCTTCTAGCCGCCCCGACCATAGGCACATCGTGCTGTTGTAGAGCTTCTCTGATGTTATCCTTCCATATTGTTCTTGGTCTACCTCTTGCTCTACGACCTTCTTCTCTTTCCATGTATGCTTTGTATGATATGGTGTCACAAGGCATTATCTCTAAGTGGGCAAACCATTTCACTTGCTGTCTTTGTATGTAATCCAGAATTGGCTCTGTGCCGACTTGTTCTCTTATGACTCATTCCTGATCTTATCTCTTATGGTCACTCCTACAGCCCTTCTCAGACATCTCATTTCCATGGTTACTAATTTTCTTTTATGGTTTGTTGTGAGTGACCATGTCTGGCACTGGTAGCACAGAGTTGGAATAAATATGCTTTGAATAAGATGTCTCTTTGTGCTGATTGGGATTGTCTTATGCTGTAAGAGGGGGGCTAGCTGTCCCAATACTTGGTTTGCTTTACTGCATCTAATGTTAATTTCTTTATCCAATTTTCCATCTTCGGTAAATTTGATGAGGTGTTCGCCTACTCTTTATCTTGCCATTACTTTCCATAATAATTGCCTGTCGACTCTGTCAAATGCCTTCTTCTGGTCTACGAATGCCACAAATAAGTTCTTATTGTGTTCAATGTTCTTTTCTATTAACTGTTTCAGTGTGAAGATTACATCTGTGCAGCTTCTATTTCTCCTAAATCCCATCTGTTCTTCTGCCAGCTGTGGTTCTATCACTGGTCTTAGTCTTGTTTCTATTATCTTGGCATACATTTTGCCATCATGGCTTAAAAGAGAGATGCCCCGGTATTGACCGCAGTCTCGTTTGCTTCCTTTGTTTTTCCACAATGGTATAACTATTGCATGTTGCCAATCAATAGGGGACGTTTGTTGTACCCATGCTGCATTGAATATTCTGTAAAGCCATCTGATGCTGCTTTCACCTGCTGCTTGAATTATTTCTGTTGGTAATCTATCAGCTCCTGGTGCTTTATATTTGGGAGACTGTTTAATGACTTTTTCTATTTCATCTATTAGTATGTGTGGTTCTAACACTGTAGCTCTGTGCTCTTCAGTTGTTCTTTCCTGATGATCTCCTAGAGGATTAAAGAGCTCACTGAAGTATTCCCTCCATCTTTCTGCTATCTCGGATGGATCTATCAATGGCCTTCCTGTCTTATCATTAATTATTTCAGTGGGGTTATAGCTCTCATCTCTTTTCCGCATATTTTTAACTACTTTGAAAATTTTCTGCTGGCTGTTTTCTCATTTTCTGCTAGTGACTCACCGAAACGTTCCCAGGATGCTTGTTTTGCTTTCTTGACACTCCTGTTGGTTTCTCTCCTTTGCAGTGACCAACTAAATATTTAAAAATCTTCTTGAAATTTGGTGAGAATTTGCGTGATACATGACGGTTCTCTAATGTGGGTTTTTTTTTTTTTTTTTTTTTCCAAACTTGTAAAATTTTTATTAATTTGAAATTACTATAAAAGTGAATAAACAAATATATGTTGGTTTTATACATATTTTTTTCGGAACTAACCTTACAGTAGTCCTGAATTTTGCAGTCAGAGCAGTTTACTGTTACAGTAGTAGTACATTTTACCCCACTAGGACATCACACAAGCGATAAACACCGGATGACATAAAGTTCCACCATGTGAATGAGGATCACCCATGGCGAGGTCCCGGAAACCGCGTACAGCCACCAGACCATATTTATGGCCAGGATATATTGCTGCTCCCTGGCAAAGAACCAGGGTGGGACTTCTAAATAACGAAAAATTGCATCCTACAAGAAAATGACTGGGTAATACTGTTACAGTTAGATTACCTACCTCTTGTTTGTCTGTACTAATAATACTTTTAAAGTTATAAAGTTTTAAAATTGGGGCTAAAATGACTAGCAAGCTATTGATTTATAATATTCATAACTCAACTTACATTAATCATTTCTAAAAGGTGGTGGTAGGGGACCTAGCTGTTATTGTTTTGAAGCTATATACCAAAGTTTATAAATTTATCTCTGATTGTTAAGAAAAAAAAACTAAAAGATTAAACACACAGATGGTAAAGAATTCTGAACCTTATAACTTTCATGACAGCCATAACAAAACCAGTAAAGAAATGGGAGAGAAAGAATGAATTCTGAAAGCGATGTCAATGGAAAAGCAAAAATTTACATTGAATGGATGTTTATACGTCTATGCATTTCAGCTTCTTCAAAAAATACCCACACCACCAAAGATACTTCAAGATGTTCAGGGGTATAGCCCCAGAGGAGCTCAAGTCCATACCACACACGGAGAACCACGGCAGGAGGGTGATGAACCAAATGGCCTTACTTGTTCAACATCTGGAAGAACCAGCGCTTATCAGGGTAGGTTTGCACCCTTTCCTTATACTAAAATGTATGTTTCTTTATGTTGAATACTGGTAGCCAAAACGCCTTTAATTTAGCCACTTTTGCCTTGTAGGCAGGGAGGGGAAAGGTTTCTTTGAGGTTGAGGATTTACGGCCTCATGGCTAGTGCTGTCGCCACGACTATGCAGCTAAGGATTTTATTTTGTCCCTGACATTAAAAAAATCACCAGCCTTACCGAGGATTCGAATCCGGGTCTCCCGCTTGAGAACCCAGCATTCTAACCGTTAGGCCAGCCGCTCCTCAGTACTGGTAGCGCAGCGTTAAATCAACCCCTCGGACAGACCTCCCTAGTTTTGCAGAACAAACGTGAAAATTGACACTAAAACAGCACTATTTAAAACACTGTTCATACCAACATTTTGTTACCAGTGCAAAACGTGCTTATTGCAACAAAAGTATAACAAAAAAAATCGAAACAACTGAAATGCCCTATCCACTACGAAACCTAACTGTAACTAAAAAATACAGGATCAGAAAAAAAATACAATATCAGGAAACAAGAGGAAATAGAAAATGTACTAAACTACACCAGGAGACAGCATATAATATCATGTCTCTGACATTTGTCAGGACTGTCGTAGGGCATCGGGGAGAGACCTCTTACTTTAGACATAACAGAAGTGGAGCCAGCTTCAAAACCTGAAGCTGACAGGCAGAGTACTACTAAAAAAGATATGAATTAATCAAGTAACAGGAAGTATTGTGAATGGCACTCATAGAAAGAAGTAGAAAGACTAAAGAAGATGAACAAGAAGCAGTGTGGTGGTGTTATAGGCAACAATAAGAAGAACACAGAGGAGCAGGCACACCACGGGTCCACCGATTATCAGTAGAAAGATCCCTCGTGGATTATTACTTCCCTAGACAATCTCAGAAGGTGGGCCGACCTGGGTCATAAAGCCAGGATAGATTTTTCCCTGCACTTTATCGGACTCTCGGACATGGACAAGACGATATGGTGACTTTGCAACAAACAGGTATTGTAAGATTTGGTGTTATATTTCTCGATTTCCTAGGAAATAAGATCGGTCGGCTGGGCTAGCTTTGAGACCACAGTGACAAGCTTATGGTTGGTTCACCGGACACATGTTAGTCTTTGGCATTTGGCAAACATCCACATGTCATCAAAAACTGGCGCACTTGAGGAAATTCATAATTCAAGTTTTTGTAAGGTTTTACGGTGTTTCTTACTCCCATTATTCTTTCAGTGCCTTTAATAAAAGCTTTCATTAGCCTTAACTCGCGAAGATAACTGATTGCCCATATAATGAGGAGACAATGTGCACATGGTCAGGTGAAGAAAAAGAGAAAAGGCTGGAGTACACCATGATGGTATGACAGTTGGAGGCTGGAGTACACCATGATGGTATGACAGTTGGAGGCTGGAGTACACCATGATGGTATGACAGTTGGAGGCTGGAGTACACCATGATGGTATGACAGTTGGAGGCTGGAGTACACCATGATGGTATGACAGTCGGAGGCTGGGGTACACCATGATGGTATGACAGTTGGAGGCTGGAGTACACCATGATGGTATGACAGTTGGAGGCTGGAGTACACCATGATGGTATGACAGTCGGAGGCTGGAGTACACCATGATGGTATGACAGTTGGAGGCTGGAGTACACCACGATGGTATGACAGTTGGAGGCTGGAGTACACCATGATGGTATGACAGTTGGAGGCTGGAGTACACCACGATGGTATGACAGTTGGAGGCTGGAGTACACCACGATGGTATGACAGTTGGAGGCGGAGTACGCCACGATGGTATGACAGTTGGAGGCGGATTACACCACGATGGTATGACAGTTGGAGGGGGAAAGTGGCAGATGGAAACCAAGAGAGCAGATGCTGGACAGTTTTACATAATGTCATTTAAGATCTTCTGTATCAGAATTGACTGAAAGTAAACGAGACAGAACATTATTGATGGACATGACTACCAACGCTACAATGCATACACTCTGAAAGATCATCTGTGTCAGAACTGATTGAAAGTAAGCGAGAAAGAACATTATGAAAAAAAGCCACAAGGCATATACTCTAAAAGATCGTCTGTATCAGAACTGATTGAACGTAAACGAGGCAGAAGTTAGTGGATAGACATGACTACCAGCACCACAAATTAAAGACTGTAGGAAAAAGAGTCTTTATTTAGGTAAGTAAATGACCCATGTTTATTTACGTCGTTGGAGAATCCTGCACAAGTGCTAGACGTTCACACATTAGACCAATCGCCAGTCGAAGGGTGGTATAGTTATCATCAAACCGGACACCTTTACTTCGCAAGGCATTATCCTGCTACCCATTTAAGGTTGTGTCAGCCGATAAGCTCCAGTCATTATTTTATTGACTAACCTTTTAACCCTACCAGGACATCACACCTACCACTTCTGCTATAACTAAAGCTGCTTTTAGAACTGCTAATATACCACCTATTGCTACAACTACCACCGGCGCACACGTCTACAACTACGACAGCATAAAATAAGAACTACTGCAACAAATATGGGTCTTGCTGGCACTGATACTGCTGCGATGATGACGACGTTGACTAAAACTACTAACAATTATTCATGTTTACAATGTATTTTATTCTCTTTTTAGCAACAACTTTATGACCTCATCAGCAAGCACAACCCTAGGAATGTCAAACCTAGACAAATGAAGGTACTCGAATTGTTGCTGTTGTTGTTTGTGTCTTTGCATCGAGTTTGCCATCGTCGCTAAAAAAATATGTATAGGTGCATATATTTCTCAAACGGGCCTAAAACGTGCCTCTTAGGGTTTCCTTTCACTTCTTAAAACTCTTTATTTCATTTTTAAAGCAAAGTTTTACTGCTTTGTCGGCGTCTGCGGATTGGAAGTTGCCATCGCGTTCGTAATTTAGAAATATTCCGTTCGATCCTAGCTGCAGGTGATTTAGCATTGTACTGTTTTGCATTAATGTTTGGCGACTGTATGAAACACGGATCGTTTAGAGGTAATGACAAACTACTGAACGTAAAATTGCTCAGAAAACATTACAAATAGCAACCCCTTGCCTTATAAAAATAATAGTAATAAACAAATAACTATATGGTTGTTTCTCCAGTAAAGTAAAGGGTGCAAGTATAAGGACCCTTTTAAACGCCTTTAGGCACATTTGGCACATAGGGCTAGACCTATATTTTCATAGATCAATCGGCATTTGGTGGGTGATGTAGTCAGCATCACGCCGGTCGCCAGTAAAGGGTGCGCAACCACATTTCTTTTCTTGTTGTATTCAAAAAGTATCTTTTAGCGTTTCTCATCAGTTTTGTTGAAAATACTAGATTTTTTATCGTTTTTTTATCACTAGCCAAGCCGGCATCTCTTATCCTTTCGTTTTTGTTGTGCAGACTAAGCACTGGATTTACTAACAATCAGTCACGTGATGCTTGGATGAAAAGGAGGCAATGTAATTATTTTTTAGTAAGGTAAAATTAATGACGGTGCTTTGTTTTAATGCATGTAATTGTACACTTTATGTTTAGCATTGCTTCTTCTTCTTCTTTGCGCTCACCAGCTGTACACTCTGGCGGAAAGTTCTGGCTGAACTGGTTCCTCTCAATGACAAATTGCTGCGTCTGTGGCTTAGGCATTGCGAGTCTGAATCGTAATTTCAAGGTACCGTGATGGAAACCCACTGATAGCTGCGTGGATTTTTATCATTGTGCGGGGCGTCGCAGGCTGACCCAATCTGAAATGGGTACCAGGATAATTGTCCTGGGGAAGTAAAGACGATCGGCGTAATGCTGACCACATTACCAGCCGAGGGCCAATTGCTCTGTAAAAATATGGGTACTCTTCCTATATGCCTGTTGCGCCTAAGGCGTGAAAAGGGATCTATACTTTACTTTTTTTACTATGGGGTGTCGCAGGCCGACCCAGTCTAAAATGGATATCAAGATGTATAAAGTGCCACCATTCGGATTAGGATCACCCGCGGAAAAGTCCCGGAATCCCTGTTCAAACGTTAGGTTAAATCAGGGCCCCCGGTAACAACCGGAGTGGGGCTTCAAAATAGCGAACAATTGCGTGCCACATGAGAACGACAAATAGTACCATTTAGAAAGCAACCTACGGAACATAAAATTATCTACACAAACCTATATCTTCTTCTTCTTATTCAGCATCCAAGCCCTTGAAGTGCATTACTGCAGATATCACCCGCCTCCATTCATCTCTCTGGTCGGCCTTCTTTTTCAAGTTGGAAACACCAAGTTTTTGCAGGTCTGCCAGGACATTATCTCTCCATATTCTTCTTGGTTTGCCTCATGGTCTACGATCATTCATCTCCCTTGTGTATAAAGTTTTTACTTCTCAGTGATCTGACATTCTTTCAATATGCCCCAACCATTTCAGTCTTTTAGCTCTCATGATGTCAGTGATCAAAGGGGATTCAGATTATGAATTTCATTGTTGTGTCTCACTTTCCATTCGGCGCTATTTGTATCTTTGATGAGTCCAAAGATTCCATAAACCCAAATAAGTATATAACATTAAACAAATACTGATGTTGGAGCGCAACGTAACGAAAACTAAATGAAACTAACTTCTTTTTTTTTAAACCACGTTTTCAACTTATTCTGCTTTTAGTATGGGTTTCGAGGCCCTATGTCTTTGGGTGGGCTATGAGAGAGGGGGAAAGGGTGGTGGGGGGGGGCGGGGAGATCCATTTCCCCTTTATAGACATATCGTTAAAAGTGACTAAAAGGTTTCCAGGAATGGGTTAAGTTGAAAAATGCAGATATCGCAGCCCAGCTATAAACTACAACATGCCAACTGCTCTTTCAAGGGTATAACCAGGCAATAACAACAACAAAAGAGAAAACATCGTCTGCAGGTTTTTGATTTTTTAGTTTTCGTTTTTCTGAATATTTGGCGAATACTTGGCTTGCACCTCCCTTTTGGCTACACATTGTGTTTTAAATTTGTTTGAGCTATTCATAAATGATAGAATTTATTGACCTGAACTTAATAACTTGAATGTCTTCATTCATGTAGACATTCTTCTGTTATCTAATAGCTTTATCAGTTTATATATATTCTTGATGGATCTAACACTTGAGCAATGAATTATGATATTGTTTTCATTTGTTCTTCTATTTCAATTCTGTTTCGTGGTCACTGTCAACATTTTTCTCGCTGGCATTTTTCTCAACCTTTTTCTCAGACATGATACGTTGCAAAAGATGTTTACCTTAAATTAATTGTATGTCTCTAAGATTTAATTATACTACTTCCTCAATAATTCATCATATCGGTTTATCTAAATGCCTAATTTGTTTAGTTAATTATATTATCAAACGAATTTGGTTATGCTGGGTTTTTTTTAATTGCGTGAGCTTATTGAACACCGTTTGATTGATTGTTTGTTTGCCTTTCGCCTTTATTCACGTAATTATGCGCCTTTATGTCTAGCGTTTGTCGTATTGATCTCCTCAAATTGATTTTCCGATTTCATTCATAACTAATACTTGTTACTTTCGCCTGCGTCTTCATGTGTTGACTTTTTGCCGAATACCCACAATGCTTCATTAAAACCGTTTGTTTGATCAATTTGGATGAGTCAGGGTGCTAATACAAAGAAAAGGGAAAAAGAGTGGGGGTGAGGGGGGGGGGAGAAAAAGAGGAAGAAGAAGAGGAAGAGGAAGAAGAAGAGGAAGAAGAAGAGGAAGAAGGAAGAGGAAGATGAAGAGGAAGATGAAGATGAAGAGGAAGATGAAGAGGAAGATGAAGAGGAAGATGAAGAGGAAGATAAAGAGGAAGATGAAGAGGAAGATGAAGAGGCAGATGAAGAGACAGATGAAGAGACAGATGAAGAGGAAGATGAAGA
>CAJHNH020002402.1:1166292-1187317 GCA_905116865.2 Candidula unifasciata | reverse complement strand
CACAACATGGTTGCTAGAGAGAAGAAATCAAGAAGTGAAAAGGGATAAAGAGTTAAAAAGCCGATCTTCTGAAAAGTAGCATGTTAAAAAAAAAGGTAGAAAGTAAAGGACCCTTTTTCACGCCTTTAGGCATATAGGGCATATAGGGCTAGACCTATATTTTTATAGACCAATTGGCAGAAGATGGGTGATGTGGTCAGCATCACACCGGCCGCCTTTACTTTCCCGGGACTGCGCCCGGTACCCACTCATAGCTGGGTCGACTTGGGAGCCAAGGTCATTTTAGTAGCATGTTAACTTCCTGAAATCTCATGCTATAATTGGGGAAGACAGTCACTCTCGTCAAACAAAGGAGGAAAATCATACAAAACGACAAAGATGCTTGGATCCCGATGGCATCCAGACAAGTAGGAGTGGACAGATTGTCCCGTTAGGGATACAAAAGCCATCAACCTGGCACACATAACCCAAACTCAGTCAATACACTTGGAACAAATAAACCAGACCATAAATAAACAATAAGGGCTTCTGGCAGCGAACAGCAGGTTGTACGTGGTCGACTTGGTTTTTATCTAAAATGGACACGGAGAGTTTTCATCTCCATGGTCTATTACTCCCGTGCCTCCTTATATATATATATATATATATATATATATATATATATATATATTATATATATATATATATATATATATATATATAGCACAGCATAAGACTGTCGTCTGAAAAGGTAGGCAGGTATGTAGTTGTACCCCACCAGGACATCACACAAGCGAAAAACATACACAACGATAATGATGTTTCTTCTTCTTCTTCTTCTTCTTCTTCTTCTTCTTCTTCTTCTTCTTCTTCTTCTTCTTCTTCTTCTTCTTCTTCTTCTTCTTCTTCTTCTTCTTCTTCTTCTTCTTCTTCATCTTTCTTCTTCTTTTTCTTCATCATCATCTGCGTTCATCCGAGAAGTAAATGCGCTGTGCCAATTTACAGAATACTTGCGATATTTGCTTCCTTCTATCGACACATCCGACTTCTGCAAGCATTTGTTGGGCGGGGATGCCTTGCGACTGTTAGTAAGTAAGCCCTTTCAGTAGCGCTGAATCAGTGAAACAGTCTGGACGTATGGGTGTTTTAAATGACGGCAGTTCTTAGCGACGTGCGTGTTTTATTCTGTGTGTGCAAGTGAACTGTCCAGGAATGTGGTTTAGCAAAATCTAGAATGATGTCAGTATAGACTGGACGGTGTACACGTTGGCCCCTCTGTAGTAGGTTCAGCCTAATGTGCATACATGTATCACGTAGTCTGACGGGGACAAGGGTCTTCGTGTTCTATGGAGATTGCCGTGACAACTGAGGGTTGACCAGCTTGAGGTCGTAATGCCAAGGTATCAGAGATACTTTACATTTGTGTGTGTACATCCGCCTGAATTTCCTCAGCTGACTGGGTCAGTTGGATAGAGAGCTGTTATTGAACGTTCACTGCACATAACGGAAGGAGTATCTGTGCGGTATCTGTATCTGTAGCAGCCACTGTGTGTATTTTGTAATAGCATATTGCGCTCTTATCCGGTGTGAGTGTACTTGACATGAAGTAGCGGGCATAAAGGTATTCGTTAATGAGAATTCATTGTCTTAACATGTTCGTCCATTAAGAAAGGAGACTGACTACACTGTCTGAATATTTTTCATATTGTACATTACAGTGCTCTTGGACAGCGCGTGTTGTAAAACTGTAACGTGTGCTTCGTTTGTTGTGGCGCTTCTGTTGTCGTTGGCCTCTTTGCCATCCTCTAGGAACCGAGCAGTCGTCTTGGAATGGGGGCGTTTGTGTGTGTGTGTGTGTGCGTGCGCGTGTGATTGAAGTGTAATAACACTCTCCATACTTTGCCAGGTATGCAGCGTAATCATACCCCTCGCAATACTGCATTTTTAAGAAGTGAAAGAACAATGGCGGTGGCCGTGGTATCAATCAAGAGGGGTAGGGGCCGACCAGTACAAATGTAGGCACAGGGCATTCTAGAAAACAGGGCAGGAGAGTTCAGGAAGTAGATCTAGTGAGTGAACGATATTCTCTCCCGTGACTTTCTGTGTAGGACCTGTCAGGAGACCTCTGGGACAACAGAAAGGCTCCTCCGCAGAAATATTTCTGCTTAAATGTGTCTGTGAAAGAAGCAAGAAACTGGTGATCAATTGCAAGTCGGGAGTCACGTATAAACAAATAAACACAAAAATAGGATATAGGAAAGATCTGTCTGTTTAGTGAAAAGCCCCTGTTTGGTGACGGGCATGAATAGGCCTTGATCAGCCCTAAAGGGTACCAGGAAATGTCCGGGAAGTAAAAGCGGTCATCGTTATGTTGATTACATCCCCAAGTGAACACCGATTCGTCTATATGGGACTAGCACCATATGCCACTTGCCACACTGGTGGGATCGATCAGACTGTACCCTCTGAGCTGTTACCTAAAGGTTTACCGTACCATCCTGAGATAAACAAAGCTCAGTATGGACGACAGGCCAACAAGGTGGATCCTAGATACTCCGTTCAGCCTCCAGAAAAGTTATAATCAGGGCACCCGTAACCGCTACCAAAGTCAGGTGTCACCTGTAGGCCTATGTGGCTAAGGACCAGCACTGGTGTGGAAAAGGACCTTTATTTTTTAACTGTCACTGCTGTCTGTTTTACCACATTTTAGGCTGGCGTAGACAGGAAATGGGTAGGGGTGGGAAAATGGTGAGCCTGAGGATTGAGGGCCGCCTGGCTAGTGCTGTCGCCACGGACTGTGCAGGTTAGAATGTTCTGACCCCGACAGAAAAACTTCATCTCCTTACCAGAAGTCGAACCCGCGTCTCTCGCCTAAGAGTCTGACGTTGTAACCGCTCGGCCAGCCACTCCTCCTTAAACAGCAGTCAATAGTAGTAAACAGCAAACAATAGTAGTAAACAGCAGTCAATAGTAGTAAACAGCAGTCAACAGATGTAAACAGCAGTCAATAGTAGTAAACAGCAGTCAATAGTAGCAAACAGCAGTCAATAGTAGTAAACAGCAGTCAATAGTAGTAAGCAGTTAATAGTAGTAAACAGCTGTCAATAGTAGTAAACAGCTGTCAATAGTAGTAAACAGCTGTCAATAGTAGTAAACAGCAGTCAATAGTAGTAAACAGCAGTCAGTAGTAGTAAACAGCAGTCAATAGTAGTAAACATCTGTCAATAGTAGTAAACAGCTGTCAATAGTAGTAAACAGCAGTCAATAGTAGTAAACAGCAGTCTGTAGTAGTAAACAGCTGTCAATAGTAGTAAACAGCAGTCAGTAGTAGTAAACAGCAGTCAATAGTAGTAAACAGCAGTTAATAGTAGTAAACAGCAGTCAATAATAGCAAACAGCAGTCAATAGTAGCAAACAGCAGTCAATAGTAGTAAGCAGTTAACAGTAGTAAACAGCTGTCAATAGTAGTAAACAGCTGTCAATAGTAGTAAACAGCTGTCAATAGTAGTAAACAGCAGTCAATAGTAGTAAACAGCAGTCAGTAGTAGTAAACAGCAGTCAATAGTAGTAAACAGCTGTCAATAGTAGTAAACAGCTGTCAATAGTAGTAAACAGCAGTCAATAGTAGTAAACAGCAGTCTGTAGTAGTAAACAGCAGTCAGTAGTAGTAAACAGCAGTCAGTAGTAGTAAACAGCAGTCAATAGTAGTAAACAGCAGTTAATAGTAGTAAACAGCTGTCAATGGTAGTAAACAGCAGTCAATAGTAATAAACAGCAGTTAATAGTAGTAAACAGCAGTCTGCAGTAGTAAACAGCTGCCAATAGTAGTAAACAGCAGTCAATAGTAGTAAACAGCAGTCAGTAGTAGTAAACAGCAGTCAATAGTAGTAAACAGCAGTTAATAGTAGTAAACAGCAGTCAATAGTAGTAAACAGCTGTCAATAGTAGTAAACAGCTGTCAATAGTAGTAAACAGCTGTCATTAGTAGTAAACAGCAGTCAATAGTAGTAAACAGCAGTCAGTAGTAGTAAACAGCAGTCAATAGTAGTAAACAGCAGTCAATAGTAGTAAACAGCAGTCATTAGAAGTAAACAGCAGTCAATAGTAGTAAACAGCAGTCAACAGCAGTAGACAGCAGTCAACAACTGTAAACAGCAATCATTAGTAGTAAACAGCAGTCAACAGCTGTAAACAGCAGTCATTAGAAGTAAACAGCAGTCAACAGAAGTAAACACCAGTCAACAGCTGTAAAAAAAAAAAGAAACACTCAACTGATATACAAGACTCCCTTTGTGGGTTCCAGGGCCCCATTGTGGGGGAAAACAAGAATAGTCCCACTGCCTACCCAAAGCATGTCGTAAGAGTCGACTAATTAGGAGCTTTCTTCGAAATCAGAGTAGACCTGCCTAAGAGGCAAAGAACCAACAGGCTGCATACAAATCTTCCTATCTGTAAAACGAATGCACACGCAACACTCAGATTCTGTAGAACTACTCAAGTCTAGAAGTGGACTTTCCGCCGGATTTTACAGCTTTTGAACATAAAGAAGATGTACAAGACAAAAACCAGAAAACATTATCTGTTGTTGTCACAAAACAAACACACGTGTTTACTGTATCATTACACAAAAACTGTTGTTTCAGCAACAACGGAAAGGAAACAAAAAATGCAAACATAGTGGAGTTTAACAGATATCATCACTTTTAATGAGTTGCTAGTATTCCTTTCGTTCTTTCTTTCCTTTTGTACGTTTCTCCCGAAGTTACAGCTTGTGTAATCACACTTTTCTTGCTTAATCCGAATTAATTTAAATTTACATTATTACAAGAAAGGTACCCACAGACAGGGAAGCCCTGAACTGCTTTACGGTAACTGTAAAAGCCATTTTTGAAAGCCTGCTGTACGCTGGTCTTGTATCTAATATTTTAATGATCACAAAATAAATGTCTAAGAATATAAAACACGACATTAGGTATTCAGTTGTTGTGCTCAAATTGGTCAAATATTTATTATGCTATAGTCAACGTTGATTTCAAATCAACGTTGTGTGTCTCTTCAAACAGCAATTTTGGGAATATCTGTCCGATTTATTTTTCATGTCATTTATCTAACAGCGTTTTCATTGATCATGTTATGTTAGGCGGTATATACGGCTTGGGGTTACGGATTTGTAGCTTCGTAACACCCAGTGCAATTCAGATGCAGGACAGGTGTCGGCAAGCAGCTTTGCGTGTGATTTTGACAATGGTATAGATAGCCAGCCATTCAGAAGCCATAGGAAACTACGGAACTTAAAATTTAAAAAGCAAAATCAAAGCCTCGTCTTGTAAAGAATTCGCAGCTAACTTTTTAAATGTTATGTTATTACGATCGATGTCACTGCACATTAGGCAGTGCTTAGTCTTCCGATGCCATAGTCATCAAAAAGTACCTGTATTGACCGCTTCCAAAGGAAAATGTTTGATGATAAACTAATTCCTCCTGTCTATATCAACATAACACACACACGTTAATAAATATTCAACTGCGGCGAATATTGCAGATAACCGTCTATCCTATTCTGACAAATGCGGACTGTCTACCGAGCATTGCCCGATTATATTCAGCTGGGTCAATGATAAGGTCTTTATTTTTTCCAATTCGAACGAAAGCTGATGAAGGAATCTTACCGATCCTAACAAATGCTGATCCTCTGTTAACTAAGTTTATTGGTTTCTCTCTGTCAGCTGCGTTGCCATCTTCTTGGCTTTTCGTGAACAATATTTGGTCTTCAGTCTTTGGTGAGGCAAAAGAACCGTAGTGTAAAGATTTACCAATGCGAACAAAGCTGGAACCTCTCTTCTCCAGTTCCGTTGAAGTGTCTTTTGCTTGATCAGCTTTGCCAATCCTTACAAAACTGGAAGCTCGTTTCCCTACATCATCTTGGTTGTGGTCAGATTTACCAATGCGAACAAAATTTGACGCCCTCTTGTCCTCGTCTTGAGACTTTCCAATTCTGACAAAACTGGATGCACGCTTTAACAGATCACTTCGATTGTCTTTCACTTTCTCATCTTCGGCAATCACCGAAGGCAGCTCATCGTAGTGCAGTGGGAGGTCAACAGTATGAAGATCAGAACTTCTACCGATGCGTACAAAACCTCTTGAGCGCTTGTCTTCAGCATCGGAATACGCTTTACCGATCCTTACAAAGCTTGAAGGACCTCTTCCGATTCGGACAAAATTAGAAGGAGCTTTTCCTATTCGGACAAAATTAGAAGGAGCTTTTCCTATTCGGACAAAATTAGAAGGAGCTTTTCCGATTCGTACAAAACTAGATGGGGCTTTTCCTATTCGGACAAAATTAGAGGGAGATTTTCCGATTCGTACAAAACTAGAAGGGGCTTTTCCGATTCGAACAAAACTAGAGGGGGCTTTTCCAATTCGGACAAAACTTGAAGGAGCTCTTCCAAATCTGTTTAGTGTTTCCAAACTTTCCATGTCTTCTGCAGAACTTCCTGCCTTGTCGGAAAATGAGGTCAACGATTTGCCGATTCGGACGAAACTTGAGGGAGCCTTTCCGATTCGAACAAAACTAGAAGGCGCTTTTCCAATTCGTACAAAACTAGAAGGAGCTCTGCTAAATCTGCTCCAAGATTCCGATCTTTTCATGTCTTCTGCAAATCTTCCTGGCTCCTCAGAAAACGGGCTTGACGATTTGCCGATTCTGACGAAGCTAGACGCTCTCTTGTTGACATCATCGTCTTCTAATCCTTCATAGACATCTGAATTTAATGGATATCCTTCTGCCGAAACATCTTTGGATCCGACAGCATCTTGGTCATATTCATCATTGCCGTTTAGTTCGCTGCCCGGATTACGTCCAATTCTAACGAACCTACTCATTGTAGGGTATCTTCCGATGCGAACAAAACTGGACGCTCTTTTATTTACATCTGTATCTTTAAAGCCATCTCCTCTGTCAGCATCGTCTTCAGCATTTTCGTGAAAACTGTTTGATGGGAATAGATCTTCTTCGCTTTTGTCAAACAAATAACTCCTTTTCAGTCGGTTATTTGAGTTGGAGTCACTGAAATCATGAAAAGCTGCATCGTTGCTAGGGGCGGAGCCTAGCTGAGCTGAAATGCTGAAATCTGTAGTCAGGGTGATTGCTAACACAACATGGAGAATGGCACGTTTTGTCAGCATCTCTGTGAATTATTGCCCTTGTTTTTTGGTCTGTAAAGACAGAAATAATAAATAGTTAGAAAATGGCAAGCAAATTTACAAGAAAATAGTAAAATAATCAATTGCTTTCGTCTTCTTCTTTGTCGATATTTGTTTTGTAAGGCTAGGTGTAGTCTAGTTTGAGAATGGAGGTGGAGGCAGTCTCTGCTGCCTTCCGCTGGCTTGAAAATAAGTTGTACACAAATGTAATTATAACTGGCTCACATCTTGAGAAAGGTGAAAACAGGCATGCTTCGTGCAGAGTGGCAAGCATCACTTCAGAGGTCCCGGGTAGTTAGCATCCTTTAGTTAGTTTCTCCAGGTTCTGAGGGTGTGTTGGAAAATGAGCAGGCAGATAGACTGTCTGGCTCTTCACCACTTGGTAGTGAACTGATTTACGACAAGTTAGATATTGTGAGGGACCTTTGGGAACGAGTGAACAGTGCGGAGGCGCGGATAGATCATTACGGTCTGAGGAGAATGGTGCTGCGAGGAGTTACCAGGGGATCTGGTCGACGATCAATACTCAGGGAAAGGATGAGACGGATACACAATCAGACGGTTACTGGTGCCATCGGAATTGGAACTCCTGGCTTGCTGCTGAAGATGGGGACTGAGCACTTATGTGAGTGTCCCGAGTGCTGTGATGTCGCTTCTTAAATCAACATTCAACAAGGCTCGGGGTTGCAGTTTTACATGGTCGGCGCCAAGCAACAGTGTTCTCGGTTTCTACTGATGGATGAGTTTGTCCCCTCTGGGATGCTACCTTAAGGTTTTTTCATATCATCCTGAAGGGGAGTCGCCGCGGTGTTAGCAGTAAGACGCCTGCTTGCGCATCGGAAGGTTATGGGTTCGCGTCCTGATGGAGCCAGATTTTTTTTTTCTTCAAAAAATTACCCCGACTCCCAGATCGACCCAGCCTTGAGTGGGTACCAGGTAAAGTCTTAGGGAGTAAAGGCGGCCAGCTTGATACTGACCACATCACCCACCAAGTGCCGATTGGTCTATAAAAATATAGGTCAAGCCCTTTATTCCCAATACGCCTAATGAAGTGGAAAGTGGACCGTTACTTACTTTTTCTTTCAAAAATCTCAGCATGGAAGGCAGACCTACACGGGAGATCCCAGACACGCCGTTCAACCTCAACACAAGTTATAATTGTCCCCCCAATGAAGGATACACCAACAAGGTGTAATCTTCAGTCTATTCCGTATAAAGGACACATGGTTGCTGGATGTGCTGTGACGTTAAGTCTTCTTCTGTCAGTTCTTCGGTATCGGAGGACGGAGCACGAATGGGGTCGGCCCCATGTTCAAGGGTGTCGATACAAACAACCAGAATCAAGTAACAGCACGATACTTAGACTATCAGCGACCTGTTCAGTCGACTCTATGCTTGTTCAACATCTCCCACATGGTGCTCCCATTTTCATGTTGTACCATCTCGCTTGATGCATCATTTTCAAGAAAACTGGTTTGATTTCAGAATTTACTAAACTGGGTAGATCTTTTCTCCAAGAAGCGGCAAGCTCCTCCCTCATCCCTACCCCAATCTGTACAGCTATGTGCTAGACCTTACCTCTCAAAAAGGTCACTGGATTTTCTGAGAATTGTGTAATCAGAACACGCACAAGAGAAAGAGATGGACTACAGTCTCATATTTGACAGCTTCACAACATATCAATGGCATTATCAGTCCGACTTCACGACTTCTATATTTCTAAAGCGCTATTCCACGTCTCACCGTTAGCGTCACTGCACTTATTTTATTATACAAAATACAAACTTGTACAAATCAGTCCAGGACAGCGGTTCCCAAACGGCTAAGACATAGAGGCTTCTATTATTTTTTAATATCTTTTAAGTAGACATAAATGTATTCGAAAACAAATTTCTGAGGAAAGTGGTGAAAATCAAATTGGATGAATTCAAAAGGGGTAAAAATAATAAGAGAAATGTCTTGACAACAGCTAGTTTTAAGACAGTCGTAAGACGCTATACTAGATACAATCTGAGAAGAAATGAGCAGAAAATCACCAAGCAGGCATTCAAACGGGAACTAAAAGGATTAAGGAGGCAAGGACAACCAAAAGAAACCATGAGAAGAACGCTGATGAGAGAGGCCAAAGCTGGTGGATTATATCCATGATATTAACACAGGATATAACGGAATGGAAATATAGATTGTGAGTTCTACGGGACTTATAATGACACAGCTGGAAAATGAATGAATCAATCAACTTAATTTAAACACATACATTTATTTACAAAAACACTTGTATTTTTCGACTGTGACCAAAGTGGTGGTGTGAATTGAAGATTCAGAAAATGGCGCAATACCTGTTGTCGCAATATTGGTGGTGCCATTATTTGATTAAAATTGATCGCGTGTGCAACTGCTAATCTGTTGGTGACTTCGGCTACCATCAATGATGAACTGCATTTCTAATGTCGGACTGTTTGTGTTAGCACTTTGGATGGCTACCGTATGCTTTTAATGCGTGTGTATGCTAGTGCATTTGCTGAAAGAGAGACAGAGAGAGAGAGACAGAGAGAGAGAAAGAGAGAGAGAGGGAGAGAGAGAGAGAGAGAGAGAGAGAGAGAGAGAGAGAGAGAGAGAGAGAGAGAGAGAGAGAGAGAGCGAGATTCAGAATACTATAGGTGAAATGGAAAACATACTCAAGGGAAATTTCTTCTTGTTGTGTTCACCCTCAAAAGGGCGGATATCCCGTTGTGTTGTGGTTTACAGCTAAGATGTGATATCTACGCCGTACAATCCGATATATCATATGTCAGCGGCTTTCACGACAAGCCTGTTATAGGTTAGTGGGTCTATTCTCTCTCTCTCTTTCTTTCTTTCTCTCTCTCTCTCTCTCTCTCTCTTTCTCTCTCTCTCTCTCAAAATGAGACCCAGAGCCTACGCAAGGGCAAGGAAACTTTAAAAACAAGCGAACAACTGGTAGGCAACGATACACAGGGAAAGATAGCAGCAAGCAATGATCGAAGAACACACATTTCTGAGCTTACAACCAGAGCGAGTCACACCATGTCCAAGACCCACTGCAATCAAAAGTTAATCGACCGACAAACCTCATCGCACATGGGCCAAGTCCATAAACGTACGGATCCTATCTTCCGTATCTTCTTCAGCATGTTAAAGTTATTTGCGCATCCTTTGCAGGACGTTGCAGAATAATTTCCATCATTTTTTAGCTGATCCATTTTTTTCTAGGCAAATTTTATATTCAGAAGTTTGCCATTGCCCTCTGCTCTGTCAGCTCTCGGTACTACTATCGAAACCAACGCAAGACAACGCAAGACAACACACGTCCGCTGCTGGGATCGAACCCCGCTCTTAAAAGCGCCTTCCCAACGCCTTAACCACAGTCGCCACAAACATGTTTCTCAGCATGTAGAGACCGATAAAACCAGTTCTGTGTTGGTTGACTATAATTCATTTATTTATTATTTTGTCCCCCTTAATAATTAGCATCTCGGGGATGAGAATCAGACAGGTACAAATACCAGAAACCCCGTTGAATGAAGAATCGACATTATAGCACTCGGGACACTCCCATAAGCCCTCTGACCCCATCGGAAACCCCGTTGAATGAAGAATCGTCATTATAGCACTCGGGACACTCCCATAAGCCCTCTGACCCCATCGGAAACCCCGTTGAATGAAGAATCGACATTATAGCACTCGGGACACTCCCATAAGCCCTCTGAGCCACGTAGCACAGTTAGACTGAGACACCACCAACAGAACAAACAAAAAAAAAAAGTCTACAAAGTTACTTGTGATAGTGTGCATATGCTATTCTCCTTGGGCTACCGGTATACTGTTCATGTGTTACGACGCCTCTTTGGACATGAAAGCGTTACAGTGGAAAGACTGCCGTCCTCACCTGAATCACATACCTTCCTTCGAAGTCGGAGTATATCTGCCCTAGAGGCAGGAACAAGAACTACACACAACTAGGTCATTAAAACAGATGTGCGCGCAAATCTCAGGTCCCGGTACAAAGCTAAAAGTCCACATGGACGAAGCAAAGACTGTCAGCATGGTGTTGAATACATCACCCAGCAAGTGCCGACTGGTCTTGAAAATATATGCCCATATATGCCCATATTCCCAATACGCCTAAAGGCGTAGAAAAGGGTCATGTACTTTTTTTTTTTACTCTAAGCTTCCCTATCTTACAACTAGTTTATCCTTGATTACCAATAATTTAAGTAGCAGTAATTTTGCGGAAACGCAGTTGACTTCAGTTTGCCACGTTGGGTAAGTATACTTTGTTCACCGGTTCATTAGTAAGCCAATTCCTCGGAGAACATTTACCTCTTGACCTCTGAAGTTCAGATTGCTCTACAACAGCCGTCCCCAAATTAGATCAGACGTGCGGACCTCTTTGTTTTTTTTTAATGACTAGCTACGGAAAAACTTAATATATTATATAAATATTTAAACCGAAAAAAGAGGATCGTTTTTTTTGGGGGGGGGGGGGGGGGGGGGGGGGGGGGGGGGGGGGGGGGGGGGGGACATTTCCTACACAGTTTTTGTTCTTTTTGTTGTTGTTTTTTTTTTTTTTTTTTTTTCTTTTTCTTTTTCTTCTTCTTCTTCTTCTTCTTCTTCTTCTTCTTCTTCTTCTTCTTCTTCTTCTTCTTCTTCTTCTTCTTCTTCTTCTTCTTCTTCTTCTTCTTCTTCTTCTTCTTCTTCTTCTTCTTCTTCTTCTTCTTCTTCTTCCTCTATTTCTTCTATTTCTTCTTCTTCTTCTTCTTCTTCTTCTTCTTCTTCTTCTTCTTCTTCTTTTTCTTCTTTTTCTTCTTCTTCTTCTTCTTCTTCTTCTTCTTCTTCTTCTTCTTCTTCTTCTTCTTCTTCTTCTTCTTCTTCTTCTTCTTCTTCTTCTTCTTCTTCTTCTTCTTCTTCTTTTTCTTCTTCTTCTTTTGCTTCTTCTTCGTCTTTGCGTTTACCAGATGAAAACTCTGACGGAAAGTGTAGGTGGTTCGTCCACCTCTAGACTTGAGACTCTGTACCAGAACCAGAGTTTTGCGTGCAAATCCATTTTACAGATCTGGCATATTTGTATGCAGACTTTTGATTCTTTGCCTCCTAGGCAGATGCACTCCGACTTCAATGGAAACTCTGTCGACGTGCATATTGGGGAAGCAGTAGGTCTATTCTTGTTAACGCAGCCATGGCACCACAACTCCTCATAGCAGATCCAGTCATTTCACTAACTCTCAATGTTCCAAGTGTTACTTTAGCTCATTCTCTATCTCTCTCTCAGTGTGGGCCTCTGTGACTTTGATTTGTGAATGCTGGGCAAATAAATGAGCAAGCTTATCGGCTTGCAGGTAAAGCTTTTGTGGAGATTTTCTGAATGCTCTACGAGTAGTGAGCCGTTTGCGAGAACCAATTAAAAACAGTGAATCAGCAAATCATGACCAGACTGCATGGACAACACGTTAAAAGCGGCGTGGCCAGACAAGAGCAAAATGCAGGAAACCAAAGAAGAATAGGAAACCAACACAGAACAGGTGTCGTGAGCCGCTACACGCTGCAGGATTAACTAAGGAGGGGATCCCAGCACTAATGGACTGAATGTTTCGATGTGCTGTAAGGAAAATCTGTTGACTAACTAACTAACTAACTAACTAACTAAGCTTTTCGAAAGTCCGATGTACCTAAGTGGTCCCAGCTGCAATCGACTTATGCAATGCTTCAGAAAATGTTATCGAGCTTTGGCAGTTAGTTCTATAGACAAATAAGCACTTGGTAGTTGAACAATGGCACCACTGAGAGCAAACTTGTCTTTTAACATCTAATAGCCTACAGGCGTACTGGTTATATATAGGGCTAGACCTATATTCTATAGACCAATCATCCCTTGGTTGATGATGCCGTCAGCATCACACCGGCCGCCTTTGCTTGTCATGACTGAACCTGGTACCCACTTAAGGATGGGTCGAATAAGGTCATTAAAAAAAATCCAGCTTTCAGCTCCGTCAGAATCTAAACCCACGATTTCCCATCTGTAGGCCCTAGGCCCCTAGGGCCACTGCGGTTCCTAAATGATAAGCAACTAACTTCAATAATATTTTTTTGTAAAACTCTCAGGGAGTATTACTGTAAGCCAGCCTGATAGTTACAGTAAATAGACACACTGACCCAAACATTCATTAGATACAGTAAATATACACACTGACCCAAACATTCGTTAGTTACAGTAAATATACACACTGACCCAAACATTCGTTAGTTACAGTAAGTATACACACTGACCCAAACATTCGTTAGTTACAGTAAATATACACACTGACCCAAACATTCGTTAGTTACAGTAAGTATACACACTGACCCAAACATTCGTTAGTTGCACTGAATATCCACTCAAACCCAAACATTCGTTAGTTGCACTAAATATCCACTCAAACCCAAACATTCGTTAGTTGCACTAAATATCCACTCAAACCCAAACATTCGTTAGTTGCACTGAATATCCACTCAAACCCAAACATTCGTTAGTTGCACTAAATATCCACTCAAACCCAAACATTCGTTAGTTGCACTGAATATCCACTCAAACCCAAACATTCGTTAGTTGCCATAAACATATTGTAGATCAGAATGAGTTAAAATATCAGTGACTGGCTCTGAAAACCTTACACAAGCTAAGAACTGAATCATAGCACTGTCAACATTCTGTTAAACTCGCCATAACCATCTCCAACAACCAGCGTGTTCCAATACTAAATGTGGCTACCAGCTATAGTAGATTATAGGTTCATCTGGTCTTGTCTGTGAACACCCAAAACCTAACAGATCCTGAGATCGCACATGCCTGTATAATTCTTTCTGGTCTTGGGTAAACTGTTCGCTGTGTTGCAAACAGTAGATGCTTCGGGGCCGCCTAAGCGCAGTCGATAGGTGACTCGCTTTTAAATCCAGCTGCGACTTGCTGCAACCCACTGCCGGTGTTCGAAACCGGGCGGTTCCCGGGGTTCACCTAGACTTTAGGAAATGGGTACCAGAGTTAACACTTTGGGGTAATTGGAGGAACGTCGCGGTAGCTACGGAGTTACGTGCGGACGGCGACACAGGCGGACCGTTCCTTATCAGCTGTCGGTACTGGTGGCAGAGCACTTATGGTTTATCACCGTGTGCAGTGACGCTGGTTCACATCTCCCGACTTTACCTTTTCCTAGTCAGTGCTGAAGAAGATAAGATTACGACCCCACAATCTGAAGTATTTCTATTTTTCTCCCAAATTCAGTTTTATTTGAATACATTTTAAATATCCGACTCGTAATTCCAACGTACCACGATCGAAACCCACTGCTGGCTGCGTTGATTTTTATCGTGGTATGGGGCGTTGCAGGTAGACCCAGTTTAAACTGGGTACCATGATGGCTGCCCTGGGGAGTAAAGACGGCCGGCGTAATACTGACCACATTACCCACCTGGTGCCGATGATCTGTAAAAATATGGCGGTCTTCCTATATGCCCGATGCGCCTGGAGGCGTAAAAATTGATCTTTACTATTTACTTACATTTTAAATGAAATTGTCTACTATTATATTCAAAACAATGTTTTATCGTTGCAACCTTAAATATTGCGGTCACAAACAATACATTGCTCAATTTATTACCTGGCATATTTCGCCGTATCTCGTCAGGTGCATTACTATCTTTTGTGTGTGTGTGTGTGTGTGTATATATATATATATATATATATATATATATATATATATATATACGCATGTGTGTGTGTTATTATATTCTTAAAATTGCCTAAAAACAGTATAGAAAATGTATAGAAAGCGAAAAGTCACGCATATGTTTTCATGACATAATCAATAAGACTCCATTGGAAAATTAAGGGGGATCATATTTTAAGTTGTTTCTTGCAGTCTTTTATATGATTATATAACACGTCAGTTTGAAAACATATTTTTTATAATTTCTTTTTACATACGACAGTATATTTCCGTTATGGCTATATTTAAAAAGCGTATATAGCTTAACGTTTTTTGAGATTAGCTGGGGTAATTTAAAACAGTAACGAACTTTACCCCTTTCTGAGATTAGCTGGGGTAATTTAAAAAAAAAAGGTAGGGACATTTAACGTTTTCTGAGATTAGTTTGGGTAATTAAAATAACGTTTTCTGAGATTAGTTAAGACATTTAACGTTTTCTGTGATTAGCTGGGGTAATTTAAAATAGTAGGGGCATTTAACGTTTTCTGAGATTAGTTGGGGTAATTTAAAATAGTAGGGACATTTAGCGTTTTCTGAGATTAGCTGGGGTAATTTAAAACAGTAAGGATATTTAACGTTTTCTGAGATTGGCTGCAGTAATTTAAAACAGTAGGGACCTTTAACGTTTTCTGAGATTGGCTGGGGTAATTTAAAACAGTAGAGACCCTTAACGTTTTCTGAGATTGGCTGGGGTAATTTAAAACAGTAGGGACCTTTAACGTTTTCTGAGATTAACTGGAATAATTTAAAACAGTAGGGACCTTTAAAATTTTCTTAGATTAATTAGGGTGATTTAAAACAATGAGACCTTTAACGTTTTCTGAGATTGGCTGGAGTAATTTTAAACAGTAGGAACCTTTAAAGTTTTCTGAGATTAATTAGGGTAATTTAAACAGTAGGGACCTTTAACGTTTTCTGAGATCAACTGGAGTAATTTAAAACAGTAGGGACATTTAACGTTTTCTGAGATCAACTGGAGTAATTTAAAACAGTAGGGACATTTAACGTTTTCTGAGATTAACTGGGGTAATTTAAAACAGTAGGGACATTTAACGTTTTCTGAGATCAACTGGAGTAATTTAAAACAGTACGGACCTTTAACGTTTTCTGAGATTAGCTGGAGTAATTTAAAACAGTAAGGACATTTAACGTTTTCTGAGATTAACTGGGGAAATTAAAAACAGTAGGGACCTTTAACGTTTTCTGAGATTAACTGGGGTAATTTAAAACAGTTGGGACCTTTAACGTTTTCTGAGATTAACTGGGGTAATTTAAAACAGTGGGGACCTTTAACATTTTCTGAGATTAACCGCGATAATTTAAAACAATTGGGACCTTTAACATTTTCTGAGATTAACTTGAGTAATTAAAAACAATTGGGACCTTTAACGTTTTTTGAGATTGGCTGGGGTAATTTAAAACAGTAGGGACTTTTAACGTTTTCTTAGATTAACTGGGGTAATTTAAAACAATTTGGACCTTTAACTTTTCTGAGATTGGCTGGAGTAATTTAAAATAGTAATGACTTTAACATTTTCTGAGATTAGCTTGGGTAGTTTGAAACAATAGGGACATTTAACATTTTCTGAGATTCATTCATTCATTCATTCAGTAGCATGTCCCTCGCGGAACCTCGCTGCCATAACAACCCTCCGGAAAACCTTCCTATCCTGAGCAAGATGTCCTGCGTCTGATACACCCATCTGGAGATCATCCGCCACATCCTTCACCCATCTTCTCTTTGGCCTTCCTCTTCCTCTCTTCCCAGGCATATACCCCTCCATTATTGTTCTCTCTAGACTTCCATGACGTTTCAAGTGACCAAAATATTTCAAATTTCTTTGTTTTATTGTCTTTACTAGCCAACCTTCTTCAATATTCAGCTCTTGAAGAATGGATGCATTTGTTCTTTTCCTTACCCAAGATATTCTTAGAACCTGTCTGTAACATTTATATTCAAATGCATTTATGCGCTGTTCCGCTTGTTTAGTAAGTGTCCAGGTCTCACAGGCGTATGTTGCAATGGGAAAGATGCATGCTCTTAAAAATCTGACCTTTGTAATTCTATCTGTACAATTCCATAATTTATTCAGTTGTTTTAGTCTTTGAAGAGCAATTGATAGTCGCCGTTTAATTTTTTTCATTGTGTCACCATTGTTGGTAACCAGTGACCCAAGATATTCGAAATTTTCCACCACTTCCAATCTTTCCTCATTAACATATATTTCCTTCTCCATGGCAGTTTTGTTTGTATGCATTATCTTTGTTTTTGCTATGTTAAGAAATAAGTTATGATTTTCACTATTTCTTTGGAGTGAGGTTAATAAGTTTTCTAAACCATTTTGTGATGTTGATAGTAATACTGTATCATCAGCATAACGAATTTCTGGTATTTCATGACCACCGATGTTTAGTGTTACGGGATGTTGATGATCATAAAACTGCAGTTGAATATTGATGGTGAGTCCGGAGGTGACCTATATGTCCAGTACGTGCCCGTAAGAGTCTCGGACAATGATGACAGGGCACAGCACAGTGTATGTAGACAAAGAGTCTGTTTGTCGGTTCTTTCTGGCTGTTCAACTGCCCTTGTTCTAGACGCCTCGCAGATCGCTGCACCATTTCGGATATCATAGAATATAAGCCATTATCTCAAGCTACGACGCTAGCATAAGACAACGTCTTGACAGAGACAAATCAGACAAAATCTACAGGAATTGATAGATAAGGTGGTGGTAGAAAGTGATATAATGGGCCTCAGCTTGAATAAGGGGAAGACAAAAGTAATAGAGATTTCTCGGAAAATAATAGCTCCTAGATGTATAATAAAAGTTTAAAGGCATTTTTTTAGGACAAGTTCAGAAACTGAAGTATTAAGGCACATGGAAAACACCCGATGGAAGATGTATCACATAGATAAAGAAAAAGATTAGGACAGGCCAAATTGTGTTTTATAAAAAAAAAAAAAAAAGAACAGTTTTTTCATCCATGTTACTGGAGGTAAGGAAAATAATTCTCTCAACCTATATAAAGCCAGTTTTAACACACGGCTGTGTATCCTGAACAACTTACGAACAAGCTGAACAATGTCTTGAGGTCTCGGAGATGTGGTTTTACAAAAGAATCCTTATATTTCCTTGGACAGCTAAGAAGAGCAACCCAGATGTTTTGAAAGCGGCGTAAGCTCGAAGACAACTAATCACAAACATCAAAAAGAGACGGTCACTATTTTTTTTTTTTTTGCGCTCACTTATGATAAGGGGAAAACTGGAACATGCTGTGACCACTGGGAAGATCTGTGAAAAGAGAGACAATGAAAAACAGCACGAGAAGATTCTTGACAGCCTAATGTTATGGCATTGAAGACTGTCAGCCCACGAAAATAGATGCATCTAACTCTTTTTTGCGCCGTGTTACAACATACGCAGTAGGACATAAGAAGAAAGAATATCATTAAAGAAAACCGCATACATCTCATAAAAGTACAATCTCTAAAATTATAGCTGTTCGTCCATCACGAGTGATGAAGACCTCTTTCATCCTAAGTAATAAGTATAGTAACTTCAGTTCGTTTGTAAGAGGAGCAGCTGGTGCAGTTGTTAGAGCCGCTATAGACTGTCATACGAGAGACCCGGTTTTGAGTCTGATTCATCGTCGCCCAGCTTCTGAGTTGAGTGCATCGCGTGACACTGTGAGCTGCAGATTTCATTTGGAATGTTTTTCGACTGTGACCACCGTGGTAGTGTGAATTGTAGATTCAGAAAATGGCTCGATGCTTGTTGTCACAATATTGTTGGTGCCCGTATGTGATTAAAATTGACCGCGTGTGCATCTGCTGATCTGTTGATTACTTCAGCTACCATCAATAATGAACTGTGTTTCATACTATTTGTGTTAGCACTTCGCATGGCTACAGTATGCTTTTAATGCGTGTATATGCTAGTGCATAGGCTGAGACAGCAGTTTGTCAATCTTTCAACAAGGGACTGTGATAAACATTCTGTGCGTTTTTCGTTGGCACAAGAGCAGAGCAACTATGGGGTGACCCGTTTGCTGTGAAGCTGAAACTAAGATTACCAGATTCTGGTTAATGGATAAAAGATTGTTTTTCTGTCACAACAAAATACCTAATTTGTGCAAGTCATGGCGACTGTATTAGCTCATGTTGCCCTTAATCCGCAGGGTCGGAACGCCCTATACTAAGCAGCCCCAGGCAAAGTCAAATGAGCAGTATAGACAGTTACTTTTTTTAAAATTATATTTTTAACACAGTCCTTAACTGTTCTGAGGCATTTTTGTTTATCGTTATGTTAATAATGCAGTTGTGTGTTTCGAGGAACAGCTCAGAACGTCGCGGCATTATTGTCTGATCCCTGATTTTTTTTTCATAATAATTCTAGCTGCCCTATGTCATTTAGACACGGCCTCTGGGAAGGTCATTGTATTTATAATTTTTTTTTTCAACATTTATTTCATTTCACAATAACCAACATTATTATCTGGACATCCGGGTTCCTGCTTTAGATATATCAAGACGCTCTGTGCTTTGAATTTCGTATTGTTTTTCTACCTCTTTTTTTCTATCTATCTATCTATCTATCTATCTATCTATCTATCTATCTATCTATCTATCTATCTATCTATCTATCTATCTATCTATCTATCTATCTATCTATCTATCTATCTATCTATCTATCTATCTATCTATCTATCTATCTATCTATCTATCTATCTATCTATCTATCTATCTATCTATCTATCTATCTATCTATCTATCTATCTATCTATCTATCTATCTATCTATCTATCTATCTATCTATCTATCTATCTATCTATCCATCCATCCATCCATCCATCCATCCATCCATCCATCCATCCATCCATCCATCCATCCATCCATCCATCCATCCATCCATCCATCCATCCATCCATCCATCCATCCATCCATCCATCCATCCATCCATCCATCCATCCATCCATCCATCCATCCATCCATCCATCCATCCATCCATCCATCCATCCATCCATCCATCCATCCATCCATCCATCCATCCATCCATCCATCCATCCATCCATCCATCCATCCGTCCGTCCATCCGTCCGTCCGTCCGTCCGTCCGTCCGTCCGTCCGTCCGTCCGTCCGTCCGTCCGTCCGTCCGTCCGTCCGTCCGTCCGTCCGTCCGTCCGTCCGTCCGTCCGTCCGTCCGTCCGTCCGTCCGTCCGTCCGTCCGTCCGTCCGTCCGTCCGTCCGTCCGTCCGTCCGTCCGTCCGTCCGTCCGTCCGTCCGTCCGTCCGTCCGTCCGTCCGTCCGTCCGTCCGTCCGTCCGTCCGTCCGTCCGTCCGTCCGTCCGTCCGTCCGTCCGTCCGTCCGTCCGTCCGTCCGTCCGTCTGTCCGTCTGTCCGTCTGTCTGTCTGTCTGTCTGTCTGTCTGTCTGTCTGTCTGTCTGTCTGTCTGTCTGTCTGTCTGTCTGTCTGTCTGTCTGTCTGTCTGTCTGTCTGTCTGTCTGTCTGTCTGTCTGTCTGTCTGTCTGTCTGTCTGTCTGTCTGTCTGTCTGAAATGTCTGTCTGTCTAATATGTCTGTATGTTTTTCTGTCCAGTTTTTTCTGTTTGTTCGTCCATCTTCCCATCCCTTTTCTCCCTCTATGTCTATACATTCTTTTATCCTTTTCGACATTCAACCCCCTTACTGTATGTTCGTCTTTCTATCTCTTGCTACTGTTGTTTTTTTGATGATGTTGTAAACGATGATGTTAATGACCATGAAGTTAAAGATAGTAATGCTGTTTTGACAGTGATGTTGATTTGAAAATGTACATGCTGCTGCTGTTGATAATTATGATGTCTGAGGTAATGCTACTGCTGTTGATAATTATGATGTCTGAGGTAATGCTACTGCTGTTAATTGTGAGAATGGTTATTACATTGATGACGATTATGATGATGTTGCAATAATGATGCTGATGATATTGATTACTGTGGTTAGTGTGATAATAATGATGATGATAATGAAGATGTTGACATAGATGTGGATGATTATAATGATGTTATACAGACTCGACTATATATAAATGCCAAAATC
>CAJHNH020002402.1:1093792-1161292 GCA_905116865.2 Candidula unifasciata | reverse complement strand
GTATGTATGTATGTATGTATGTATGTATGTATGTATGTATGTATGTATGTATGTATGTATGTATGTATGTATGTATGTATGTATGTATGTATGTATGCATGCATGCATGCATGTATGCGTGTATGCGTGTATGCGTGTATGCGTGTATGCGTGTATGCGTGTATGCGTGTATGCGTGTATGCGTGTATGCGTGTATGCGTGTATGCGTGTATGCGTGTATGCGTGTGTGGGTGTGTGGGTGTGTGGGTGGGTGTGTGGGTGGGTGGGTTACCTACCTACCTACCTACCTACCTACCGACCTACCTACCTACCTACCCACTCACCTACCTAATGGTAGAATTTCTATCACGGAACGTTTGAATTACGAGTGGGACTATCAACGCCTAAACCACGGACGCCGCACTTTTCCAAATAGCGGTCCCAAATATTCACTGCGAATAACATCCCTTTTAGAGCCTCAGGAGGTTATGTAGTAAAAACAATTAGGCCATCATCATCAGTTTCCACTTCTGCCGTTTTTGCTCGATGGATAGCAATGTTAAGACGTTAAGCTAAGCACCGTCGGGAGGAATATTTTTTGATCCATTGAAGCGACGTGGGAAGGATTTAGATTTTAATCCATTGTTTAAGCGACGTGGGGAGGAGCAGTTTTCGTTCCATTTAATCGTCGTGTGGAGGAATAGTTTATGATCCATTGTTCACACTACCTCTGACTTGCCTTGTGGGTTCCAGCGCCACACACACACACACACACACACACACACACACACACACACACACACACACACACACACACAAAAGCATACATCCACCTAGAAAGCGTGTTGTGAAAGGCGAATAATTTGGACTTTTGCTGAAATGGAATGTGTTGGGACGAATGGCGCAGATATTGCAGCCTAGCTGTAAACTACAACTCAACGTCCTAGCCAATTTTTTAAAGACTAAACAAATTATAATCTGACGGGGAATGGAGTACCGGTCTCCCGCGTGACATGCAGAATACATTCAACTGTACTGCTGAAGACTCGAGATTTTGGTTCAAATGAAATTAGACAATAATGCGAAGAATAGTTCGTAGTGTTCTTATTCCATATTTTTACCTATATGACCTCTTGAGGCCCTGAAAGGATTTTTTTTTTTTAAACAGTGAATAATTTGGGACCGGAATTCAGAAGAGTGCCGGGATATTATTGCATTGAAAGTAATTCACCTTCGATGATAACATTAGGAATCTTTTCTGGTGGTTCGTTTCGTAGTCGTTCACGACTTGTAGAGGGAGAAGATAAAGGGAAATATGCTTAAAAGGGGCAAATCATAGCTGTGTAGGGCAGAGGATGACGTCATGTAGGTTTGCAGCCTTATAGACATCCGTCCAGGTGAGGAATGGATACCAGCGTCTAAAGCGCCCAATCTCAAATTCTCCTGTGTCGTGACACTCGATAAGAGTCATCTGGAGCAGAATCCAGCTGCTGTCAATGCGGAGGTATGCGCGCTTATCAGTGGCAAGTCAGATGAGACAGATGTGGTGATCTTCACAGACAGGTCCGTTATACGAGGACATAAGAGTGCATGGGCATTTACAGCTAAAGCGCCCAATCTCAAATTCTCCTGTGTCGTGACACTCGATAAGAGTCATCTGGAGCAGAATCCAGCTGCTGTCAATGCGGAGGTATGCGCGCTTATCAGTGGCAAGTCAGATGAGACAGATGTGGTGATCTTCACAGACAGGTCCGTTATACGAGGACATAAGAGTGCATGGGCATTTACAGCTTGCTCTTCAGGCAGAACAGTTAAATAAGCCAGCGGTGCTTTCTCCATGACCATCAGCAGCATGACCATGGAGGTGATGGCTGTGACGCACGCTTTCATGTGACTAGAAATACAGGATTATTCCCGCGTGTGTGCTGAGTGACTTTTTGAACATGATCTGGCGGGACGAGGCAGGCTGGTTACGTAGACAGTGGTATGAGTCATTGCAAAACGTTCCTTTGTGTGCAGTTACCTTCATATTAGTCCCAGGGAATGCAGGCGTTGTTAGTAATCAAACAGCTGATAGACTGGCAGGATCTGCAATAATTGAAGATGGCCGGCACATGGATCAGGCAGAAATTGTCAGAGCCCTTAGAGAGAGATATGACCTTTTAAGAATTTTGGAAGCAACGTGTCTACATCACTGCTAAGAATACGAGATTTGGGAGTCAAGATTGACATAGCCAAGTATGAGAAGCCCACCGCACGCGCATTAAGTCTTGTTAACCAACATAGGACTGGCACTTTTAACCTCGCGACGCTGATAAATATGTTAGGAGGGAAATCTGAGCGCCTATGGATGTGTTCTGAGTGCTGTGAAGATAATCTCATAACTTGTAGAGGGTTTTAGGTCACTTGTTTTTGTTGACAGAGTTCCAAAGTCCTCTTGTGCTGATGACCATACTTAATTTATCTAAAATGTCCGGTAATATCATCATTTAGATCCACGCCTGTGGCGCATCAGGCATACGGGAAGAGCACCCCATATTTTTACTGACCAATCGGCACTAGTTGGGTAATGTTGTCAGCATTACGCCGGCTGTCTTTACTTTCCCAGAACAGTCATCCTGGTACCAATTTTAGGCCGGGTTGACCTGCGACACCCCATACCATGATAAAAATCCACGCAGCCAGCAGTGAGTTTCGATTGCGGTACGTTTTAATTACGAGACGGACTCGCAACGCCTAAGCCACGGACGCCGCTAATATCATCATTGAACAAGTAAAAAGACATGTTTACTGGGGCTCTATCAGGATGCCACCTCTCAACAACTTCTTGCGTTTTCGACAACATGGTCAATAGATCTTTGATGTCAGCAGTGCTAATCCTTTCAGCATCCCCCTCATCACCTTTGGATTGAATTTCTTCTGCGATTTCTTTCTCCTGCTGCTGAGGTAGGTGCTAAAGCTCTTGTGTTGTCTGGTCAGTGGCGTTCGGTTTCCAAGGCAGTGTTAGATTTCCGAGGTAAATTTGACTCAAATATGTTGTTCGATTTCCGAATTGTTCTAAATTTGATGGATTAGAATTCTGAATTACAACTGAACCTCTTTTCGGTGGAGTTAGACCGACTGGCTACTAGTTCTTCAGACAAACATACCATCAACTGCGCTATAGTGGCTTAGCTTCTTGAATAAATTCACATGAAATTTGTAATAGTGTATGTGATTTTCTTCGTTTGCAGCTTTGCAGGGCGGGTGGCACGTCGCGTCGTAGTTTACAATAAGTCTATAACTTCTGCTCCTTTCTGTCAAGAAAATCTAATTTCCGTACACTCTTAACCGTCTTTCACGACAAACCTGTGAGGGGCAGGGGGCCTACTTTCCCCTCTAACCCTTTTCTTGCTGCCAAATGGGGCCTTAAACCAAGACCAAGAATGTCCATTTCAATGCATCGCTTGTTGGTACATTATTTTTTCTTGTACCACTTGTACATAGACGAAAAATCACCATGTGTGAAGTGAATTGTAAACAAATGCAGCGCAAACAAGAGAGACAGTGGCGTCAACGAAGAACTACGAACAATGCGAAATACATACCGGTAAATGATTTCGTACAGCATCAAAGAATCAAACGGCTTGGTTATCTGGTCTGAATGGAATACAATCTGCCATCAGCTAGAGGGTACTACATAAAAATAGCAGGTTACAATGCAAGAAGTCGACCACAAAAGAGATGGGTGGAGGGTGTAGAAGAAACACCACAGAAATACAGTATGTCATTAACACAATCTATGAAACTAGCAAAAGACAGGAAACACCCTTAATTCCTCTCTCTAACACTTTATGGCATAAGGAGGACAACAGAAAAGAAAGAAAACCTTCAACCCCCTCCCTTTCCACCTACCACCCATAAACCATTGTTTGTTCCTGTGTTCCATTTACACTCCTGTGTTATACAATTAATGACGTGTCGATTTGCTTAATTGGTAATATGTGTATGTTTGTGCAAAGGGTTGTGTTATAAATAGATGATTGATCTTAGCTTTTGAAAGATGAATGATTATACGGTCTGTGATGTATAGGCGTGGTTACGTAAACGCTTGGCTGTACGTCTGACTGTGAAAATGTCGTTATAGAAATGCCAGCTCCAGACAGGAAAGAATATATAAACAGCAAATGCTCTTGTTCATTTTTTTTTTTCACAAAATTTTGGACACCTGATAACAGATTATTATTTTCGGTGACTAATTAAACACAAAACTGAGATCATACAACAATTGACGACGTTTGCCAAATAACTACTCAGAGTGCGGGTAACTTTGAATTATTTATAACATCAAATGTTAATCAGGCAATATTATGTTGGGGAGAAGGGAGAGGCTGTGTGGACTAAATAGGGGTGTTTCATTTGAAGGCAGAATGCATCTGCCTGATAACAGAGGAACCAAGATCTACATATATATATATATATATATATATATATATATATATATATATATATATATATATGTGTGTGTGTGTGTGTGTGTGTGTATGTGTGTGTGTGCGTGTGTGTGTACATTTATACACTAATCTCCTTATTCGCCTTCTTCGCGTCACCAGTTGTAAACTCTGGCGAAAAGTTCTGGTTGTTTATCCACTTTTAGACTGCAGTCCTGTTCTAGAACCTGCGTGTTGCGTGCGCATCCGTTTTACAGTTCTGACTCATTTTTATGCAGACTGCTGGTACTTGCCTCTCAGGCAGATGCACTCCAACTTCGAGGGAAACTCCTAGATAGTTGCCTTTTACGACATGCTTTTGGGTAGGCACTTGGTCTATTCTTTGTCCGCCAATAATCGGCCTCCGGAACTTACACGGGTAACATATGGATATTCAATAAAACTCGGGTTTTTTCACGAAAACTCACCTTCTGGAAAATGACCAAAGTCCAGGAGTGAACGAACAACCAAAACTTTTCGCTAGAATTTACAGCCTGTAAACGCTAAGAAAAAGAAGAAACAGAAGTGACAATGGCATGGGCATGTGATCAAAGAGACCGACATGTTCTATATCATGGTACACTCAACAAGGGAAGAGGCTGCGAGACGTTATGCTTCGTCTGCGGGACCGACAAGCAATAGCTGGTGGTCAGGCGTTACGTGCCACCGATCCAGCGGTTTGATACAAGACCACTGGATGCATCGCCCTTTTGCCAGACCATCATCTCCCAACAAATATTCTTGCCTGGTGAGATACAAGAAGGTAGACGATCTCACAGTGACCAGAAGAAAGCAAACACTCTTCAAAGACATGCTAAAGGCATCACTTAAAGCTTCAGATATAGACCCTGACACCTGGGAAGCTGACGCAGAAGATCGGACTACATCGTGAACGTCTATCCCAGGTGGAGCTGCGACTTGCGAAGCTTCCAGAGAAAAAAAAAGGGTACAGCTGTACAGTGACGACAGACTACAAGGAATCGTTTATCGGGCCCTTTACCCTGGACACTGTAGCCCGCACTCATTGATCTAAATCCTTCCACGACCTTATTGGGCTTATCAGTTACATCCGGACTTACAGACAATCAACTATAGTCTCAACACGGACATAAGAAAAAGGGTTCCTCGTCACTTGTGATGGACGAACAACCGATACAAGACCTCTTCAGTCCGAAGCCCATATATTGAAGAATTCGTGTCTAGGTACACCAGTTCGAATACATATGTCAGTTCAAATGTTTGTGTCAATTAATTTGGTAACACGGTTTTTTGAAAGTTTATTGCATATCCTTTACACGAGGCATGTCAAATCTGGGGATTGCGGGCCGAATGCGACCTTCTATAATCACACATGTGGCCCGTACTAACCAGTAATCTGCAAAAAACATTTTTTATTATAAATGACTTCATTTAATTGTCTTATGTGGCCCTTATGTCATACAAATGTGACCCATATTGCTCTCGGCAACCATCAGTTTGACACAACCGCTTTAGACGCAGTTCTAACCCACCCCCAACGTTTGTTGGCTGCTGGCAACTTTCAATTTCACCAGTTTTCTATTTCCCCTGACCCGTCCTCTCTGAGTAGTATTGTCGAAATCAACGCAAATCGGGGTGATGTCAAGTACTCGTCAACTTGAATCCAACTGGATATCTCGGAATTACTAAGCCCTTTCCTAAACCTCTAAGCTCTTTCCTAAACCACAGACACCGGAGGAGTAAGAATATGGGAACCTATCCCTGAACGGCTATCCACGCAAATAAGTGGAGATTCACTAAGTCTGTCAGAATTAACCAGGAGGAAAGAATGTTTTAACCATCCAAGGAAAAGGCGATTATGAAAATTGGCGGAAGCTGCGACAGTAAAGATGAAATATTTGGCGTTGTAAAAACAATAAAGATCGTGGGGGTGGGGTGGGGGGAAGGGGGTAAGTGTCAAATTGAAGTTATAGAGAAGACGAGATGGATAGTATTTTTCGGTGGAACAGATTTAGTTGGTATATTCTTCATTATATGTTGATGCATCTCTGTATTATGCACGTGATCAGGTACAACGAAATATGCAAATCAGTAATGTGTGCAGTGCATTATTTGTGTCCACATTGTGCAAATTATCTGCAATAAAACATATCTGAACATTAGAAAGAACTCGAAAGAGCTGTAAAGTTTTCAGAATCTGGCTTTGCGATTGATTTTATATACACAGTAATTCAAAATTACAAGTAAAACGAGCAGGCTAATGATGGCAGGACATCGTACACAGGTATAAGAATGAGTCATGTTTCTTTGTCATCGAATGAATGACTGAATCAAGAATTTAGAACAACTAGACTCGCGGCCCTTCCATAAGTGCCAATGATGAGTTCCCATTCTGAGGGTACCTGCTGCAATATGCATAAATATGCCTACCCCCCCCCCCCCCCAACATACAGAGAAAAGTCTAGATCGTCTCCCCCCCCCCTCCCCCACTACCACCGCCACCTTGATAATTCATTCTCTCCAGAAACGGACGCTGTCTCTGTTTTGTCACTGTTTACGGCAGAGAGTTTTATCACATCCGCTTTATCACATACCATCATACCATTCTCTGTTTTGTCACTGCTTACCGCATCCCACAGAGTTTTATCACATCCGCTTTATCACATACCATCATACCATTCTCTGTTTTGTCACTGTTTACCGCATCCCAGAGAGTTTTATCACATCCGCTTTATCACATACCATCATACCATTCTGTGTTTTGTCACTGCCTACCGCATCCCACAGAGTTTTATCACATCCGCTTTATCACATACCATTATACCATTCTCTGTTTTATCACTGTTTACCGCATCCCAGAGAGTTTTATCACAACCGCTTTATCACATACCATCATACCATTCTCTGTTTTGTCACTGTTTACCGCATCCCAGAGAGTTTTATCGCATCCGCTTTATCACATACCATCTTACCATTCTCTGTTTTGTCACTGCTTACCGCATCCCAGAGAGTTTTATCACATCCGCTTTATCACATACCATCATACCATTCTCTGTTTTGTCACTGTTTACCACATCCCAGAGTTTTATCACGTCCGCTTTATCACATACCATTCTCAGTTTTATCACTGTTTACCACATCCCAGAGAGTTTATCACATCCGCTTTATCACATACCATTCTCTGTTTTATCACTGTTTACCACATCCCAGAGAGTTTATCACATCCGCTTTATCGCATACCATCTTTACGTCTAGAGGTGCGACAGCAGCTAATCCATCAGCCTGCTAAATACCGCACACACCCGCATATCCTAAGAAAACAAACATCCACAATATGCTTTTTATGTGTGCTTTTTACCCGGCTCTCTAGCGTAGTTGGTTAAACCAGATTGCGCTGTGACCGGGTGACGAACTCCTTGTGGTCCGGGTTCACTCTCAGAGGTAGGCAGAAAAGCCACATTTCTCCCAGATTTACGGTATTTACACGGAATCAAGGCCGAAAGGTTGCGATATCCATAATCCCGAGCCTAAGTGTTAACAACTCATGGCTTCTGGATACTAAAACAAACAAACATGTGTGCCTTTTGAAGCGATATTAGTCACTCTGAGCCACTCAAAACACACATTTTTATTTTCGATAAAGAAGGGTGACTGTAAAAGACTTTAACCACTAGAAATGTCAGCAGTAAAAAAGCGCAGATAAAGACCAGAGGAATGTATTTTGTTACTTTCGATAGCGGCACGGAGAAATATCAATATAATTGATCCAGAACATCAAAGACCATGATCTGCAGTAAGATACGAATGTCCACCGAGTCTGGCAGCCACATGATGATTGTGACAAGTGTGTAAGATTATTTGGCAGATCGGATGTCAAGCATAATCGGATCCGTCTCTAGACTTCAAAAAGCAGATTTGATATAGTTATCTGGCTGCGTGACTGCATGTGTCGATCCTTTGTTAGGAGTTACAACCCCATCATTTTGAGATGAGTAATTTGCCATTGCTTTCTTATTGGTTGGAGATTTATACCATTTAAGAAACCAATACAAACAGTTCACTTCTCGCGCTACACAATATTTAGCCGCCTACTCATGTATACACACACACACACACACTGCCTGTCATACCGACCCAATCCCTTCTTACTTTTAAAACTGTCTGTCTGTCTGTCTGTCTGTCTGTCTGTCTGTCTGTCTGTCTGTCTGTCTGTCTGTCTGTCTGTCTGTCTGTCTGTCTGTCTGTCTGTCTGTCTGTCTGTCTGTCTGTCTGTCTGCTCACCTGCCTGTCTGTCTGTCTGTCTGTCTGTCTGTCTGTCTGTCTGTCTGTCTGTCTGTCTGTCTGTCTGTCTGTCTGTCTGTCTGTCTGTCTGTCTGTCTGTCTGTCTGTCTGTCTGTCTGTCTGTCTGTCTGTCTGTCTGTCTGTCTGTCTGTCTGTCTGTCTGTCTGTCTGTCTGTCTGTCTGTCTGTCTGTCTGTCTGTCTGTCTGTCTGTCTGTCTGTCGTTCATGCCTTTGTGTTCTTTTCCTTGATATTCGTAATATGCAATGTTGTTATATGGACATAACATGCTTTATTGAGAAATTACAACTTCTGTGTGAAAGATGGGTGTTTAGATGGGCCAAATGTAGGACAGGCCTGCTTGCCTAATTTATGACCCTTTAAAAATAAAGTTTTTCGCTGGATAGTTCGTCCTGTCTGTCTAATCTGCCCTTCTGCCCGTGCTTCCAGCACCTCCTGTGTTCTTCTGTTGACCGGCCTGTCTGGTTGTGTGCTGTGTCGGTCGATCTATCCTTCTCTGTGAAAACGTTCCGGTATAAGTAAGGGACCCTTTTCCACGCCTTCAGGCGTATAGGGCTGGACCTATGTTTTTTATAGACCAAACAGCACAGGGTGGGTGATCTGGTCAGCATCACGCCGGCCGCCTTTACTTCTAGGGACAGCACCTGATACCCATTCAAGGCTGGGTCGACCTGGGAGCCGAGATCATTTTTTTAAAAAGTCCGGCTTCTCCAGGGTGTGAACCCACGACCTTCCGATCCGCAGGCGACCGTGTAGCCTCTAGGCCAGGGCAACTCTCAAAAGTTCTTGTATATTTCTATTTAATTATCTATCCCTATGACCTTCAATTCATCTACCCCTGTATACAAAAATGTGTCTTCTTTTACATCTTCATTTATGGGTCTGTATTTTGACTTTGGCTCGTCTGTGCAATGAAACGAAATAATAAATTCGCTTAACCGAAGTACAATTAGCATGGCAAATAATTCGCATGTTCCTATTGTTATTTTTCACATGTAGATGCATTAACAACCAGTTCTTGCGTACCATCTTCAAACGCTCGCACACCGGGATGTGCAAACTGCAAGTAATTAACAGGCATTCATTAACTGGTGCCTGCGCAGAATAGAGGGAATTAAATGGTATGATAGAATCACTAATGTAGATCTTTTGGGAGAGAACTAAGCAAGTAATGTGAACCAAGAAGTAAAGAAATGACGTTGGCGTTGGAAAGGGCACACACTGAAAATTTAAAAAAAAAACAAAAAAACAGAGAACAATATAACTAGAATATCTTTGCACAGGAACCTGCAGGGAAAAGGGAAAAAAGGAAGGCCAAAAATACAAGGAGAAGGGAGCTGGGGAATGAAATCAGAATAATGAGGAGCGCGTGGGGAGAACCCCATGCAAAAGTGAAGGATCGAACTACTTGGCGTGAGTTGGTTGAGGGCTTATGCTCTATTGGGGGCTAGAAAGGCAGAAGAAAAAGAAAAATAGTGGGCTGTTGGTGGCTATCATTGGGTATATAATGCTACACTCATGAATTGAATGTCCTCTTGTATGCAGTTCTTGTTTGACACGAACCGGTAGTGTAACAAAGCAGTTGGGGATATGGTCGGTTTGAAATGAACCGGTAGTGTAACAAAGCAGTTGGGGATATGGTCGGTTTGACATGAACCGGTAGTGTAACAAAGCAGTTGGGGATATGGTCGGTTTAACATGAACCGGTAGTGTAACAAAGCAGTTGGGAATATGGTCGGTTTGACATGAACCGGTAGTGTAACAAAGCAGTTGGGGATATGGTCGGTTTGACACGAACCGGTAGTGTAACAAAGCAGTTGGGGATATGGTCGGTTTGACATGAACCGGTAGTGTAACAAAGCAGTTGGGGATATGGTCGGTTTGACACGAACCGGTAGTGTAACAAAGCAGTTGGGGATATGGTCGGTTTGACATGAACCGGTAGTGTAACAAAGCAGTTGGGGATATGGTCGGTTTGACATGAACCGGTAGTGTAACAAAGCAGTTGGGGATATGGTCGGTTTGCATGGGTGAAGGCATCTTCCAAGCGAGAACGCCGACGCAAAGAAAACATTGTGGGAATGAGTATGAAGGGACGGAGGGAGGGCGGATTTGGCGGGAGTGGGTCGCTCAAGTGGGTCTATCCCTTGTTTACATGTGTGTTTGTTTATAACTGTTCTAGAACAAACGTTATAATTGTGCCAGTTATGTTGGTTAGGAAATGTTAATTGCACCAAAACTAGTGGCTTGCGCCAGTTCTATATAGTTCATAGTAAAAGCTGTTGGGTAAGGAGCTGGTATGCACTGTACACAACTATGCAACCATACACGCATGCGTAGACATATATGTATGTACAGTTACACACACACACACACACGTATATATATCTATAAAACATACATGTCTGCATGTCCACATGTGAATGCACACATACACGTTTTCATACACACACATGCATATATACATACATGCCTGTTTTTTTTTTTTTTTTTTTTTTTTTTTGGGGGGGGGGGGGGGGCGGCTCCAAAAAGCGTTAATTTGTAATGGTGTTGTTGAATATTGGATGTTGAATTAGGAATCTAAATCATAGCACTCGGGATACCCCCAACAAGCGCATTCTCCATATCTTCAGCAGCAAACGAAGAGTTCCTATTCCTATGGCACCAGTGACTGTCTGATTGTATAACCGTCTCGCCCTTTCCTTGAATCTTGAGCGTCGATTAGATCCCCTGGTTGTAACAATACCGTATATGATATAACTTTTAACTGTGTCCATGTCGTGTTATTTGGTTACTAGTTTGGAACTTTTAGTTTTTATATGTGAACTTTAAGGGGATATTTAGGCAGTCTTGGCTAGTTTAGATTGTTTAATTTAATTCCTTCTCTTTTCTTATTCATCCTCATCTTCTTCTTCTTTTTTTCTTCTTCCTCTTCTTCTTCTTCTTCTTCTTCTTCTTCTTCTTCTTCTTCTTCTTCTTCTTCTTCTTCTTCTTCTTTTTCTTCTTCTTCTTCTTCTTCTTCTTCTTCTTCTTCTTCTTCTTCTTCTTCTTCTTCTTCTTCTTCTTCTTCTTCTTCTTCTTCTTCTTCTTCTTCTTCTTCTTCTTCTTCTTCTCTTTCACCACTTACCTCAGCGAGGTGTTTGGGAGAAGGATATTTAAGGATCGTATATGCGCTTTTCCCATTGCATTGTACAAGTTGCTGTTTACTTCTGTTAGGTTTCTCTTGATGGTTTCGCTCCATCTCTTGCGTGGTCTTCCCCTTACTCTGAGTTCATTATATTTCTTCAGGGTGGCATTTATTAGTCACCTTCCTTAATTCTATTTTTTCTCCCTCGCCGTCTCTGTCTTATCGTATCTTTATCTACGGAGACATATAGTTTTAGGTGCCCTGCAAATTAATTTCTTCATTTGTTTCTCTATCTTCTCATTGATGTCAACATGTAAGCATCCCTTGGATGTCAGTGACTTACACCTTAACAAAGCCCAAATATGCCGTAACATGCAGAAACTTTAATTGTATGTACTGTAGCATTGGCCAGTTTACACTTAATGTTATACAAAACCATTAGTGAACAATGCCTGTAACAATAGGAATTTATTTTTTCTTCGTGGGATCAGTGTTATAATTCTCCCTTGATTTATTATGGGAACATTTATTTGATTCATTCAACTGTTTACTCAGATCTGAGCGACCATGCTTAAAACTCACAGCCATTACCAAATTATTATCCCGACTCGTTGTGGCTGAGGACAGTTATAAATAAATAATGCTGAAATGTAGTAGTACCAGATGGATGATTGTTTTACATGGATTTGTTTGGCGTTTGCCATGTGTTGCTATTAGACTGCCCAACACCGGATATTGGATGAAGCATAGAAGTGTGTTGATTAGTAGCGAATTCTCATGCTGCAATCAATTTGCCATCATGATCGTCATTATCATCGTCGTCGTTATCATCATCATCATCACGACAGTCAACTTCCACTTTTGCTGTGCGAGAAGGATCAGTTTTGGGTCCAGTCCTCGACTGGTGGCACTGACAAGTGTCATTCTGTACCAGTGTTACATAGTTAATATCTTCAATCTGTTTCTCCTTGGGCGCCCTTTAGATCTCGTATCAGATCTTGTCCAGGTCAGTTCCTGAGTTGGTAGTTTGTCTAGCTGCACTCTAGCGAGACGACCAAACCTTTGGATCGTCTGCTTCTCTCTGACAGCAGTGCAAGGTGCTGTACCACTGTCTGTGCTTTCCGATAGTATCCCTACTCTTTAGGCCGTGGGTGGTTAAGTTGACCGATTTCCCCGGACATCTTAGTCTCAGAGACGGGAATTATGTGTAGCAGTTTTAATACTTAGGGGTAAGCAACAACAACAACAAAAGTGCACGTTAAACATTCAGTTGTCTATAATGAGATGAAGGAAACTGTTTGGATGAATTTTTCATTATTTTCTTTATGTTTCTGGGACGTTTAGTTTATTTGACCCTCAAATCACTTGACCCATAAAGTTTTTTCCGGCATGTATTTTTTTTTTTAAATTAAGCTTTCGTTGAGAATGCACTGCAGCCCTGTCAATAGCATTGTCTTCTAAATTCACCTGCAACCAAAACTTGTCTTGGCTCCCTTCAGGGGTTTTCTATTTTAATCTGCTGTCTTCGCTGGTCTCTAGCAAATTTTCAAACATTCTTGATTGTTACTGCGGCACCCAGTTTGAGAACCCCTGGACTCGCATGTGACTGGCACTGTCAACCGCATGACGTTGATGTATATTTTTATTGGATGGGGAGGGGGAGGGGGAAATCGGTGTTCTGCGCACCTACTGGCGTGTCTCGAGTATTGTGAAGATAACCCAATTATTACTCAGTTCAAAATATAAGGTTTTATATATATATATATATATATATATATATATATATATATATATATATATATATATATATATATATATATATATAAGGTAAAGTCGGGCGATGTGAACCAGCCTCATTGCACACGGTTATAAGCCATAAGGGCTCTGCCACCAGTACGGACAGCTGATAAGAATGTGTTGCCGTTCGCTACAGCGACGTTCCTCCATTTACCCCAGAGTATCACTCTGGTACCCATTTCCTAGAGGCTGGGTGAACCCCGGGAACCGCCCGATTTCGAACACCGACCGTGGGCAGCAGCGAGTCGCAGCTGGATTTGAAAGCGAGCTTCTTATCGACTGCGCTAACGCGGCTCCCGGAATATTTATATATGTATTTAACAATGTACATATACATATATGTATATATATATATATATATATATATATATATATATATATATATATATATATATATATATATATATATATATATATATATATATATATATATTCCCGACTCTATATATTTATAAATTACATCCATCTTTTGTGCCATTCTAATATAGATTTGGTTGTTTTATAAATACAACTATAGAAAAATATGTGGTCCATGGAAGACCTTGGAGAGAGAGAGTGAGAGAGAGAGTAGGGGGGGGGGGGGGGGAGAGAGAGAAGAGAGAGAGAGAGAGAGAGCGAGAGAGAGAGAGAGAGCCCGCCGGTTTTATCAAACTGGGAACAACGGGTGTCTGCCTTTAAAATGACGCATTATCGTTGCCCGGTACTGAAAGAGCTTAAATTACTTGGTCCCAGAAAATTGGTGTATATAAATGCCAATCAATACCAATAAACATCGGTTATATTACTCTGCAACCAAGTATTAACTATTTACTCTTTAACATTTTGTTGTTGCAAATAACAAATCAACAAATCTCTTTTGTCTGCACATACACGTTTGGATTGGAGTTTTATTATTGTTCCAACTTTTTTTTTAACCAGCTTGTTACAACCAATTTCTATGCTTTATATTTGGATTTTCTGTTCCTATTGTTTGATATTTGCAATCGTGTGTCTGAACACACGCTGTGTATAAACGAAACATGAATTGCGAAAATAATGTTCTTCCACATTTATGTTTGTTTTCTCCACATTTGCCGCGTTTAGGCTTTTGTATTTGCCAGCCTGTCCGAAGCGCTCATTAATTCACTAATCCGAGAATCTGATTGGGTAAATATGATCGTTTAGTGAATACGTTAATTCTAGACAAGATTTATGTGAAAACCAGGCAACAAAATTGCTTAGCAAAAGTATTATTATTATTAAAGAGCCAAATCTTTGGCCACTTACATCGTTTGCTCAAGGGCGTCAGGCAACAACGAAAAAAACATGGGGTGGGAGATGGGGGGGGGATAGGGGGAGGGCATTTATTTTCTAAGAGTGTTCTTAGTTGACTTAAGCCTTGTTTTAAGCGCAATATAGTAATAATATAATCAGTATTATTGTTAGGCACTTTTCTTTGGGTTAGTTCAGGGGCCCATTTGTGCAAAAGAAGGGAGGGAGAGGAGGGGGAGAGTAGACTCACTGCCTCCTCAACAAGCATGTCGTAGGAGTTGCCTAATTATGCGTTTTCCTCTGATCTGAGTACATCTGCTTCAGAGGCAAGGAAGCAGTAGCCTGCATAAAATAAGTTAGATATATCCAAGGAATGTGAACGCAACACTCAAGTTCTGCAGCAATAACAAACGACCACAACTTTCCGCCCGTTCACAAACCGGTAAACACAAAGTAAAGAAGAAGAGGACGAATTTCATGCGCTGAATGGGGGACGGGTAAAATAAAATATTTGACATAGTATAGAAGTTCAAAATAACTAAAACTAATACATCTATAATAATACAGTCGTCTCTTTGTGAGATGCAATTTTTCGTTACTTGATGCCCTACGCTGGCTCTTTCCAGGGGCCGCAATATAGTTTTAATTTCAGTGTTTACTTTAGTTTCTTTACTTCCAGTAATTTCTTTACTTTCTTTTATTTCTTCACTTTCTTTACTCGTTGTACTTACTTTACTTTCTATGATTGTTGACTTTCTTCATTTTCTGTAATATGTTTACTTTTTTCGCATTCTCTATTAGTTTTTCCCCTCATTTTTTAAACTATTTGTAATTTGTAACTGGTTTTTTTTTTTTTTTTTTTTAACTTTCTTCACTTTATGTATTTACTTTACTTTCTATAATTTCCGTAGCTTCTTTACTTTAAGTAATTTGTTTTTTTCTTTCTGTAATTTGTTGCTGTGTTTTTTTTTAACTTCCTTTACTTTCTGTATTTTTGAAAACATTTTTTTTTTGTGTGTGTCTTTGCTGCTTTCTTTTTTTCTCTACCTTATTACTTTATTTAAGTTCTTTACATTCTTTACTTTCTTCACGTTTTAAATGATTTCTTCATTTGAACTGTTCTCTCTTTCTGTACTTTAATTTCTTTATTTCAATAACTTTTTTTTTTTTTAAATAAGCCAAATTATTACTTGCTTTGCGTGAATGTGTGTGAGAGAAGAGAGAGAGAGAGAGAGAGAGAGAGAGAGAGAGAGAGAAAGAGAGAGAGAGAGAGAGAGAAAGAGAGAGAGAGAGAGAGAGGGGGGAGAGAAAGAGTGAATGTTAGTGAATGTGTATTTGTATGCATGCGTGTGTTCTTGTGTATGTGTGTGTGCATGTGTAGTCAATTGTGCGTGTGGTGTGTGAGAGAGTAAACGTTAGTGTATGTGTATATGTATGCATGTGTGTGTGCTTGTGTATGTGCGTGTGTGTGTAATTGTGCGTGTGTGTATATGTGTGTATGTTTGTTTGCTTTGCGTCTTTTTTGTTTGTTCGTGTCAGCGCACTGAAAACCATCCTATATTTCGCCCCCTTCTTTAGTTTCACCTAGGTCCCTCAGTGTAATTCTTCTGCCTTTAAGCCTCTTCTCTGTTTGAGGTCTGAAGTTTGAGCGACGGAACGACACCATGGCACACGAGTAATAACCAATAAGTGCTCCGTTCTACTTTCTAATTCAAGTCTGAGTCCGAAGTAGCTCAGCACAGATCACGGGTTTCCGTAGCAGCGGCTGGAATCCTGAAATATTTTAGGTAGATTTTTAACTCCAAATCTTGCCTGGGCAGCGCCGTTAGACTACTCTTTTCGATGTCCAGCTGCCGAGATATGTTTTAACGTGCGCAGCGATACACACAGGCGTCCGATCTCACTGCCCAGACACTAGGGGAAATTACTAGAGGTCCACGTGAACAGGGAAAAAATATACCAGCCTTCACCGGGGCTTGAACACGAGACCTCTATCACTCAAGGCGGACACCATACCTCGAAACCACTTATCCGTGTGTTTTAGCACTTCTACTATTTCTTTTTGCGATGCGGGTTGTGGAGAAAGTGCCTTGGGGTTATGCAGTTATCACCTTTTCTTTAAATTGTTTCATAGGTGAAGTAAAGATCCCTCTTCATGCCTTAGGCGCATCGGGCATATGAGAAGATCATCCCATATTTTTACAGACCAATCGGCACTAAGTGCATAATGTAGTCAGCATTACGCCAGCCGTCTTTACTTCCCTAGAACAGCCAACCTGGTACCCATTTTAGGCTGGGTCGACCTGCGACGCCCTATACCATGATAAAAATCCACGCTGCCAGCAGTGGGTTTTTATGCGGTACATTGGAATTATGAGTCGGACTCGCAATGCCTAAGCCACGGACGCCGCTATTTGTGTCGTACTGAACGCTATATCCTTTCCTAAATTCTTCAACCAGTGGAATCTGTCTCCTCAAGCTCAACATTAGAAATAATGCCACTTTATATTTGCTTTTCTATTTTCAACTTTAGAAGTCAAGATAGCTTAGTAGCTATAGTGCGTTTCAAAACTCATTCCGTCACACTTTATTTAAAATCTCGAACACTCGTGTATGGGATTAACCTGAAGTGTGGCACGTGGCGCTGGATTTCCCATGTCCTTATGATTTAATAATTTACAATTACACAGGTGCTGCTGTTGTCTAAATGCAGCTAATTTCTTTGTTTGACTAATAATTTATAAACTTCTGCAAAATAGAATACACAGTAATTGACACACAGCCGGAGATTGACTGACATATGCAGCGACGCGTGGGGATTATTTTGATAGGTTAGTTGCGTATCATTTACAGGACGTTGCAGAACCAACCCTAACAGTCTCTGGCTGTTGTGTGTTTTCTCAATTTTACGTCCAGTAGTTTGCCATTGCCTCTGGACGGTCGGCTTTCTTGATACCACTGTCGAAGCCAACGCAAGGCACGTGGCCCGCAGCTGGGATCGAACCTGGCATTACGAAGCGTTCGCATCGACTTAGCCACATAGCCGACATTTTGATAGACTATTCCCAAATAAATGAAAAAATCTGCAACTTACAGGAGACTTATGCTGGAGTGAAACGCCGATGGCACGCGTGCAATCTGATGTTCTGAAAAGTTTCCCCGTAAAACTAACGTTAGTTTCCCCGCCGACTGCCCATATAAACTAGCTCACTTCTGATTGGTAGTTTCTGAACTTGTCACCTTGGCACAAGGTTACGGGGGTGTTCCGAAATGCCGTTGATATCGCGAGCTGTATATTTCAGTACACCAGCGCTTTTAACACTTTAAAAACATATACAAACTTGGTCTAACACAACAACTCCCCCCCCCCCCACCACCCCCCCCCTTCCTAGACAGTGCTGACAACCTACGTCACAGGCATTCGCTTTTTATGAATAAAATTGTAAATGCAAGACAACCCAGAAATCAAACAACAGAGCAGCATACCCGTAACCTGCACGAAAGTGGACTAGCCTAACAAATTTGTGAATGAAAAGGGGCCTTCTTTGTTTGGGGAAACTAACCTAAACCTAACCAGTTTCCCTACACAGTTCACTTAAGTTACTGAAAGCATGCTGACTGTTTGGTTTGAATCTGTGTTTTCTCCGCAAATAGGTCAACGTGAAAACTAGATGTATGTTTACATTTACATGTTTTCAAATCTCACAGGGACACGATTGTTGACAGGCTGCGTGTCAAATTGCAACACCTCACACCGAACGGTTACTGATTAAAGATTTTTGAAGTTGGGCAGGGCATTTGTAATGGATTATAGCGTGTTCTCTGCAGGGTGGGTGACCCTGGGTGGTCACTGATTCTTATCTATCTCCACAGCTCATCACAGGTGCGTGTGTGTGTGTGTGTGTGTATGTATGTGTGTGTGTACAAAAATGGAGGGGGAGGGGAGGGTCTGAAATGCGGTGATCTTGTGTATAATCTCTCTGATGCGTTGTATAAGTTGATCTTAATTTCTTTAAATCTGATTTTAGTGCCGTCATTTCCTCTTGTGCGTGGAGACAGATTTGAGGTTCTTTAATAATATCCTACCCCCAGATGACGTCACATGACATTCCAACATTTTAGTGGGTGGTAAGACAGGGTTTTCCACCTTTCTGATAATTTTAACGACCCCAAAACATCTACAACTGGCCCTAAACAAACCCATCTACGCCCGGCTCTCTAGCGAAGTTGGTTAAACCTGACTTTCGCGCCGGCCGGGTGACGAACTCCTTGTGGTCCGGGTTCACTCCCGGGGGTAGGCAGAAAAGCCACATTTCTCCCAGATTAACGGTACCTATAATGGAATCAAGGCCGAAGGGTTGCGATATCCATAGTACCGAGCCAAAGGGTTTACAACTCATGGTTTCTGGATACGTTAAAAAAAAAAAATAAAACGCCCCACGAGAGAGTGCAGCCAACCACCGCCTAAAATATTACACTGTACCGTGACCTGTGGATTTCCCCTGTTTGGGTAAGATATTAAAAAAGTAGCAGATTCGATTTTTAGGAATAGACTTCGGCTAGCAAGTCATTAAGCCTGTAATGGTTTCTAGAAATACAGATACAAATGACTTGTTTGTGGCAAAAATACAAAAGGCTCTCAGTAAAAATTGCACTCATAACCAGAACGACGCAGTCGTGAAAGGAACCCAACATCTTCAGAGCGCTAGGCAAATAGATTGGCCACCCCACCACACAAACACCCGTGAAGTTACTAGAAATGTCCTGGGAAAGTAAAAGCTACTGGCGTGGTTTTGTGTCCCCATTTCACTGAGTGTCAATGCGAGTTCTTTTTAAAAGTATGCCACAGGCTACTAAGTAGTTTGCTGTCTTATCAAAGATTAATAACTGAATATGCGTGACAAAATACCATTAACATGTTCCGTTAGGTAAACATAACCTGTGATTGACACTATGCAATCTCACGAGATGAAATAAATAAAAGGCATATATATATATTATATATATATATATATATATATATATATATATATATATATATATATATATATATATATATATATATATATATATATATATTAAAAAAACTACTGTTACAGCCTGTAGTTCTGCAGTTTACTGTCTGTAATTCTATAATTTATTTGCCTTTTTTACTTTCTGTAATTTCAGTAATTTCTTTACTTTCTTTAATTTAGAGCATTTCTTTTCTTTCTTTCATTTCTGCAATTTCTTAACGTTCTTTACTTTCTGAAATATCTTAATTTTGTTGTAACCGCAACTGCCTTACTTGCTGTACTTTCTTTACTTACTGTAATTGCTTTACAGGAAAGACTGACGCTAGACAATCTCACAAGATAACATGAACAAATAAAAACCAAATAAAACAAAATTCCAAAACCCAAAAAAAAAAAAAAAATGCCGTTACGGCCTGTATTTACCACTTGCGGTGTAGGCAAGACTACACTGAACCTGGGGATTTAGAGCCGCATGGCTAGTGCCGTCGCCACGAACTGTGCAGGTTAGGATTTCTGTGTCGACACTGATCAGTAAATAATTCCCCAACCTGATCGAGGATTCAAACCTGGGTCTCTCACAGCGTTCTTAACCGTTTGGCCAGCCCCACCTCGATGAGAGATAATAACGATAAATCGGCCTAATATAGAATCTGTGAACACCTTCGCCAAATAGCAAGCTGACTGCCTGCAGAATTGTACATAAAGAACCTGCCTTTACCACTTTGTGGTTTGTGGGCGTGGTGCTGTTAGACTGCAGTGGCTAGCCACTTGGGCAAGGGTTCTCAAACTGGGTGCTGCGGCACTCAGGGATGCCGCGAGCGGATGCCAAGGGTGCCGCGGCAATAATCAAGAATTTTTCAAAATCTGTATAAGATCAGCGATCAGTTTTAAACAGAAATACCATGAAGGACGCCAAAAATAGTTCTGGATGCAGATGTATTCAGAAAACAATGCTAGTTGCAAGGCTGCAGTGCATTCTTAAGGTACGCTGACATTTCAATTAGAGCATGTTGAGAAAAGTGGAGACAGGTATGCTCCGTGCAGAGTGGCAAGCATCATTTCATAGGCATGGGTAGTTAGTATTATTCGGATATTCTCTACAGGTATGCCAGTATGTTGGGAAATGAGCAGGCAGATAGATTAGCCGAAATAACAGTGCGGGAGCGCAACTACATCATTACGGGCTGATGAGTATTGCGCTGCGAGGAGTTACCAGGAGGTCTTGCTGACGCCCAACACTCAAGGGGAGGGCGAGACAGATATACAATCAGTTACTTATGCCTCTGGAAAAGGAACTCTTCGTTTGCTGCTGAAAAACGGGAAGTGGGTGTCCTGAGTGCTATCATGTCGATTCCTAATTCAACATTTTACATTTAAAAAAAAAATGCAAGAGCAACCTTTAAGTTATTTCAAGGTACAATTAACCATACTTCCGATAAACATAAAGGAAGCAATGAAAAATTCATTCAGACAGTTTCAATCATCGCATTAAAGACAACTGAACATTAAATTTTCAGTTTTTTTTTTTTTCCTTTCTCTTTTTCCTAAGTATTCAAACTGCTTCAAGAGTAGGTGTGTCGCAATTTTTTTTTTTTTAAATTGCCTGACGAGGATGCCGCGGCGAACAAAGTTTGAGAAACGCTGCACCAGTGATGTATCGCTTCGAGCGGTGAGGTTAGCGTTCTTCACCTTGGCTTTAGCATTCCGGGCCCTTGAGAGTTCACTGCTGCAGATATCACCAGCCTGCTTTCGTACCCATGGTCGGCCTTCTCTTTCCTTCTCCATCTTTTGGTTCTCAGTCCAGTTGGTAACAACAAATGTTTGCAGTGCAAGTTTGTACTTTTATTGTATAGCCCCTGACATATAAATATCCTAATCTCTTATATAGGATCAAACCTGGTTCTCCGTTTGAAAAAACTTCTTGGTCAACCGCTGCTATATGCTAATTTTTTTTTTTTTTTTTTAAATAGTACAATACTTGACAGGTAGGCTTTGTGGCTAAGTCGATGCGAACGCTTCCTAATGCCGGGGTGCTGGGTTCAATCCCAGCTGTGGGCCATGCCCCTTGCGTTGGTTTCGACAGTGGTATCAGGGAGCCGACAGTCCAGTTAGCAATGGCAAACTTCTGGATGTAAATTTGCCTAGAGAAACCACACAACAGCTAGGGGCTGATGGGGTTGGTTCTGCAACGTCCTGTAAAGGATACGCAACTAACCTTATATTTGAGAGAGAGAGAGAGAGAGAGAGTCACCGTGGCGTAGCGGCTAGACGCTCGCTTGCAGATCAGAAGGTCGTGGGTTCGCTCCCTGGCGAAGCCGGACTTTTAAAAAAAAGACCTTGACTCCCAGGTCGACCCATCCTGGCCTGGGTACGGGGTGCTGTCCCGGAAAGTAAAGGCGGCTGACTTGATGCTGACCACATCACCCATCTTGTGTCGATTGGTCTTTAAAAATATAGGTCGAGCCCTATGTGCCCTGTACCCCCCCCCCCCCTCTCTCTTAAAAAAAGCCTTGGAAAAGGGAGTTTTACTTTACAATACTTGAGAGCTCCTATGTCGACCCCGTCCTAAATCGATCACAGGTAAAGTCAAGGGAAGTAAAAGTGGTGAAGATGATGCTGACCACATCACTTATTTGGGCCTGATAGTCTAAAAAATATGAATCTAACCCCGAATGCTTTGATGCAGTAGTGGCGGGAAAGAAACCTTACATTTATCTCAAAAGGCTTGAGTGGAGACTTCTCCTAGCCAGACCAGTGTGACGTCGATTGTATGAGCCCGGTGGGGAACTCAAGTCCCTACGGCAGTATCAGGTACTGGGCAGTCGCTACCTGTGCAAAAGCTACAGAAACGCGCAGGATATTACAGGCCTACTGTGAAAGGTCAGACTGGCTTTCACGTCTCCGACAGAACCATGTGAGTAAATACGTTGAATGACTGTGGTGGTTGTGTGGAAAGGGGGGAGGGGGGGGGGGAGTGAAATGTTGTATTGAGAGAATATATAGTTTTGTGGTGTAAGTGAATGGTTGTGTGGTGAGAGCGGGTGGTTGTATGGTGGAAGTGAATGGTTGTGTGGTAGGAGTGGGTGGTTGTGTGGTGGAAGTGAATGGTTGTGTGAAAAGAGTGGGTGCTTGCATGGTGTGAGTGGCTGGCTGTGTGGTGAGAGTGGATGGTTGTGTGGTGCGAGTGAATGGTTGTGTGGTTGGAGTGAAAGGTTGTGTAATGAGGGTGGGTGATTGTGTGGTGGGAGTAAGTAGTTGTGTGGGATAGTGGGAGGTTGTGTTGTGGATGTGGATGTTTGTGTAATGAGGGTGGGTGGTTGTGTTGTGGAAGTGGATGGTTGTGTGATGAGGGTGGGTGGTTGTGGGGTGGGGTCATGAGAATGGTACGTGAGTGAGCCTCACAGCCCCCCCCCCCCCCCCCCCCCCCCCCCCCCCCCCCCCACCAATCATGAAAAAACGATAACCTCAATAATTTTATAAGGTGGCTAAGATATCCCTTAAAACTTTGTATAGAAATTATCTTTTAACGTGTTTATCATAATTTCAAGCAGTTTATTTATTATTTCCTAGCTATTTATATATGCTTTTTAAAAAAAAATTATTGTCATTAATGGCAACTAGGAACAAAAAAAAAACAAAAAAAACATACTTGAAATTTTATAAAATATATGAGCAATTGCTGTGAAACTATTTACATGGCTTCGGGGGATCTCTTTGTCGGCTTAGTATTTTTTTTGGGGGGGGGGGGGTGAGTTTGAGAGGGTGGTATTGAGCCGCAATTCAGCGAGGAAATGATTGTCTTCTCTTACAGCGCATACACTCTGAAACGAAGCACTGGCTTACACTTATTCTAAGTTAGGATATGCGCTGACATGACAGTGTCATTAAGGTAGATTGGTATTTATTCTATCTGAAGTCATGCGAAGTTGCAGGAAAGATGTTTGAAATACACTGCCTTCAACAAATAGTTTACGCTAATTATTTGGGGTCTGGAAAAGAAAGGTTTGTAACTAAGCCTTCACAATAAAATTGGGTGTGAGAGGTGTGGCCTAGCCTTCATAATAAAATTGGGAGTGCTTGTGGCAAAACCTTCAAAATAAAATTGGGAGAGGGAGGGAGTGTGGCAAAGCCTTCAAAATAAAATTGGGAAAGGTAGGGAGTGTGGCTAAGCCTTCAAAATAAAATTGGGAGAGGGAGGGAGTGTGGCAAAGCCTTCATAATAAAATTGGGAGAGGGAGGGAGTGTGGCAAAGCCTTCAAAATAAAATTGGGAGAGGGAGGGAGTGTGGCAAAACCTTCAAAATAAAATTGGGAGAGGGAGGGAGTGTGGCAAAGCCTTCATAATAAAATTGGGAAAGGGAGCGATTGTGGCAAAGCCTTCAAAATAAAATTGGGAAAGGGAGCGATTGTGGCAAAGCCTTCAAAATAAAATTGGGAGAGGGAGGGAGTGTGGCAAAGCCTTCAAAATAAAATTGGGAAAGGGAGCGATTGTGGCAAAGCCTTCAAAATAAAATTGGGAGAGGGAGGGAGTGTGGCAAAGCCTTCAAAATAAAATTGGGAAAGGGAGCGATTGTGGCAAAGCCTTCAAAATAAAGTTGGGAGAGGGAGGGAGTGTGGCAAAGCCTTCAAAATAAAATTGGGAGAGGGAGGGAGTGTGGCTAATCCTTCGAAATAAAATTGGGAGAGGGAGGGAGTGTGGCGAAGCCTTCAAAATAAAATTGGGAGAGGGAGGGAGTGTGGCTAAGCCTTCAAAATAAAGGGAAGGGAAGGAGTAGGCTCAATGCACCTGGGCCCGCAGGTTTAATCATTTGTATATATAATCATATATGAGAACAGACCTAGTTACCCAAAAGAAGGCAATGGGTAAACGAACCCACACATTTAAGAAACCTATTCATGCAACATTACACTTTCGCTAGCTAATATTTTACCAATGTTACTTCCCGACACCAATACAGGATTTTGGTAACGCTGCCCCGATGGCTTCTAACTAGTTCACACACTGTAATGCGAGGATGACGTCTAACTAGTTCACACACTGTAATGCGAGGATGACGTCTAACTAGTTCACACACTGTAATGCGAGGATGACGTCTAACTAGTTCACACACTGTAATGCGAGGATGACATCTAACTAGTTCACACACTGTAATGCGAGGATGACGTCTAACTAGTTCACACACTGTAATGCGAGGATGACATCTAACTAGTTCACACACTGTAATGCGAGGATGACGTCTAACTAGTTCACACACTGTAATGCGAGGATGACATCTAACTAGTTCACACACTGTAATGCGAGGATGACGTCTAACTAGTTAACACACTGTAATGCGAGGATGACGTCTAACTAGTTCACACACTGTAATGCGAGGATGATGTCTAACTAGTTCACACACTGTAATGCGAGGATGACATCTAACTAGTTCACACATGGTAATGCGAGGATGACGTCTAACTAGTTCACACACTGTAATGCGAGGATGACGTCTAACTAGTGCACACACTGTAATGCGAGGGTGCGTCTAACTAGTTCACGCACCGTGATGCCAGGATGACGTCTAGTTTACACACTAGGATGACACGATGACGTTTAACTAGTTGACATACCGTGATGTCACGATGACGTCTAACTAGTTGACACACTGCGATGCCAGAATGACGTCTAACTAGTTGACATACTGCGATGCCAGGATGACGTCTAGTTTACACACTGTGATGACACGATGACGTTTAACTAGTTGACATACCGTGATGCCACGATGACGTCTAACTAGTTGACACACTGCGACGCCAGAATGACGTCTAACTAGTTCACACACTGCGATGCCACGATGACGTCTAACTAGCTCACACACTGAGATGCCAGAATGACGTCTAACTAGTTCACACACTGCGATGCCAGGATGACGTCTAACTAGTTCACACACAGCGATGCCAGGATGACCTCTAACTAGCTGACACACTGCGATGCCAGAATGACGTCTAACTAGTTCACACACTGCGATGCCACGATGACGTTTAACTAGCTCACACACTGCGATGCCAGAATGACGTCTAACTAATTCACACACTGCGATGCCAGGATGACGTCTAACTAGTTCACATACTGCGATGCTAGGATGACGTCTGTACATGTAATGGTATATGTGTGTATGCATGGGTGCATGTATAGATGTATATATATGGAATGCGTGTGTGCATGTATATCCATAAATGTACGTGTGTGTGTTTTGTTTGTGCATTTATTTCTGTGTATGTGTATGCTTGTATATGTATGTAGATGCAGGTGTGTATGTATCGCGTATGTCTGTATATGAGTTCACCTGTATGAAAATGTAGATGTATGTATACGTGTGTGTGAGTGTGTATGATGGTGTACACACGATGTGTGTATGCATTATATATTTCTTTTTAAATCCATAACATGCATTATTGATAACAGATATTAGTACTCTGAAAATGAGTACTTAGAAGGGCCGAATGTCAGACGGGCCTGCGTGCCCAATTTGTAACCCTTTGAAAATAAAGTTTGTTCGTTCGTTTGTTCGTTCGTTCTAATTAGTTCACAAACTGCGATGCTAGGATGACGTCTAACTAGTTCACACACTGCGATGCGATAATGACGTCTAACTAGCTCACACATTGCGATGCCAGGAGGACGTCTAACTAGTTCACACACTGCGATGCCAGAATGATGTCTAACTAGTTCACACACTGCGATGCGAGAATGACGTCTAACTAGCTCACACACTGCGATGCCAGGATGACGTCTAACTAGTTCACACACTGCGATGCCAGGATGACGTCTAACTAGCTCACACACTGCGATGCCAGGATTACGTCTAACTAGCTCACACACTGCGATGTCAGGATGACGTCTAACTAGTTCACACACTGCGATGCCAGGATGTCGTCTAACTAGTTCACACACTGCGATGCCAGAATGACGTCTAACTAGTTCACACACTGCGATGCCAGGATGACGTCTAACTAGTTCACACACTGTAATGCCAGGATGACGTCTAAATAGTTCACACACTGTGATGACACGATGACGTCTAACTAGTTCACACACTGTGATGCCAGGATGACGTCTACCTAGTTCACACATTGCGATGCCAGGATGATGTCTAACTAGTTCACACACTGCGATGCCAGGAGAACGTTTAACTAGTTCACACACTGTGATGACACAATGACCTCTAACTAGTTCACACACTGTGATGACACGATGACTCTAACTAGTTCACACACTGCGATGCCACGATGACGTCTAACTAGCTCACACACTGAGATGCCAGAATGACGTCTAACTAGTTCACACACTGCGATGCCAGGATGACGTCTAACTAGTTCACACACTGCGATGCCAGGATGACCTCTAACTAGCTGACACACTGCGATGCCAGAATGCCGTCTAACTAGTTCACACACTGCGATGCCACGATGACGTTTAACTAGCTCACACACTGCGATGCCAGAATGACGTCTAACTAATTCACACACTGCGATGCCAAGATGACGTCTAACTAGTTCACATACTGCGATGCTAGGATGACGTCTGTACATGTAATGGTATATGTGTGTATGCATGGGTGCATGTATAGATGTATATATATGGAATGCGTGTGTGCATGTATATCCATAAATGTACGTGTGTGTGTTTTGTTTGTGCATTTATTTCTGTGTATGTGTATGCTTGTATATGTATGTAGATGCAGGTGTGTATGTATCGCGTATGTCTGTATATGAGTTCACCTGTATGAAAATGTAGATGTATGTATACGTGTGTGTGAGTGTGTATGATGGCGTACACACGATGTGTGTATGCATTATATATTTCTTTTTAAATCCATAACATGCATTATTGATAACAGATATTAGTACTCTGAAAATGAGTACTTAGAAGGGCCGAATGTCAGACGGGCCTGCGTGCCCAATTTGTAACCCTTTGAAAATAAAGTTTGTTCGTTCGTTTGTTCTAATTAGTTCACAAACTGCGATGCTAGGATGACGTCTAACTAGTTCACACACTGCGATGCGATAATGACGTCTAACTAGCTCACACATTGCGATGCCAGGAGGACGTCTAACTAGTTCACACACTGCGATGCCAGAATGATGTCTAACTAGTTCACACACTGCGATGCGAGAATGACGTCTAACTAGCTCACACACTGCGATGCCAGGATGACGTCTAACTAGTTCACACACTGCGATGCCAGGAAGACGTCTAACTAGCTCACACACTGCGATGCCAGGATTACGTCTAACTAGCTCACACACTGCGATGTCAGGATGACGTCTAACTAGTTCACACACTGCGATGCCAGGATGTCGTCTAACTAGTTCACACACTGCGATGCCAGAATGACGTCTAACTAGTTCACACACTGCGATGCCAGGATGACGTCTAACTAGTTCACACACTGTAATGCCAGGATGACGTCTAAATAGTTCACACACTGTGATGACACGATGACGTCTAACTAGTTCACACACTGTGATGCCAGGATGACGTCTACCTAGTTCACACACTGCGATGCCAGGATGATGTCTAACTAGTTCACACACTGCGATGCCAGGAGAACGTTTAACTAGTTCACACACTGTGATGACACAATGACCTCTAACTAGTTCACACACTGTGATGACACGATGACTCTAACTAGTTCACACACTGCGATGCCAGGATGACGTCTAACTAGTTCACACACTGTGATGACACGATGACGTCTAACTAGTTCACACACTGCGATGCCAGGATGACGTCTAACTAGCTCACACACGTCGATGCCAGGATGATGTCTAACTAGTTCACACACTGTGATGCCAGAATGACGTCTAACCAGTTCACACACTGTGATGCCAGAATGACGTCTAACTAGTTCACACACAATGCGATGCCAGAATGACGTCTAACTAGTTCACACACTGTGATGCTAGAATGACGTCTAACTAGTTCACACACTGTAATGCCAGGATGACGTCTAACTAGTTCACACACTGTGATGCCAGAATGACATCTAACTAGTTCACACACTGTGATGACAGAATGACGTCTAACTAGTTCACATACTGTTATGCCAGAATGACGTCTAACTAGTTCACACTCTGCGATAACCTAGAGGCTCCGCTGGTCTGACGTTTAGTAACGTGACAAATATTTACATTTACTCCCTGCCTTTGCCAGTCTTGTCTTACTACAAACAGACCTATATTAAATAGTAATTACCAGATCTATATTATATACTTATTATTAGGCGTGTATTATATACTAACAGACCTAGATTTTATACTAATTAACACTGTTAACCGTGAACTGGAGCTATATAGGTCGTGCAGCCAGTGCTATATTAGGTATTTGATTAGATTTGATTTCATTTCATTCAAGAACCGACATCAGAGCACTCGGGGCATTCCAATAAGCGCTCTGTCCCCATCTTCAGCAGTTCAGCAGTTTAGAGGTCTCTTATCATGGAAGTAGACTCTCCGACTGCTGTTAGTCCACCTCTTGATGTTGTTCTCCCTCGTGTATCTCTGTCTACCTCTTGCTATCTTTCTTCAGATTGTTTTCTCTGGAACTGATTTTTCAAGAGGACTGCTCAAGACACACAAACAATAGTTGATGAGTGGTGAAGTAAAATTATTTGATAAGGGCAATGGTAAAACTAGATGGGGGTGGTGTAAAATTGGACACAACAATAACAGATGAGAGTGGTGATAAAACTTTTTATAAACTAGACACACGAATGATTGATGAGGGGTTTATAAACTAGACACACAAATGATTGATGAGGGGGTTTATAAACTAGACACACAAATGATTGATGGGGGGTTTATAAACTAGGCACACAAATGATTGATGAGGGGTTTATAAACTAGACACACAAATGATTGATGAGGGGGTTTATAAACTAGACACACACATGATTGATGAGGGGGTTTATAAACTAGACACACAAATGATTGATGAGGGGGTTATAAACTAAACACACAAATGATTGATGAGGGTGGTTATAAACTAGACATACAAATGATTGATGAGGGTGGTTATAAACTAGACACACAAATGATTGATGAAGGAGGTTATAAACTAGACACACAAATGATTGATGAGGGAGGTTATAAACTAGACACACAAATGATTGATGAGGGGAGTTATAAACTAGGCACACAAATGATTGATGAGGGGGTTATAAACTAGGCACACAAATGATTGATGAGGGGAGTTATAAACTAGACACACAAATGATTGATGAGGGGGGTTAAAAACTAGACACACAAATGATTGATAACAGTGATTATAAACTGGACACGGAATTAACTAATAAGGATGATGACGAAACTAGGCAAAATAAAAGTTTGTGACTGAGGTAATACTAAAAAAAAAAAAAAAAATTGTTGATAAGTCAAGCGATAAAGCTGGTCATGAAATTACCTGATTAGTTCCCTGTGTGGGTTATGGGGACAAGCTCACTGACCCCTAACAAACATGCCGTAAGAGGACGACTAATTAATTAAGTAAGTAAAGTAAAGGACCCTTTTCCACACCTTCAGTCATATTGAGCATACCGTGCTAGACTTATATATTTTGTAGACCAATCGGCACTAGTTGGCTGATGTGGTCAACATCATGCCGGTCGCCTTTACTTCTCGGGACTTTATCTGGTACCCACCCAAGATTGGGTCGACATGTGGAGCAAGGTAATTTTTTGGGAAAAGTCTGGTTCCGTTCGAACTCGAACCCACGACCATCAGAATCGCTAAACCACGGCGGATCTCTGATTAATTACCGATTCGCTGAAATCGCAGGTGCTAGACCGAAAAGGGTAAATATTGCAGCTGAAACTTTCCCATCAGGCAGTCACAATGACACCAGAAGGGAAGAGAAAACAGGTAAGACCAAGAGAGACATTTGTAGAACCATTAGCAGGAAAGGCTCAACCATGGGCTCAGTGAATATACAAGACCTAAAGCAGGTGGCAGCTAGCTGCCAGACATGGAGGGCTATGACCTCTGCCCTATGCAACGCCCTAGGCTCAAGAAGAAAGACTGACTGACTGACTATCTGACTGACTGACTGACTGACTGACTATCTGACTGACTGATTGATTGACTGACTGACTGACTAACTGACTGACTGACTGACTGACTAACTTATTGACTGACTGACTAACTGACTGACTGACTGACTAACTTATTGACTGACTGACTAACTGACTGACTGACTGACTGACTGACTAACTTATTGACTGACTGACTGACTAACTGACTGACTGACTGACTGACTGTTTGACTAACTAACTAGCAAACTAACTAATCAAGCAATAAATCGCAGCACAATGTTCTAACTGCCCCTAAAGGAGAGAAGGAGAATAAGTGATAAATCACTTATAACACCACTCACTATAAGAATGACGTGCACTAGTTAATCAGCTGCATATCCTTTACATAAACATCGCAGTCTAGCCACAGCATTTACTTTAGTAAATACAACTCCAAATATGATTAGAAAGCTCAACTGAGGGGATGGAAAATACGCGAACAAACACAACTGAACGTTTCGAACAAAGTCTTCAACAACTGAAAACTAAATACAACAGAAATTATGACTGGCCTTCTGGAAGTGACAGGTTCGATTCCTGGCACGGTAACTTAGGATTTCGATTTTTATGTTGTATATTGTGTTCTTCTATCTTTCTACTTCTTTTTATGAGTGCCGATCAATACATTTTCCGTTACTTTAATAATACATTATACATTATGACTGGAAAACGCAACCGACATGACAATAGAGGGTGTAAAAAACCAAAGTTAACATGGAAGCAGGAAATACATAATAGGAAAACAAAAATGTGGATGTGATGGGCTTTATAACGAAACAAATATGTCTTGTTTACATGTTACATTTAGCACTTCTTGCCAATAGCTCTACTACATCACCACCTATTCACAGCACTTGTTGGCGGTTTTGGCGGTTCCCCCCACGCACCCCCCCCCCCCTTTTTTTTTTCCCGTTTGGCAGTGATACGATTGTTAGCTTTTCACTGAGTTTTTCTGTCGAAATTCACACTTTGTTGAAATAAAATTAACGCACAACGATCTGCTGCCAAATAGTCTGCAGTTAAAAAAAAAAAACCAGAACGTAGGAACCATGAAACTTAGTTCCTAAAACCCTAAGTGAAGGAATGAGTGAAGTTCAACCCTGAAAGGACCGCGCCATGAGCGATAAACACCCGGTGACACAAAGTGCCACCATCCAGATGAGAACCGTCAAGGCGCAAGTCCCAGGCGACCTGTTCAAGCTTTAGGTTATATTAGGGCCCCTGATGAAAACCAGACAGCGGCGTCCGTGGCGCAGATGTAGCGAGTCTGACTCGTAATTCTAAAATACCACAATCGAAATCCACTGCCGACTGTGCGGATTTTTATCATGGTATAAGGCGTCGCAGGTCGACCTAGCCTAAAATGGGTACCAATATGTATGTCTTGTGGAAGTAAAGGCGGCCGGCCTATGGCTAACAACATTACCCATTACCCATTACCCAGCAGCATGACGACTGAGGTGATGGCAGTGACGCAAGCGTTCGCCTAGCTCAAAACACAAAACTACATCCACGTATGTATACTCAATGATTCAATGAGTATGATCCGGAGGGTCCAGGCAGGTTCGATGCAAAGACAATGACTCGAATCATTACAGCACTCTACTGTGTGTGGAATCACCTGTATTTTTGTTCCGAGATACGCAGACGTCGATGGAAATGAAAGAGTTGATAGGTTGGCTGGATCCGCTATCACTACCGGCGGTCAGCCTAAGGATCACGCTGATATTATTAATGTCCTCAGAGAAATGGGAAGGACAGAGGACTTTGGGGTCAGTGAATCCACATCACTCGCCAGAATGGCAGACTTGGGAATTAAGATCGGCATGGCAAAATACGAGACGCACACCAGACACACCAGAAGACTTGTTAATCAACATAGAACTGGTACTATTAGCAATCGGACGTTGGGGTTCATACTGAGGGAAGGATCTGAACACCTATGGACATGTCCGTAGTGCAATGATGATAACCCAACTAACTAACTAGCTAACTAACTAACTAACTAACTAACTAACTAACTAACTAATTACCCACCTAGTGCTAATTAGTCTCTAAAATATAGGTGCTCTTCCAATATGCCCGATGTGCCCAAAGGCGTGCGAAGGGATCTTCACTTGTTTACAAAAAATGGAGTGGGGTTTAAAAATAATAAAAAATTGCGCCTCATATGTTGTGACGGAGTTAACCCTTAAGTGACAGACGCCGACACGACATATTAATGATTTATTCATGTAGCGCTAACATTAGATCAAAATGATATCGCATAACGTGTGCATTTATCACTGAAGTATGCGGTGCTGTCAGTTGAAACAATATGTTGCAATGAGCGTAGTGATACGCTAGTAACATTTATCACTGATGTATGAAGTGCTGTCAGTTGACATAATATGTTGCAATGAGTCTAGTGATACGCTAATAACATTTATCATTAATGTATGAATGATATCAGTAAAGACATAAACACTGATTCGTGTAAAGATTACATCCCTTTAAAGAAGAAGAGGACACGAAGAGAAGAGTAGGAAAATGAAAAGAGGAAGAAAGGGGCGAAGGAGGAGGAGGTGAGGAGAATGAAAAGACGAAGGAGGCAAACGAAAAAAAAAAAAACGAGATATACGAGGGAAAAGAACAAACAGAAAATGAGGAGGTTGGGAGGGAAAGCAGAGACAAAATGAAAGAGAAAAAAAAAGGAAAACAACATAAGAAGAACACAAGGAGCTGGATACAGAGAGAAGAAATGAGGGCCGAAAAAGAAGACAAAAAAAAAAAAAAACGAAAATTGGAAGGGAAGGAAGGATGAGAATGAGAAAAGTCGGGGTTTATGCTAGTGTTTACACAAATTAACCGTCAGCTTTGTACTGTAATCCTTTTTCCTATTTTAATATACAAAAAACAAAATGAAAAAAAAGGGAGAAAAGAAGAAAAATATAGAAGATAAAGAAGAAGCAGAAGAAGAAGAAAAAGAAGAAGAAGAAGAAGAAGAAGAAGAAGAAGAAGAAGAAGAAGAAGAAGAAGAAGAAGAAGAAGAAGAAGAAGAAGAAGAAGAAGAAGAAGAAGAAGAAAAAGAAGAAGAAGAAAAGGAAGAAAGAAGAAGAAGAAGAAGAAGAAGAAGAAGAAGAAGAAGAAGAAGAAAAAGAAAAAGAAGAAGAAGAAGAAGAAGAAGTAGAAGAAGAAGAAGAAGAATGGGAAGAGCAGAAGGAATGGGAGAGCAACACGGTGGAAAACATTAAACAGATTAACAAGACAAACGAGAAAACGAACAAGAAGACGGAAACACGAATAGAGATGCAGAAGAAAGTGAGAAACAAAGGTGAGCGTAAAGTCTAAGACAATTAACCAATGATTAAAAAAAAATGAGGAAGAAGGAAGAAGGATTATAAACTGGCAGCAGACAACCTTGCGTTGATTTTGAGACTGGTATCAAGGCCGACAGTTTAATGAGCAATGGCAAACAACTGAACTTAGCAAGTGCTCAGAAAAACCACAACAGCCCCACACCCCACACCCCCCCCCCCCCCCAAAATAAAAAAAATTGGGTGTTGTTTTTTACAGATTCCTGTAAAAAAAAAGGCGCAGTTAAATGTAATTCAAGACAAAGTGTCTTAAACTGGTGGCTCTAGAAAGTATCTGCTACAGTAAGTGCATATTTTTGAGCTTCGCCAGACAACAACAACAAAAAAAAAAACAGCAGCAACAACAACAAAAGTCGGAGAAAGAAAAAAACAAAATACGTCTACTTACAGTAAATCCTTGTTTCGTTATGTGCAGAATGGTATCTGCAGAAACCTACGTCGTGTGTGTGTGTGTTATTTCTGAATATATATTCTCAATATGGCGTATTGCAAACGAAAGACACTGTTCGTAAAATAATACAGTTTTTGAATACCACGATCTTGAGAATAATTAACAAAACAGATAAGATTTATTGCTTTTTTGTATTGCTCTCATCGCATGTCAAGGGTATCTTGTATTGATTACCCGAATAAATTAAATGGCGTTAAGGATTCTTGGCGCCTGGATATAGAACAAATTAAATGTTAAAAGGTACACTTCTTCAGAGTCTGTCTTTCTGATAATATATTTGTTATGCTTTTCTTATACCCTCTTCAGCAACTACAAGACGATGAAAACAGAAAAGTAATCTATCTAGTCTATGAAATAAAGTTATTGTTTCCTGTGTTTGCATTAGCTGAAGTCTACTAATAAATCACGTGACTTTTTTTCACACTTGGGGAGAATTTAAGCACCTGTTGTCGCCTCGGACAGCGGATTTGTTTTATACGGGGTTGCAGACAGCCGAGCGATCACGTTGGCAGCCAACGGTGACTCCAGCTTCGGTTCCGTTTTCTGCAGTTCTGTCCTGCCCGTGTTGCATATTCGGAATTGCGAGAATCCGATTGGTTCGGTGTTACAGTCACAGATGAAAGAGTAGTCGTTAATGTTATGTTGCCACACGAAAAATTACAGCCCCCGTTTCGTGTGTGTGTGCGTGTGCACGTGTCTGTGAGTGTGTGTGTGTGCGTGTGCGAGTGTGTGTGTCTGTGTGTGTGTGTGCTTGTGTGTGGGTGTGTGTCTGTGTATGTAACTTACAAGGCGCTGACAGAAAGAAAATATTGGAGGGTGGAAATGGCGTATAGTTGTACAGATGTTATAGGACTCAAAAGCATCAAGTACTCCCTCATCATCATTATTATGACCATTGTCATCGTCCCCATCATCATCATCTCAATAGTTTTCATCGAACCCATGTGGGTTGCCAATTTTCGTTATCTTGAAGCTTCATCCTGGCTGTTGCCAGGGGCCCTAATATAACCTAACTGTTGGATGAGGTTTCTGGGTCCTCTCCATGGGTGATCCTCGTTCGCATGGTGGCACTTTGTGTCACTGGGTTTTTATTGCTCTGTGTTATGCCCTGGTGGGGTAAAACTTGCGTACTTATCATCATAAACCTCTTCTGCCGTTAAGCGGCGTGGGGAGGCATACTTGTCGATACAGTGCAACCTTGCTGGCACTGGCTATTGTCATATCAGGAAAGCGTAGAATGTCTTTGATGTTGTCGATCAATAATTTCGCGGCCGTCCTCTAGATCTTGTAGCTTATCATCTAAGATGTAGTCATTTTGATTGTTTTTGATCTTGCTAAATTGTAAAATTATTATTATTATTTTATTATTATTATTATTATTATTATTATTAGTATGTGACTAGTGGCTAATAAATAAATAATATAAATTGGTACCACTGTATGTCGGCGTTTGTGGCTTAGGTGTGGCGAACAGGCTTCATAATGCCGGGGTGCCGGGTTCAATCCCAGCTGCGGGCGATTTGTCTTGCGTTGGTTTCGACAGCGGTTCCGAGGACCGACCGTTTAGGGCAATGGCAATTTGCTGGGCGTAAAATGGTCTAGTAAAACCATAAGAGCCAAAAACTGCAAGGGTTGGTTCTGCAACGTCCTGTAAAAGAATCACCACTGCACACTTACTTAATCCGTTATGATCCTAGGACGTGAACCACACAGATTGTCCCATACTAAATTAAGGTTTGAAGGTTTGATTACCGGATCAACATCATGGCACACGGGTAGTAAACCAAAAGTGCTCAGTTATTCTTCTTACTCAAGTCTGTCCGAAGACGCTCAGCACAGTGCACAGGCTCTGTAGCACCGGCGAGGATCCTGAAATATTTTGGGTAGATTTTAACTCCAGATTTTTGCCCGGGCAGCGCCGTTAGTCTACTCTTTGCGATATCTTTAGTGAGGTTTATCTCAATATCCAACTGCCAGGGAATTTGTTACGTGCACAACAATGCACACGGGCATCTCACTAACCAGAGACCATGGGGAGTTACTAAAAGTCCAAATCCCAGCCATTACCGGGGATTAAACCCGGATCCTCTAGCACTTGAGACGGACACCATGCCTCGAGACCACGCAGCCCACTACTAAATTAAGGGATATTGATTAATCCGTTCCTATTTGAACTTAATTTCAATTTTCATTCCTCCTCTTCTTCTTTGTTCACCCTCTGGAAGCTCCTGTGGAAAGTCTTTGTTGTTCATCCACCTGGACTTTGGCTTTGTGCCAGAGCCTGAGTTTTGCGTGTACATCCAATTTACTGGCTTTGTGTGTGTGTGCAACTGGTTGTTGCCTGCCTCTCGGACAGATGCACTCTGGCTTCGAAGAAAGTCTCTAATTTGTCGACTTCTACGACATGCTTGTTGTGGAGGTGGTGGGTCTGTCCTTGTTTTTTCCCACCGTGGGTCAACGGGACTAATTTTATTGATATACTTATACACTAGTGGGGTTTTTGAAACAATTGAGCTGCTAGCCGAACGGTTAGAACGTTGGGCCATCAAGCGGGAGACCCACGTTCGAATCCTCAGATAGGCAGAGGATTTTTTTTCTGTCAGGGGCAAAGTAAATCCTCACCTGCACAGTTGTGGCGACAGCACTAGCCATGCGGCTGTAAATCCTTAGACTCAAAGACCCTCCTGCCTACACCGCAATTGTGGTATAATCAAGGCAGTAATTGGCAGTTTTTATTTAATAATTTATATACTGACTCAGACTAAACTATATAAATACCAAAGATTTTAAATGAAATTAAAATGTAACTATATTTTTCCTGCCTAAGAAGAGTCAAACCAAGATCAAAATATATAAAACGTTGATAAGACCAGTCATCTTATATGGCGGTGAAACTTGGAGCACAACTAAAAGAGATGAAGCCTTATTACAGGTTTTCAAAAACAGAGTCTTACGACGAATCTTTGGACCCATCAAAGATGCAAACAGCAGGGAATGGAAAGTAAGAAGCAACAACGAAATTCATAATCTGTTTAAATCACCACTGATCACTGGCATCATGAGAGCTAATAGACTGAAATGGTTGGGACATATTGAAAGAATGTCAAATGACAGAGAAGTAAAAACTGTATACTCCAGGGAGATAATTGGTCATAGACCACGAGGGGGACCAAGAAGACGATGGAGAGAGAATATCCAGACAGACCGGCAAACACTGTCACCAACTGGAAAGAGAAGGCTAACCAGAAAAATGAATGGAGGCGGGTGATATCTGCAGCAATGAACCTCAAGGGATCGGAATGCTGAAGAAGAAGAAGAAGAAAAAGAAGAAGAAGAAGAGTCGAGGAACTATCAGGAGCTTGCTGAGAAGAGAGGAGCAAGAGGGGGAGATGTTATTTTGTGAAAGAAAAAAATAAAGTTGTGGATTTCTTCCTTCCTGACCTTTTTTGTTGCTTGGACCTGGTTGATGTTCATCTGGTTTGACCTTTTTTTTTTTTTTTTTTATCTGCTCAAGGAATTTTGCTTTTGCCTTCTCTTCAAGATGCTTCGTAAATGTAACGTTACTTGACCATTCCAGACAAAGCTATTACGGCTGGTTTAGGCTTTGTGGTTGTAAAACTTCTTTAAAAAGTCATTGACATCTACCCCTGGCTTTGTCTTGAGAGAGAGGAAAACAACGATAAACGCACGATGTCGTGATTCATTTTTTACTCAAACATGTTCGCATTTCAAACAAAGGTCGTATTCCAAGAAAATGTTTTCCATTGCGTCTAAACCTGACGTATGCCAAGTCGAACGTATACCAAAGTGAACGAATACCGTGTACAGTGTTCTTCTTCTGCCTTTCAAGCTCCCAATGAAGCATAAGCCCTCAACCAACTCACGCCAAGCCATGCTATTCTTCGCTGTCACATGCAGTTCTCCTCACGCACCTCATACCTTTATCCTTTACCTCCCTTCTCCATGTTTTTTTGGGGTCCTCCTATATTTATATGTACCAGTATGTTTGAAATAATATGAACTGCACAAACAAAACTTGAAAGGAGAAATACTTGTCATGGTTATTGGAACCACAGACGCCTTGTACAGCTCTAGAGGCAGGAGGGGCGAGATTAAACCATGGCCGGATTAAGACTTGATGAGGCCATCATTCTTATGAAGCTATGAGGCCCCTACTGTTACACCAGCTAATCTAAAAAAAACTTTCAAATATCATTTGCCCTATCAACTGGCATAGGCGCTCATGCGTCTCCACAGATCACGATTCCTGGCTAACTGGAACAGCTCTCTTGATAATATCCCTCCACGCCATCGTTTCAGCCCATCTAGCATCATCAGTCTTGGTCTGCCTCTACTTCTTTTTCCACTGATCTTTCAATTTGTCACGATCTTCTCCAATGTCTCTCTTCTCATTATGTGGCCAAAGAACAGTGTTTGTCTCTTTCTTATTGTTGAATATAGAGATCTACTTTCATTAGCTTCTTTGAAGCAATCGTTATTAGTTATTCTGGCTGTCCAATGTATAAGTAACATTCGTCTCGGAAACCACATCTCTGTTGCACCCACATTCTTCTTAATTTGTTCAGTGACTTTCCAAGATTCACTGTCATACAGCAGATCAGGTTCTATGTAACATATTAGCACCCTCTTTCTGACATTAAACAAGAGCGATTTATTGCGTAAGATATTTTTCATTTTTTGAAATGAATTTTTCGCTTGACCTATTCTGCTTTTAATCTCTGTCACACATTCTCCATCTGATGATATGATTGTCCCCAGATATTTGAATGTATTGACTTGGTAAAATCTTTTTCCTTCAATTAATTTTTTTTTTTTTTTAAATATCCAGAAACCATAAGTTCCTAACTGTTTGGCTCGGTACTGTGGATATCGCAACCTTTTAGCCTTGATTCCATGATAAATACCGTACATCTGAGAGAAATGCTTTTCTGCCTACCCTCGGGCGTGAACCTGGACCTCAAGGAGTTTGTCACCCGGTCGTCGCGGTCAGGTTTAGCCAACTACGCTAGCGAGCCGGGCTCGTTCAATTGATCAATAAACACCTTTTTGTGTGGATAATGGATAGATAATGTTTAATTTTTAGTAAAAGAAATGAAAAGAATGTGTCTGCACAATCACATTAGCTTTATTATTTTACTGTCTGGACAGATAAATTAAACATAACATTGTATTTGTGTACAAAAATAATGTTTAGGTCTCAACAGATTGTGAAGCACCCGTATCGTATCGTATAAAAATCAAACAACAATTCCAAATTTAAATAATGCGGATACAAACAATACATTGCACAATTTATTGCCAGGCAAATTTCGCTGTATCTCATCAGGTGCGTTACTACAGAGTTACATCAACTGAATAAATTCAACTGAAATGCGAATAGTTTCTTCGATACATTGTCTCTCTTTCATGGCCGCCGGAAGCTCACCGTAGTCACTGATTACCAGGGTAACTTCAAATGTACGATAAATTCCGTCTGCTTACAAATTCAAATTCCACCTGTTGTCCTTTTTCTTAAACCGCCTGAAGGCCTGCTTGAACAAGGATGGTTCCTTTGCTATCTTTTTTTTAGTTCTGTTCCTTTGTGGTGTACAATTACACCCGAAGGCCTGCTTGAACAAGGATGGTTCCTTTGCTATCTTATTTTAGTTCTGTTCCTTTGTGGTGTACAATTACACCTGAGTTTGTTTCCTTTGTTGCCTAAGTTCGATGCTCGTTTTCAAGTTCCTGGTTCCTGGATTTAGCTGCTTGTCCTGTCCGCTGGCCGTTGCACTTATAATCTGTGCGAGCACCGAGGCAGCCCTCAGTCATTGTGAAGCCCTGGGCTATCACTGGGTTAAGCCCACCCGTAAGACTGTCGTGGAGGAGGCGGCTCGCCTGATGACTGGGAACGTGTTAAATCATGTAATCAACTGAAACAGTCGCAATTTACGCATAAATGGTTCTCTCAGCTTTCTCGCAGTGATACGAGAGTCACACTGCAGAAACAATTCGGATCTTATCACGTAGTATTCACAACGAAAGCCTGCGATGAAACGGGCGTGCCAGCACAAAGATAACATTCCTGGGGTTTGCGAGTAGTGTGGGGCGGCAACGTTTCCGATGGAGGAGACTGAAATGGCTTAATCCTAATTGAAGCACGTAATTATAATAACAATAACAATACTGGGCAGTGTGACAAATAAATAGAATAACATATCACATATGGTTAGAATGTTACAAATTTCTTTTTGGTTTCTCACCCTCTCCCTTTGTATTTTCGTTTTCTTGTTCCTGAACTTTTTAGCATTCTTGTACTGCTTCTTATTCTCTTTATTTTTCTCCACCTTATTTATCTTCACCACCACATTCTCCTCGTCCTCCTCATGATGATCATCATTATCTTCTTCTTCTTCCTGTCGGTCTCTTCTCTTACGCCTCCCCCCCCCTTCCGCTTCACTTTCTATTTCAATGCTGTCAATGTTAATTTTCTTCTTCTCGACTTATTTCTCCTCACTTCTTCCTCCTCCACTCCTGTCTTCCTCTTCTTTTCCTCCTAGACGTACCTAAGCCTCCCATGTTCCGACCCCTTCATGCATGGACATCTCTACTGCAGTCAAACTAATTTGCGGAGACGGCATAAAATAGGATAATGAAAATATACAAGCCTGACTGACTGTGTGCGTGTCTGTGAGTTTGATGGGTAACATCTCCGATCGTTTAACAAACGAACTGAAATTCATTCATCATCATCATCCTCATCATTATCATCATTATCATCATAAACCACTTCTGCCGTTAAGCGCCGTGGGAAGGAATAATTTGCGATCCAGTGCACGTTGGCTGCCACTGGCTATTGTCATGCCGTTAAGACGTAGTGTGTCTCTAATGTTGTCGATCCATGTTTTCCGCGGTCGTCCTCTTGCTCTTGTAGCTGGTCTTCTGAGATATAGTTGAAATTCAGTACAACAAAAAATTGATGTTGTAAGAGAGTTGCAATCCTAAACCATTCGTTATTAATCCACATTGTTAACTCTGCAAATATGCGTTTCTTAAATATCTTAATCATAATCTCGATCACTTTCACGATCATCTTTTAAAAAAAAAGAGTTAACTTTTTCCCCTCGCAATAATCACTAAGAGTAAATACATCAAGAGACATGTTTATCAACGGAGAGCGATTGCAAGAAGTGAGCAGACTGGAATAGAGAGATTCACAAGTGACGGCGATCGAAATAAGATGGGAGAAAAATAAAAAGCAGAAGTTTGTTCCTTAAAAACTAAAGCAATTCAAAAGCCCTTTGGAAATATAAGCTGTAAGGGAGCTTCCATGTATACAGAGCTGACATTTATTCTGGTCTTTATCCGTTCTAGTTACAAACTTTACTGAGATGTCAACAGACACAAGTAGGCTGTTGTTTTATTTAAACATATTCATCTCGATGTCTACGTAAGTACGAAGAAGAAGAAGTAAAAAGAAGAAGAAGAAGAAGAAGAAGAAGAAGAAGAAGAAGAAGAAGAAGAAGAAGAAGAAGAAGAAGAAGAAGAAGAAGAAGAAGAAGAAGAAGAAGAAGAAGAAGAAGAAGAAAAAGAGGAAGAAAAAGACAAGAAAATTATTCACGTTGAATAAGAGAAGTAGCCGGACCAAGAGATTGAGGCGGCGAAGCATTAAAAAAAAAAACATTTTCATTCCCATAATATTTAGTGGGTTACCACTCTTGGAGCAGTATTTCAGAACTCCAAAAGCGCCAGGCGATCAGTCTGTGCGGCTCCTCAGTACGCAGCCAGTAATATGTGGTCAATCTATCTTTCCGAACTCCGACACTGCCTCTCATTTCTCACCGAATCTTCTTCATTTCACTGTCTTGCGTTCAAGTAATATAGAGAAATATAACTCCAAATGGGCAATCCCAGAGGAAACATCTTCACCTTATCAATGTTCGAAATGTCCAAACGTGTTGATCTGGTCTCATAGATTTATCGATTAGTGGGCAGCGTGAAATAGCAAGTAGGATTAGAGGGGCGAATGAAACGCACTGTAGTTTGTACTTTGGTTTTCTTGTTAAGAGTTTCTTAAAAGAATTTAGTGATTAGTTAGAGTTCTAACAGTTCTAAATAAAGTTAGTAATAATAATGCCAAAATTTCGTTATATATCAAAGATTAAACTAGAAGGGATGGAGAATAAGATGATTGGCACCTTTCCGTTTTTACAGAAGATAGTGTTATATTGCACTAGGAAAAGGCATGGGACTCACAGCCCATGGCGATGGCGAGTGTGACTTGCAAGACCTGCCCTTGTCAAGAAAAGTCTTTAACAATGATAGCATGGGATTTCATGACCATTGTTGCCAACATTTGTGTTTAATCCGTTTCTTTTCAGACGCTCAGCTCTCATCCATTCTGCAATCATTTCTTCCTTCACTTTCATTCCCTTCATGAAATGCCCTTTCCACACAACACGATCCATGCCATTTTGTTCCTATGAACCCACCTCAATACCTGTATTATTAATGTCCGACTTGCACACATCTTTATCCCGTAGTAGAGGTCGGCCTCGACATCTTGTTCCTGTCTTTAATTCACCAATAATAATAATAAGCAGCGATGGAATTCAGAGAGTGAGTCTTTCACCTGTAATTACTGGCTTAATAGGAAATACTAGACTGCAGTGAAATGTTTACGAACTATGCTAAGTGTAACGAGGAAGGATCGACTTTCGAATGATTATTTCAGGAGGAGGGACGGCACAGAACATATACTGATCTGTATAGGTAGACATCAAATCAAATGATTTGGTCATGTTACAAGATTAACATCAGACAGGCCACCATAGAGGGCAATGTTATACGAATACAACAGTAACAGATCCAGAGGTCGACCACGCAGAATATGGAACCCAGAAATATCAGAGACACTGAAAAGTACTTTATACGATGCAAATTGAAGGGCCCGTTCTAAATATCTCTTCCTGTCCTGGCTTCGCCAGGCATTTCAAGAGTAGAGGAAAGAAGAAAGAAAAAGAAGAAGACTGCAGTGATGAATTATATTGTGAGACTGGCAGATAACACATGAGATGAAAACTCCGTACACACACGAGCTGGAAACCAGGAGACAACGAGACGAACAAGGAAAATATGGAGAGATAATGTACAGACAGACAGACCTACAAACACATGGACTCGCCAGCTAGAAAGACATGGCTAATCGGAGAGATGAGTGTAAGCAAATTACATCCAGGAACCTCAAGGATTATGAATTCTGAAGAAGGAAATATGGTTACCAAATTCGCCTTCCACACTTGGTCCTCTTAGTCTTCATATTATTTTGTATTATTATATCTTATTATAATCTATTATTATTATCTATTTTTATTATGATCTGTTATTATTTGTTATTATCTTTTAAATGATTAATGAATGGAAATTCTGAAAGGAGTGAGGCCACAGGGGCATAATGTAAGAGAGGCCCATGTGCCCAATTCACAAGGATCCTTTTCTACACCCTTAGACGTGTTGGGCGCATAGAACTGGGCCTATATTTTACAGATCAATTCGTGGGTAATGTGGTCAACACCACGCCGGAAGCCTTTACTTCCCAGGTATATACCTGGTACCTACTCAGGGCTAAGTCGACCTGGGAGCCAAAGTTTTTTCTTAGTGTCCCCTTCAAAGTTAGGGTAAGGACATATAAAGCCCCCTTGTATATTCCCCGTGTGGGTTCCTAATATATATGAGTTGCATAACCTTGACAGGACTTTGCAAAACCAACCCCAGCATTTTTTGGCTGTTGTGGTAGTTCTAGACAAATTTAACCTTCAGTCGTTTGGCACTGCTCACCCAACGGTCAGATCTCAGTCTCACTATCGTAAGCAACGCAGCTGGGATCGAACTCTGCGCCTCGGCATTAGATAGCGCCGTCGCAACGCCTAAGCCACAGACGCTAACACACACACACACGCACACACACACGCACACACCCCTGGCTGTTGTGTGGTTATTCCTAGGCAAATTTACGTCCAGTAGTTTGCTATCTGGACGGTCGGCTTTCTTGAAACCACTGTCGAAACCAACGCAAGGCGCATGGCCCGCAGCTGGGATCGAACCCGGCACCCTGGCATTACAAAGCGTTCGCATCGAATTAGCCACAGATATATATATATATATATATATATATATATATATATATATATATATATATATATAATGTGAGTGCCAGACTGGACGCACACTGTGCAGTCTACGTAGATTATGCAGACCGTTAAGAAAACATGATGTTGTAAGAATGCGATAAAAGGTGCTCAAATTATGAAGCTCAATCTACCCTTACTGAAGAGCCCATTTCGCCATCTAAAGACCTCTTCTGAGAACCGTACCTTCCCACTCTTGGAACGTCATTATTTTCAACGATCCATCGTCCGCTCTGTTGGTTTTCAAATACGATGACATTATAAGGCTGTATTAGTTGAAAAATCTGTATCTAATGACCATTTGAACACGTCTCACATTATTGTTAATACGCTGTAGGAATCTGTCAGTTCTCACAGCCCATGTTCTTATGAACAAAAGCAAACTGGCGGGGAAATTATTAAGATTAAAATCGGCTATACATGGCAACAAGAATATGAACAGCAGACAAATTACCAACATGTCATTAAGTAAAAATAAACAGTATTTTGCATATTTGTTTGCCTGAAATCATGACTCTGAACTCTGCTAGTCCTGGGATCACCATTTGCTGTTTTCTGTCTGATAAGCATCGCTTTTTTGCTGCCTCCATTGCCGACCCCAGAAGTAGAACAGGCACGGAAAGCAAAGAGAGCAGCGGTGAAAAATTACAAAAAAAAAAAAAAAACAGGCAGAAGACACCTCACAGGCTACAAGTGGAGATAGAGAAGAAAGAAAAATGAAAGAAAGTCCCAAGCAAAACACCATAGGTTCCTGTCGACAAGCCCAAGTAACGAAAGATGCACCGATCAAATGTCTCTCTTTGTTAACCCTTGATCTTCTGATGATAAACTCTCGGGACTGAAAGAGTTACTAGCACATATTTTTGTCGTTTTTATTTCTACCCCCAGGAACTACCAATCAGAAGTGACCTAGTGTGTAAATGGACGTGGCGTGGGGAGATTAACGTTACATGTACCCACTGAGGCATATTCTGCACAGGACCACACAGTCCAATCCCAGTGTCTGTAAGCGGGTTGAGGTTTTAGTCCAGTCCGGGGTGCGGGGTTCGATCCCAACTGCGGGCCTTGCGCCTTGCTTTTCTTCGACAGTGGTATCGAGAAGCTGATCGTCCAAAAAGCAATGGCAAACTACTAGACGTAAATTTGTCTAGAAAAACCACAACAGCTAAAAATGCTAGGGTTGATTCTGCAATGCCATGTAAAGGATACGCAACTAACTAACTTTAAGTCTATTAGTTTTACATAACTTACCCACGAGTCGGCACTCAATGTCATTGTAAAAATCAATGTAAAGCGGCGTGCTGCCAGTGCGCTCGCAGCTGGAATTGCGCTGGGTATATCGGAGTTATAAACCGCATTTATAACGCTTCTGGTGTTCCTTCACCTTTTTACACCCGCTGCCCACAGAAACATTGGAAATTGTTTCACTGTCCCTGGAATAGCTAAAAATCACATACAGAAACAAAAACAATTTTATGCACGAAATCAAACGTATACGAAATCTGCTGTATCTTACAGTTTATAAAACATGATAAAAGTGAATGGAGCATTGTTTCTGATGGATATGGGCTGCAATAACATTCATTCTTTTTTTCTGGTAGGTTGTTATCACGAAATGAATGAGACATTCTTTTTCACACAAGTAGGAGATGGAAAAACTATAACGAGTTTCATATATTGTTTTTTTTAAATTTATTTTAAGGACATTTATTCGTGTGCTATCCAAAACTCTGACAATTAATACATTGTATGCCTTGACACAAGAACGACATTAGAAGACAAGTCGGTCAGTTTTACTTCTTCAAGAGGATCAAATGCGCATGATCTTACATGTTCCAAGAAGTGATTATTATTATTCGAAATGTTGTCTTTGCGATGATCTTCATTTTCAGGGAAATGATCATCCCACTTCTCAGATAACGCTTTCAAATGCCGACTTATTATTTTGAATATCATTATTTGGTTGAAATTAGCAGACACTAAAGAATTCTTTTAAAATGTAGACATGTCTCTTTATCTTCTTCTTAAATGCAGTTTCCCAGAGTTCCAACTTTTTTGGGTAACGCATCCATTTTAAGTAGCCACGCCTAAACTGCCGGCTCGAAATTGTCGCCCATGACACCATTCTCACGTTGCAGCAATATAGTGCTTGAAATATGTAGCAGTTACATGAGTTACGGTCTGGACTACAGGCTACCAAACTGTCACATGTCTAATGTTGCTGTTGTATGCGCCATTCATGATATCATAATTATCACTGATTTTGTTAAACACTTGAAGGCGGTTTCATAAGAAGGTCTTCTCCGCCCCCACCCCCATCTCCCCCTCCACAACCATTACCAACACCTTTCAACCCCCCCCCCCCCCACAGAACGTTTGTAAGGGTGCTGAAAATCACAAACCCTTTCTCTTTCTCTGTGTGTACCCCACCAGGACATCACACAGAGCGGTAAACACCCGGTGACACAAAGTGCCACTATGCAGATGAGGATCAATTGTGGAGAGGTCTCATAAAACCTTTTCAGCCTTTACGCTATATTCAAGGACCGGCTATACTCAGGGTCCCCGGCAAAAGCCATGGTAGGGCTTCAAATAACGAAAAATTGCATACCACATGGGGACGACTGCATTGTATACACATCACACATCCCTTGTTTTTTTTCTTCATGTTGGCGTTTATGATCGTATTACACTTTCTATTTAAGATATTGGCAGACTAGAACTTTTGAGATGAACATTTCTTCTGTCTTCGTTAAGAATGTTCTGGTAAGATTCTGATTAACGATTGTAAACGATATTTATTTATAGCGAAGAGCGATCTTGATGAAAATTCTCAACAATGTCAACTGCATACGAGAGCTTGAAAGTGGAAACGGAGCCAGAATGGATTTCTTAATGCCCGTTGTCAATGGGATATTAGCAGACAGAATTCGGTAATGGAAACGACTGAATGGATCTGGTCTGTGTAGCGTGGTGTTGTGTGGGATGGTGAGAAATATACAGTGTGGATTGACAGTGTGTGGGAACTTACACCTTGTAATAACGTATATTATTCATAGGATTTGGCAGTTTTTAGTTTGATACAACGAATTGTTATTTATTTGTTTGTCTTTTTCTTCTTTCTTTCTTTCTTTCTTTCTTTCTTTCTTTCTTTCTTTCTTTCTTTCTTTCTTTCTTTCTTTCTTTCTTTCTTTCTTTCTTTCTTTCTTTCTTTCTTTCTTTCTTTCTTTCTTTCTTTCTTTCTTTCTTTCTTTCTTTCTTCATCTTCAGCGCTGAAAATGTATGGTTATTCGTCCACTTCTGGGACTAGGTATTGTTCCAGAAAGTAAGTTTTGTTTTCTCATCCGTTTTATAGATCTGACTTATTTATATACATACTGTTGGTTACTTGCCTTTCCATCAGATGAACTCCGACTTCGAAGAAAACCCCTAATTGGTCGGCTCTTTCAACATACTTGTTAGGTAGGCAGTGCCTTTTTCTCCTTTCACAATAGGGCCCCGTAACCCACATGGGGAATTTGATTGTGAATCGTGTGAAATACTGTAGAAGACATCTATCTGGTCTTTTGGGTTGACCTGGTAAAAGGGTACATGGAATTTAAATGGCAAATATATTCTGTCCACGAGATGTTGATGAAACCATCCATTGAGAGTCGATTGTTCTTTTTACAGTCCACACACTGTAGCGCTGGTAGTTTGAGAAAGCTGGCCCAATTTTAATACAGACCATTTACTCTGGAACAAATACAGCTTTCGACAACTGACAACACTGGAACGCCGCTCGGATGACAATATACATTCTGCCAGTTTATTTCTTCTATTCCATCACATGTACTCAACCATAATTATCGCTGTCAACGTCCACAACTGTGCAACACTAATCATTTACTTAACGTTGACTACACTGCATTCGAACTACATTAACGACATTACGACTGGCTTCTTCCAACTCTGGTACACAACTGACCACGAGTCAACCTCAGACTTTCCTTTGCTAACCTTCACAGGCCCAAATATCTGGTGCAGTAGTTTGTCGCACAGGTTTTCTGTTCGTGTTGCTGTGAGCGTGGGCACCATGCAGAGCATCTGATCCAAGTTGTGTAATTCACTCTGTTCTGACACAGATTATTATCCAGTAGTGATGTAAAACTGTCCGGCATCTTATCTCTGGGCCTCCTTTGCCTCTTTCCCTCTCCAGATTTCCTACCATCACTATGTACTCCAGTTTGCCCATCTTATGACATGTCCAAAGAATGTAAATCGCCTCCTAATGTGAGTGATATCTTTTCTTCGTCTGTCAATTTCTTTGAAGACATTTCAGTTACTCTTTGAGTGAGAGACGTTCAACCCGGCCAGTACCGCACAACGAGCGATAAACACCCGGTGACACAAAGGTCCATTATTCGGATGAGAATCAGCCGAGTACGAGACCCCGAAACCCGGTTCAACTTAAGGTTATTTAGGGTCCCCGACTACAACCGGAGTGGTGCTTTAAAATAAAATAAAAATTGGGGCAAGACACTAATTTTTTTACTCTTTATTCTGTTCCTGGTCTACTCATTATCTATACTATATATCACAAACCCTTTCTGTACGTCTTATGTTTAGTATAAATGAAGTGTTAATTCCTTCCAAACGATGATCAATACACGGGTGAAATTGTGTTTGGTCGACTTTGACAACATGTCTGTGGGTGGGGGGGGGGGGGGGGGGGGGGGGGGGGCTATTCTGTCCCCCGATGCATGGGGCCATTGAACCCACACGAGGGACCATTGTGACTAAAGAGGCATCCTCTGCCTAACATATTAACACTTTTCAACTGCTCCATAATTTTGGTCGTCACCTGCCTGCCATGTCTTCATGTAGCTATTATTGATGGACCAAGCTGGTGCCCTCTTCTTTTCCCCCAGTGAGGTGGGTGTCTTACTTCTACCTTTGGGTTTGCCAGCAGACTTCTCTAACATGAGTTTTCTTTCTGGCTTTGTTTCATTCCAGTCCTCTGTCTGTTAGGGATTGACGGATGTTGTCTTTCCAGTGGACCCTGGGTCGTCGCCCTGGAGGCCTGTTGAAAACTGAAGCTTATTATTGTTTAAAACTGAAGATGTCAGTCGAATGCATTCCAATATTTGTAACTAATATTTAATTGGTTTTGATGATGTTTATATTATGCAACCTGTAAGACTTACATCATTTTTTGAATAGGCTTATTATTATACTCTTTAAAACGTTCAAGTAATGTCAGTATAAATTAGAGCACATTCCAGCATTTGTAACTAAGACTTAGATAGTGTAATTTTTTGTTTCTTCTCTTTTTTTTTTTTTCTTATGTTTCTTTTCTATATTTCTCAAATTTGTAAGTGTGCATTCCTCTTTTTATTATTATTATTATTATTATTATTATTAATTATTATTAATATTATTAACTATGAAATGAGGTAAAAATGAAACATTGTATGAAATGAGCGGAGTGGAAGGGCAGAATGTTAGACGGGCCTGCGTGCCCAATTCTTAACCCTTTGAAAATAAAGTTTGTTCGTTCGTTCGTTCGTTCGATCTTAGCCTCCCATACCTGCCATGGTGACCGATTTTTCTCCAATTCTGCATACATGTCCAAACCATTGTAACTGTGACTGATCCACTAGGGTTTGTAAGGTCTGGGTTTCAAGATCCCGTCGCATTGTCTAACTGAAAACTCTGACCCTTTTTGTCACATGGACCACCTTTCTCAGATATCTAATTTCTGAAGCCTAAAGCTGGCTTCTGTGAGCTGCTGTCATTGCCAATTTTACCCAAATAAGGTGTCGTGGGCGCAAACCAGTGACTGTAAAAGTTATAGACTTACAATGATAGCACCATTTAAAGATTAACGAAGATGTCTTGAAAGAAATAAACACAAGCAAAGAACTATTTACACACATTAGAAGGAGACAATCTTATGTTTTAGCTCACATCATTATGAGAAAATTGGATTACATCGACGGTTGGTGAGTCAGAAGAGCAAATCCAGTTAGAGACCGAGAGAAAAGATGCTGGACAGTCTGACATTATAGCATTGAAGATGTTCTGTGTCAGAAATGACTGAAAGTACACGAGACAGAACACTGAGGGTAGACATGACTGCCAGCGACGTACGGCATGGACAAAGAGAAGATAATATATTCCTTCAGAAAGAAATGCAGTTGTTGAAAGGATTCGTTAATTTCGCAAATTTTTGGTCTTTAAAAAAAGTGACCCTCTATGTTGAGTTGAATTGAGTTGAGTCCAGAACTGACATCACAGCACTCAGGATATTCCCATGCATGCTCCGTCCTCATCTTTAGCAGCCAGCGCAGAGTTCCAATAGTGATGGTAGTGGTCACAATCTGGTTAAATGTCTGTCTTGCCTTTCCTCTGAGTGTAGTGAGCCGGCCAGACACTCTGGTTACACTCGGGTGCCTCATTCTCTTCAGGCTATAATAATCTTCTTTCTCTGCTAATTCCGTTGCTTGTTCTCAAAAGGCCTTGACCACATCTGCCTTGTTTTGTATTAATTCACCACCCAGTGGAGTGGATCCAGCGTCTGTCTGCCTGTTCATTACCCACCACATCGGCATGGCTTGGAGAAAAAATCCAAAGTATGCTCACCATTCTTGACCATCCTAGTGAAGCTTGCCACTCTGCTCGAAGCGTCCCTGTATTCACCTTTTTCCGCATGCTTTCAGAGTCTGTTACAATTACGACATGTGTATGCATCTTGTTATCTAGCCACATGAGAGCTGCAGTAATTGCCTCCACCTCCGTTCTCATGCTAGATGTTGTGGTGTCATTTGCTAGGCTGTCTTGCACTAAATATTTTCCATTGGCTATAGCTACGAACTCCCAGGCACTTCTCTTTCCTCTCAAAGCGAGAAGAAGAAATACAACATAAAATGCGACTATGAACCTCAGCAGAGGGAATGGAAAAGACAAGTTCCACCAGTCTGTATCTACGGAGTACTATGTACACCACAAACAGTGCCTGGGAAAATCAACGGAAAAGACAATAGAGCTCCTAAACAAAAACACACACAAACTAATATGAACATAAAGGGTTATATTGCGAAAGGAAATAAGTAAGAAGACGTTATTTTGAAAAAGAAAGAAGGAGATGAATAGAAACAAGTTAAATAAATAAAATAATTCTTAAAATTTAAGTATAAAAACATTTTTTTTTTCAAACTTCAGTCACCGCCTATGTTAGTCATTATAGATGGACTTAATCTGAACAAGAGACACCCAAGCTGTCAAATGTGCTCGTAAGTTCCCAGTTCTGTTTCACCACTTGTTAAAATTCAGAGCTGAAAGTCTCCCGGATCAACGTCTTACTATTGAAATGGAAAGTCTAATGAGAAACCAGTTTGAGGCACCCCACTGGTGTCTGGTACTGGTCTTCCTTCCCGCTCAAATCGCGGTTGACTTCGGAGCTATTATTTTTCTCTTTTGTCATTTTTTTTTTTTTTTTTTGCGTTATCACTCTGTCAACATTAGAAAACACTGGACTGGTGTATAGTGTGTCACATGTGCAGCTGTGCAGGCAGCAAGCCAGAATGCAGAGTAGGGCTTATCTATAAACATTTCTTTTTTAAATATCTATTTGTTAAAATTATGGAGTATTCAACCGTTAATGTCACTGTATATCCTAGCGATGTGAGGTAAAGGTAAAGTTGGGAGGATCGACTTCATTTCATTGGCATTTATTCCATATGGCTCATTCTCTCTCCGCAAAACACCAATCTGCCTTCCCAGAGCACAACCTCCGTAGCTTTGGTGACAGGCCCGGGAGTCTCCGTAGAAAATGCACTTGTCAACTGAACGGCGATGCCGTGAAACGAAAGAGCGACCTTCAAGGCGCGAGGCAAACAGTGTGACCACTTTGTCAGGGAGCCCACTCCAACAGAGAGATGTGAGAACGAGTAGCACGTCAACACGACTTAAGCATCTAACAACAGATGACAGCAGAAGTGAAATATCAATTTCTTCTTCTTCTTCGTCTTCGTTTTCTTCTTCTTCTTCTTCTTCTTCTTCTTCTTCTTCTTCTTCTTCTTCTTCTTCTTCTTCTTCTTCTTCTTCTTCTTCTTCTTCTTCTTCTTTCTTCTTCTTTCTTCTTCTTCTTCTTCTCTTCTTCTTCTTCTTCTTTCTTCTTCTTCTTCTTCTTCTTCTTCTTCTTCTTCTTCTTCTTCTTCTTCTTCTTCTCTTCTTCTTCTTTTCTTCTTCTTCTTTTCTTCTTCTTCTTTCTTCTTCTTCTTCTTCTTTTCTTCTTCTTCTTCTTCTTCTTCTTCTTCTTCTCTTCTTCTTCTTCTTCTTCTTCTCTTGCTTCTTCTTAGGTTCTTCTTTCTTTCTTCTTCTTCTTCTTCTTCTTCTTCTTTCTTCTTCTTCTTCTTCTTCTTCTTCTTCTTCTTTTTTCTTGCTTCTTCTTCTTCTTCTTTTCTTCTTTTCTTCTTCTTCTTCTTCTTTTTCTTCTCTCTTCTTCTTCTTCTTTCTCTCTTCTTCTTCTTCTTCTTCTTTCTTCTTCTTCTTCTTCTTCTTCTTCTTCTTCTTCTTCTTTTCTTCTTTCTTCTCTTCTTCCTTCTTCTTCTTTCTTCTTTCTTCTTCTTCTTCTTCTTCTTCTTCTTCTTCTTCTTCTCTTCTTCTTTCTTCTTCTTCTTCTTCTTCTTCTTCTTCTTCTTCTTCTTCTTCTTCTTCTTCTTCTTCTTCTTTCTTCTTCTTTCTTCTTCTTCTTCTTATCTTCTTCTTCTTTCTTCTTCTTCTTCTTCTTCTTTCTTCTTCTTCTTCTTCTTCTTCTTCTTCTTCTTCTTCTTCTTCTTCTTCTTCTTCTTTCTTCTTCTTCTTCTTCTTCTATCTTATTCTTTCTTCTTCTTCTTCTTCTTTCTTACTTCTTCTTCTTCTTCTTCTTCTTCTTTCTTCTTTTCTTTCTTCTTCTTCTTCTTCTTCTTCTTCTTCTTCTTCTTCTTCTTCTTCTTCTTCTTCTTCTTCTTCTTCTTCTTCTTCTTCTTCTTCTTCTTCTTCTCAGCATCTTCTTCCTTTTAGTGATTTTCAAGTCCTTCGCTCTCATCTCATGCGAGACGCCGTGGTCTAGCGACTAGATGCTCGCCTGCGGATCGGAAAGTCGTGGATTCTTCTTTTCCACCATTTGCCACCGCGAGGAGTTGGGGGAGATGTAAGGATCGTCTGTGGGCTTTTTTCAATGCATTGTAGAAGCTGGTGTTTATTTGTGTTAGATTGCTTCTGATGGTGTCACTCTGTCTCTTGCGAGGTCTTACCCTAACTATGTCCCCATTACGTTTCTTCAGCGTGACTCTCTGCGGCAGTTGTTACCAGGGCATTCTTGTCAGATGGCTAAACCATCTCATTTGTTGTTCTTTAATGAATTGTATGACTAGTTTCAGTCCTATTCTTCTTCTAATTTCTTCATTCTTGGTGTTTTTTCTTTATGTCACACCGGCAGCTGTCTTAAGACATCACATCTATGTTGTTACGATCTTCCGCTCATTAGTTATAGTAAGGATACTAGCACTGGCAGCACAACCCACCCCCCCCCCCCCCCCCCCCCCCAGTTCTTATGTGATTTGCTTTATTTGACAGTGATATCTTTCGTCAGAAGCAGTGGTAAGTGTCCCTTCACTTGGAAAAATTTAGAGGGGACAAAACCAAAAAGAACTGACCAAAATTATCTTCAGCAAAATTCGAAAATTATTGGCATCTGTTGGCATAAACATCTTATTAAAATGAGACGTCAGTTATGATACATACACATCCGTTCTGTATGGCGCTAAAACCTGGACAGTTAGTCTTAGTCTTTGTAGAAGTTTTAATTTTACTACAATCGGGTCACCCCATACTTCTCCATTCCTGTTAAAGTGAATGTCAAAATAAAATGTGCCTCACTGTACAATCTAAAAAAAAAAAAAACACTGGTGGCTAAACAGTTGTCCCGGCACAATCCAGAAATTTACGCACTCTGTAAATGCAGTTTCTGGAGACGCCAATGCCAACAGTCGCAGTTTGTTGTTGATGGAAGTAGTCGGTCACATTAAGATACACACGTAAAATTATTATGCAAGGTATTGAACCAGCCCACATGTAAACCGACTACCGGCTATTTTAAATACCACGACACAACAGCTGCACAATTAAAGGCATTACACGTGAAAAAACACAGCTCACAATCCTGCACCAAGCACTAATCGCAGTAGCTCAGGCAGAGAAACTGTAGATTTCCGTTCATAGTTGGGAACTGCATTAGCAAAGCGCTGTCGGAAACAAAACAAAAAAAAAGCAAAAGAACACAAAAACATCGAGGCTAACCTTTTTTTGCGATGCTTAATCCTCCATTTTGGACCAACAAATTGGCTAGCAATTAGAAAATAAATAACTGGAGGAATTTATTTACAGAAGATCATGTTATATTTCAAGGAAACAAACAAAATAAAAAGTCAACGATCAAGGTTCTCTGAGGCTTTGAATAAAAAGACTGTTGTTAAACGAAATAACAGATGACCACATCAGACACGTTAAAAGAACAATCTTTCTTGTAAAAACTGTATTCGAGATAAAAGTCAAAAGTAAGAGAGACATTGATTCAAGTTGAAGGACAAGTTGTCTGAGAAATTCTACAATCAAGTCTACTGACAGAAAGTATTGGGGAGAAATTGCCACCAACTTTCACTGTGACAGACGCACCTGATTTGATTTCAATGCAAACTGATTGGGCAGGTCAGTTCCTGATATTTCCGAAACAAGAACAAGGCAATGATATCAGTAGAACGATAACACCAATAACTTTTCTGAAAATCATTTGCTCGGACAGGTTTAACCCGCGTGTCGTGTCTCAACAAAAAAAGAAATAATTCCTTATCAGGAAGGATTAACTTTTCAATGCCCTAAAGATTTAATTTAGGATTTTCCTTTCTAAGGCGTGATTCACTGCTGAATTGTAAACGTTAATTAATTCCATCGTTCACATCTAGCAGTGCTATCTGCTGTTAGTAATACTTCCTTACACATTCATGTACTCACTTACTCTGGCAATTTAAAATATTACTGAAGTTTTAGATGCCTTGTCAGGTGAACGTGGAAAGTAAGGAGAGACTACCACATTATCTATTACCATGGAAACTGGAACTCTTCGCTTGCTGCTGAAGATTGGGAAATGAGCACTTATGGCAGTGTCCCAAGTGCTGTGAGGTCGATTCCTAATTCAACATTCAAAATTTTACATTCTACCACATTATCTATCCCTAGAAACTCTAAAAGGCATTAAAAGACTGATTAAGCACAATCAAAGAAATCATTACAAATTTTGAGAGAGTGCATCTTCCCTTTAGCAACATACAGATGTGAGTCGTGGACTATCTCGCAGTCCTTGGAGGACGAAATATAGACTTTTGAGCTGAAAGGCTATATATATAGGTTTTAGAATAGCATAGACAAAATATCAAAGAAATACTAGCCTTATAAAAGGTATAAACATCAAGGAGGATCGACTAATAAACAGCATTGCCCTTAAAGAGAGAAGACGTTCTGAGGATTTTAAAAGCAACGTGTCCACATCACTTCTAAGAATACGCGAATTGGGAGTAAAGATCGGCACAGCCAAGCATGAGAAGTACACTGGACACACACAGTCTTGTTAACCAACAAAGGACTGGTACTATTAACCGCACAACGCTTTGAATATGTTGATAGGGGAATCTGAGGGCCTATGGATGTGTCCAGAGTGCTGTGAAGATAATCTAACTCATAACTCATAACTCTGACTAATAAACAGCATTTTGTTTCAGAAGATGAAATATTTTGGCCATATCAAGCACCATGGCGAACTGGAAAAAATAATAGCAGAAGGCATAGTACTAGAAAGGAGGGGCAGAGGCCGACAAGAACGAAGAAGGGCAAAGGATAAAAGTGACTTTTTGGGTAAGAAAGCGCAGGAGGCGGGATAGCTGGCCAGAGACAGTTTTTTCCCCCAGGCAGAACGTGATGAGAGCGATGTTCTGCAAAAGACCTGCCACACGATGACGAGGAACTCTAAACGAAAGCCGACAAATTTTGCAATATTGCATTGGCTAGGAAAGCACAAGGTGAAGAAAAGATGTTGACTTCGGACACGATACATGATGAGAAAACCGGAGAACAATAGGAGTAAATGAATGCCAAAAAAACACATGAAGAATGGAGCTGGTGAAAGAAGTTAGAAAGATGGGGAGGACATGGGGAGAACTGCCTGCGATAGCAAAGGATATAACGACTTGGAGTAAGTTAGTTGAGAGCCTATGCTCCATTATGGGCTAGAAAGGCAGAAGAAGATGAAAGCACATAGTGTTTGAGAAATGGCTGGAGAAAAAGATAATTTCAGGCGTACCGTTAAAAGTGCGACATTCTGTAAAAAAAAACACAAAAGCCTTCTGATTCAAATGACAATGATGATCATGTAAATAAGAACAAGGAACTGTCATTTGAAAGCTATGAGATCTCTCCGAGTCGACTAAAGTGCTCAAGAACTGTATAATATCTTTTGTGTAGCCTTTTTGAGGGCGGTTTAGATCTGTCATTTGTAAGTAACAAGGGTGTTATTAACAAATTGATGACGTATGTTCGCGTAGCTTGTGTATTGGTTTATTGAACTGTAAATGTTATACATTTATTGTGCCTCTGACAAAAGTATCCCCTTCGCCTAACTAGGACTAAAACCCTAGTCTCCGAAAAAAGGAACCAAACGGCACCGCCGCTATGCTGGGCGCTCTTCAGAGCTATCAACATCACCATCATCATCATCTGTTGTGCCATTTTGCGGCACAAAGGGCTGCCAGTCTATTCCGCCAATTCTAAACACCGTTTGCAATTCGTTCGAAATCATGCTTGTATTCCAGTCCAACACTTGTGGCTGCTCTCACCACAGTCCAGCTACGTTAGGATCTGAACTTGTGATCTTCAGATCTGCAGGCGAGCGTCTAGCTGCTATACAGCAACTCCTTCAACGACAGTAATCTCTCCCCCCCCCCCCCCCCCCCCCCCCCCATAAAAAAATATGTATGCTAATACCGCAAAGGAAAAAAACGCAAATATGATAATTATGGTAATGATGTTGATGATGATGATGGTGATTATGATGGTGATGATGATGGGGATGATAATGGTAATGTTGATGATGGTAATGATGATGATGATGGTAATGATGATGATGATGGTAATGATGATAATTGTAATAAATGTGCTTATGATGATAATGGTGATATGTGGATGATGTTGATGATGAAGGTGGTGATGATAATGACCATAATGATAATGATAATAATTATGATAATGATGATGGTAGTGATGATGATGGTAATGATGATGATCATAATGGTGGTTGTGATGATGGTGATGATGATTATGATGATATAATGATGATAAATGATAATGATGATAAAGATTATGATGGCCTATGGTGTTTTCTGTCATTATTTTTTAGAATCACATAATTGCAGCTTTCAGATAATTTCCCAGACCTTGAACAGTTCACATGAAGGTCACAGTGTGAGCAGGCGAGTGCATTTAGTCCACACACTTACAAATAACACGCAGCACCTGGTACAGGTGAGAATAATCAAATACCTTTAACATGATAACGGCTGGTAAAAAATATTAATTATCATTGACATCAGGGCGATATTTGTATCTGTAACTACAAAATAAATAATTGCCCTAATTACACCACGGTAATTAGGTTGTGTTTTACTTATTTAATTATGCATGACGCAATACGACCGCTATTAGTAGGGGTCATGGTTATCTTGTGCCATGCCGACAAGCGTCGGCGGTTGTGGATCGTTTTCATCTGCAGATACCAAAATTCCATATCGGGATTCTGTTTTTAAGCCCGTGCGTGTAAAAGGGCAGAGCTAGCAATATCTTTATCTGCGTATATCCCCTTCACCATATTTTAAGCAAGTTTTCTTGTTGGCACTACGTATTTCCGTTAACTTCTTGTTTTAACTGGTCCAAAAATGTGAACTTCTTAACGGTAAACTCTATAACATTTTAAAAAAAAATTGCGAGCTGAAGGTGGAGACAGAAGAAACAGGGAAACGCCTAGCTTGACAGGTTACTATATGTACATGTATATACAAATGTTTGTATGTGTGTGTATATATGATATATGTATATATATATATGAATCAATGTTTGTGTGTTTGTTTATGAGCTATAGACTCGGAAACTACTGAACCGATTTAGCTGAAATTTTCAGGATATGTTTGTTTTGATACCGGATGTTCACCCATCATGGTTTGAAATTCAACCTGTCATTGTTAGAGATAGTGTGCGACAATTTTTGGGAAAATCTTCTAAACTAATATTTAAAATGTTAGTGACATTTAATTATAGCCACGTTAGTAATTGCGCATTCGCCGTAGTCAGGACGCAAGACTTCCACCATTCGCCGGCGAGTTACTTGCAGCCAACGCCTTCTCTAATACAAAGAGTAGGTCGTGGTACAGCAAACAAGACTATCTCTATATTTGTGTAGGCAGTGATTGCCATAATAACCATATTAAACACGATTTCTATTGTCTGTTTTTTTTTTCAAACAACCTTCGATGGGGGGGGGGGGGGGGGGGGGGGGGGGGGGCATCAAGGACTATCTCGACGTCGGCGCAGACATTGACTGCGACATTAACTTCATTGACCGTGTTAGACACGTGAGATTTCTATTGTTGTGCTGTTTCATTTATATATCTAGAGTAGCTGTCTATGAGAAAAGAATTGCTTGCGGTTTTAAGTTGTGTTATAATCGGGACACAGTAGTAGGGACACACATCTCTAATAGTTTAGTTCTGTTTTCGTTGCTTCAATGAAGTGGCTGCTTGGTCAAATGGTTAGAACACTGGGTTCCTGTGCGGGAGACCAGGGTTCGAATCCGCAGTAGTTAATTTTTTTCTACCCCTGAATCAAATAATCTCCTCATCTGCTCTGTCGTGGTGACAGCACTAGCAATGTTGCCCTTAATACTAAAAAAAAAAAAAAAAAAAAGTAAACGGGTAAACCATTTGATAATTAACTTTGACCATTTCGCATACTTATGATTGCATTTTTAAACTTTCCGATTGCATGGTTACGCTGAAATTTCATAGCTTTCCATTTATTTTCATTTAGATTTAGTTATTTCATCTGCGTTGGGATTTTAAGCTGTGCTGTTTACCATAGCGTTCATTTCCTAATTATGGTGTTTTTTTCTGTTTTCATTTGCTTTTCAAGTGTTTTTTTTTTTTCTCTCCCAACTACTTCAATGAGGGAAAGAGTTGTCGGTGAATTTGGGGGGGGGGGGGGGGGGGGGGGGGGGAAACTGTTAACTGAGAGAGCTTTAAGTCACAGTAACTGCTTTACCCACTTAAAGTAGCAGCAGCAGTAGTAGTTGTGGTTGGGCTGTTACACCGTAGTGCTCTCATGTGAAGACCGCCGGCAAGGTTATGGCGTTCTTCTGTCGGGAAGCGAAATTATACATCTTAACCTGACCAGTCTGTGGCGACAGCACTAGCCATGCGGAACCAAATCTTCTGGCTCACGACTCTCTGTCTACTCCGATGGTAACACAGATAGCAGTGACATTATTTTAGCTACTGTGGTTGTGGTCGTCGTAGTAGTTGTACTGGTACTTGAAGGATGATGTGGTTAATATTACACCAGCCCCATTCACTACCTATTACAATGTCAGTTACAGCGACAACAAAAATATCGCCAGGTAATGATTTTCAAATATTTCGAAGAGGGAAAGAGCAGTAGTCGGTGGAAGAGGGGAGGGGAGGTGTGTAATGACTTAAATTTTAAGAGAACTTAGAGAGCTTTACATGTGATGTTCAAGTTCTCATTACCGAATTGGCTCATATTTTACTAATGCTACCTCCGCTTTTCTATTTTTTACGACTTACTTTGTTATTTACAAGTACAGTTGTAGCTTTACTTCCGTCTCCTTTAAAAATAGAAACAGCTTTAGCATGTGATAACCAAATAACCATTTGTGTTACTGTGCTAATAACACCAATTAGACGACCACTAATATAAAGACACAATTATAAGGTGCGTGTTCTAAAGTTGGAAAACCAGACTATCTCTATATCTGTGCAGAGAATGATTGCGACATTAACTATATTAGACACGTGCGATTTCCATTGTCTTTCTTTTCCAAAAACCTTTGATGAGGGAGAGAGTAGTAGGTGGATTTAGTTGTGGTGGTGGAGGGGGGGGGGGGGGGCGGAGATCAAAGACTATCTCTAAATTTGAGCAGACAATTATTGTATTAGACACGTGCGATTTCTATTTTCTTTTATTTCCATTTAGCCAAACTATACCACAGCAACGCGTGGCCGGGTACAGCTAGTATATATATATATATATATATATATATATATATATATATATATATATATATATATATATATATATATATATATATATATATATGAGCCACGTTAGCGAAGTCGATGGGAGGCTCGCTTTCAAATCCAGCTGCGACTCGCTGCAGCCACGTTCCGTGTTGGAAACCTGGCGGTTCCTGGTGTTCACCCAGCCTTTAAAGGAATGGGTACCAGAGTGACACTCTGGGGTAAATGGAGGAACGTCGTTGTAGCTACAGAGTTAGTGCGGACAGCGACACAGGCGGACAGCTGTCCCTACTGGTGGCAGAGCACTTATGGTTTATAACCGTGTGCAATGACGCTGGTTCACATCTCGCGACTTTAAATTTTTACCTTTTTATGTATATATATATAATATATATATAATAAAAAGTAACTAAATATCCCTTTTCACACCTGTAGGCGCATCAGACATATGGGAAGAGCACCCATATTTTTACAGACTAATCGGCACTAGGTGGGTCACGCCTGTCGTCTTTACTTCCCCAGGACAGCCATCCTGGTACCCATTTTAGGCTGGGTCGACCTGCGACGCCCCATACCATAATAAAAGTCCTCGCAGTCGGCATTGGAATTCAATCGCGGTACATTGGAATTGCCGTGGACGCCGCATATATATATATATATATATATATATATATATATATATATATATATATATATATATATATATATATATATATATATATATATATATATATATACTGCAGGCAGTGGGTGGAACAGAAGGTTGTGCGCCAGCCAAAAAGACCTGCGCCTTCTGGCGGTGTTTGTTAGAAAACTCTACCCGAAATAAATGATGCTAGATGGTCGTAAGCAATGGTATGGGAAAATCGGGTCTCTTGAAAGGCTTTTCTATGGTCCTGTAGCTTTTATTTGTTTGGGCCTTAAAATATAAATAATAATAACTTTCTTCAATGACTCCATACTAACGCATATGTCAGGACAACGTTCACCAAATTGTTTTGTTATCCATTGTGTCTCCAGGCTGTGTATTTGAATGCTAACGATGACTCCTCCTGTTATCCCCAAGAGTGTGCATGTTTCCTAACAGGCGATTCTTTTTAAATCTGATTGACCTGCTAATATACCGCCCAAAACGTTGCTCACGTCACCCCTTAGAGATCTATATACTGTCCTCTCCTCGTGGCTACATTTGTGTAGTTCACATCATGCTTGACAAAGGCTGCCAGGCAGAAACGTTACTTTATTTGTTGTTTTGTGCACGTTTTTCTTCTTCCCTATTTGGTTAAGCTTTTTAGTCAAATTTCACATTACTGCCCAAATTCTAAGCTGTCTGAGATAGCAAATGTCATTAAGGCGTGACCCTGTGTTATTGGGACCTTATGCTTCCTCGTTTTGAAAAGACAAAGAAGATACAATATAGAAAATGGCACACACTTGTGGGAGGGAGTCGCCGTGGCGGAGCGGCTAGACGCTCGCCGCGGATCGGAAAGTCGTGGGTTCGCTCCCTGGCGGAGCCTGACTTTCTTCACCTTGAGTGGGTACCGGGTGCAGTCCCAAGCAAGTAAAGGCGGCCGGCGTGATGCTGACCATATCACCCATCTTGTGCCGATTGGTCTATAAAAATAAAGATCTAGCCCTATATGTCCTATACACATAAAGGCGTCAAAAATGTCTTTCACTTTACTTTTACACACATGTGAGAATCGACCAGTTTTAAATTACCTCGACTCCAAGGCAGACCCAGCCGTAGAGGGTAGCAGGTTACAGTCTTGGAAAGTAAAGGCGGCCGGTGTGATGTTGACCACATTCCCTACCAAGTGCTGATTGGTCTATAAAATGCCCTATGTGCCCTATACGCCTGAAGGCTAGGGTAATGGTCAATTATTTAACACTCTTATGGCATATTAGATTGGTAATGCACTGTATTTCCAGTTTTCTTAAAAAAACTGATGACCGATATTAGACAATACATTAAATTTCATGTGACGTGAACAACAGAGGACACACTACTTGGAAGATGAAACATTTAATTAGCAATAAATCACTAGTTTCCTTATGGTAAAATAGAAGTTAGATGTCACGCCCATTGTCAGACATTACACTAAATGTCAGTTTAACAAGCCATCAAGCGATACAGAATATCGCAGATGAAACATGGGATAATAAAAGGCACGTTAGAATGTCAATTGCAAACTAGAAGCTGATTTTATGTCAGCTATTATATTTCAAGCAACACACCTAACAGGGATTTAAGCAATCCTGTAAATGATATGATAACTGGCAGATTGTATTTGGCTTGTTTTGCGGAGAAAAAAATCATCACGTTCAAGCAGCATCCCCGAAGGGGGAGCTTTAGGTTATAATTGTGACTAGGTTATGTGCGCAATTTAAAATAGCTTAGCATTGCTCACCACCAGTGTTTATGCGATTATAGCAGAAAGAGCCAAATACTGTCCCTGGCAACGTAGTCGTCTAACGACAAGCCAGTCGACGACTCGGTCGCTGATCGTGTCATAGCATCGATTATGCATTATTTTGCTAATGACACACTACATAAATCAAGACATGATAGGTGTTAAATAGCAAACTCATTGTTCATCGTTCGTTTAAAGATCACCTTCACCGTACATCGGACATGACCATAAGTAAACCTGAGTAAACTAAATGTCAAGCAACACACTGCCGTTTCATTACACACATCATCAGATGACACACTACATAGCAGACGTCATACAAATAATCGACAAACAAATACATTTATTAAACATAAGCTTTGGTTAAGAAGCTCCGCATGTGGGTTCCAGGGCCCTGTTATAGGAGAACAAAAAACAATAGATCTACAGCTTAAACAAATGCATGTCGTAAGAGTCGACTAATTTGGAGCTTCCTTCAAAGTGGCAGTGCATCTGCCTGAAAAGCAAGGAACCAGCAGTCTGCATACACATGAGTCAGATCTGTCAAACAGATTGCATATGCAACACTCATGTTCTGCAACAGTACTGCAGTCCAGAAGTGGATGAACAACCAGAACTTTCCTCCAGAGTTTATAGCTGGTGAGCGGGAAGAAGAAGAAGATTAGGAAGCACAACAAAGTAACATGTTGGCACAGGAACAATCGAACGTTTCGACTAAGTCTTTGTCAACAAGTACAGCAATAAGAGGAATCCCAGATACCAGGACCGCACAGGGGCAGATGTGTCTGGGATGGGACATTAGAACATTATCTTGTCAATACTACACTACAGTCTTCTTCTTCTTCAGCATTCCGAGCCCTTAAAGTTCATTACTGCAGATATCACCCGTCTCTATTCATCTCTCTGGTTTGCTTTATCTTTCTATATGGTGGCACCAAGAGTTTGTAGTTCTGTCTGTATGTTATCTCTCCGTCGTCTTCTATGCATGCCTCGTGGTCTTCCATTCAGATTCCTTATGCATATAGCTTTTACCTCTCTGTCATCTGATATTCTCTTAATGTGTCCCAGCCATTTCAGTCTATTAGCCAGTGATCAGTGATGATTTAAACTGTTTATGAATTCGGTTGTTGCTTCTCAAACTCCATTCCCCGCTGTTCGCATCTTTGATGGGTTCAAAGATTCGTCGTAAGACTATCTAACACAACTGGTCTTATCACCGTCTTATACATTTTGATGTTGGTGTTGCGAGACTGGTGCTCTGACTTTAGCAGAGTTTGAAGGGCATATAATACTGTACTCTCAGATTGTATTCAGGTTGTATTTCTTCTCTTAGCATGTTGGAACAGTTGAAGTTTGCACCCAAGTACTTGTATGTTTCCGTTCGTTTGATTTTCATATTATCGATTTGTGTGTGGCCTGATTTTATATCCTTTTACTTTCTTGTTTTTACCGTCTTTTGTGTTGTATTGATTGGTATCAAGTCTCATTATGTGGGCTGCTTTTTTTTTTTTTATAGAGAATCAGCTTTTACCGTCTGTAGTTCATTTTCTCCAAAGATAACATTGTCATCTGCAAAACCAACTATTTTTGCACTTTTTTTGTTTCTCCCTATAGAACACTTTATTTTTTATTTTATTTTTTATTTTCTTATAATTTTCTCCAGGGCCAAGTTGAAAATATGTGGGGACAAAGCATCACCTTGCTTTAAACCTAATGTTATTTGAAAAGGGTCTGACTTTCTGCCTTGAGCTTTTACTATATTATAAATATCTTCCATGCATAGTTTGATCATGGTGATTATCTTCTTTGGTATTCCAAAGTCCTTGATAGCATTCCATAAACTGTTTCTAAGTACACTATAATATGCCTTTTTTTTTTATAAATCCACAAAAACACTATGTACATCCCATCTATATCCTCAGTTATTCACAGCGAGGCTACATTCTCTGTAACAAATCTAAGACGACACATTAACTTGTTTAATGTGTATGGGGTGAGAATAACTGAGCAGCAGTTGAATGGAAAGGGAAGGACATTTGCTGATAACATTTTAGTATATCGACAAGAAAGCGACAGACAGCAGATTTCTAGCACAGTGTACACAGAACTTGATCGAATTGCCGCCTAGTGTGATGGTTCCAATGCCTACGTCAATCATTTAAAGGCATCACTGACCTGACACTCTTTGAACAATCACATTGTCAAAACGGACTTACCAGAAGTGAAAATGGGTGACAATGTGTTGACCAGAACGTACGTGCTGACATTTCTCGGGGTGAGGTTAGATCGCAGCTTGTCATTCAAGGAACATGTTGACCATGTGATAACAAAAGCTCACAAAGGTCTGTCTGCAATGAGGGTTTTGGTTGCTTCCAATATCTAGCAATGACAACTTCTGTTCTACGGGCTGGTCCTTTTCCACAACTGAACATCCTCTAGCCATCCTCGCTTTCAGTGCTACACAGATTCATCGACTTGAAAAGGTACAAAATCGAGCCATGCGAATTATTTTGAGACGTCAAAGAGACACTTCCTGTGTAGCAGTGAGATATTTACTTGACTTTTCGACCATGAACCAAAGGATCAGGATCTGGCGGGCTTGGGCATACCTTAACATATGTTCTGATAAGAAACACCCACTGCATCAAGCGCTTTTCAATGAAAAGGGTGACAGGCGGAAGATGGGAAAATCATGGCTAGGTCGGGCAGAAGATGTAATCAAGCAAATATGAAGCCTAACCGACATCACCCCTAGTGCAGAGTTGTTACAGTTGCCTCATGCTTTATTTGTACATTTTCTTGAATTGCCACACTCGACAGATCATGCAGAGAGCAGAATCCTGTTGCGGTCAATGTAAAGGTCAACGCACTCCTAAGTGAAAATATAGACAAGACAGATGAGCCGATCTACACAGACGGATTCGTTATACGCAAACAAAGAAGCGCATGGGCAGGACAGTCAAAGAAGCCAACGGCGCATTTCCCATCCCAACCAGTAGCATAACTATGTAAATGATGGCAGTAACGCAAACGTTCGCTTGGCTCGAAACAAAACTACAGCCGCGCATGTGTACTCAGTGATTCAATGCGTGTGATCTGGAGGGTTAGGTAGGTTTGGTGCGAAGACAATAAATTAAATCATCACAGAAGTCTTTTGTGCGTGGAATCAGCTTTATTTACGTGCCGGAACACGCAGGCGTCGATTGAAATTAAATAGCTGATAGGTTAGCTGGATCCGCTATCACTACCAACGATAACCATATGGATCATGCTGATATTAGTAATGCCCTCCGAAAAAATAAGGGTGGGAAGTGGGAAGGGTGGACGTCTTTGAGGGCAGTGAATCCACATCACTCTCCCAAATGATATTCTTTGGATTTAAGATAGGCAAAGCTAAACACACGACGCACATCAGAGGACTTGTTAATCAGCATAGAACTGGTACTATTAGCCACCGGACTCTAAGGGGAGGATCTGAGCACCTAATGGACATATCCAGAAGGCAATGATGATAACCCTGCTAACTAACTAACTAACTAACTAACTAACTAACTAACTAACTAACTAACTAACTAACTAACTAACTAACTAACTAACTAACTAACTAACTAACAATCTATCTAGCGACGTAATGGATGGCAAACACATTTGTCATTTAAACTAACTCTTTCCTTTAACGTTGTGGTCAGAGG
>CAJHNH020002402.1:1068792-1088792 GCA_905116865.2 Candidula unifasciata | reverse complement strand
CAAGCTCTCCCTTCTTGTTAAAGTTCTTATCTAAGGTGTCACGTATACCCTGTCTGAAGCCCCATTGTGGGAAAAACAAAAAAGACCCCTCCCCCCCCCCCCCAACAAGCATGTCATAAGATTCGACTTCATCGAAGTTGTACATCTGTATGAGAGGTGAGGAACAAACAGACTGCATACAAATAAGTCAGATCTGTAAAGCTGATATGCAACATGCAGCTTCTGGAACAAGACTACAGTTCAAAAGTGGACGAACATCCAGAATTTTCCGTCAGAGTTTACAGCCGATGAAGGCGAAGAAGAAAGATACTCTATACCATTCCTGTCGTTTCAACTTCCCTTCTCAATGTTTCTTTCGTCTACCTTTTGTTTCCTTTCTAAGTCTCTGTGAGTTTCAGTGCAAAGACACTCAAGTTATACTTTTCCCCTATATCAGGTTAGTTGCGTATCCTTTACAGGACTCTGCAGAACCAACCCCAACAGCCCCTGGCTGTTGTGTAGTTTAAGTTTTTTATAGGCAAATTTAGGTCCAGTAGTTTGCCATTGCTACTGCACGGTCGGCTTTCTTGATACCACTGTCGAAACCAACGCAAGTCGCATGGCTCGCAGCTGAGATCGAACCCGGCATCCCGGCATTACGAAGCATTCACATCGACTAAGCCACAGAGCTGACTTCCCCTATATAATCCTAACTGAAAATGGGTATCGGGAAATGTCATGCAAATTAAAAGTGGCCTGCGTGATGTTAATCAGATCACTTTTTGTTAACTGATTGGTGTGTAAAATATGCCTCTAGTGTGATATGCCACTGGTGGGATGATATAACCGATATGCCACTAGTGGGATGATATACCCGATGTGCCACTGGTGGGATGATATACCCGATATGCCACTGGTGGGATGATATAACCGATATGCCACTGGTGGGATTATATACCCGATATGCCACTGGTGGGATGATATACCCAATATGCCACTGGTGGGATGATATACCCGATATGCCACTGGTGGGATGATATACCCGATATGCCACTGGTGGGATGATATACCCGATATGCCACTATTGGGATGAAATACCCGATATGCCACTGGTGGGATGATATACCCGATATGCCACTGGTGGGATGATATACCCGATATGCCACTATTGGGATGAAATACCCGATATGCCACTGGTGGGATGATATACCCGATATGCCACTGGTGGGATGATATACCCGATATGCCACTGGTGGGATGATATAACCGATATGCCACTATTGGGATGAAATACCCGATATGCCACTGGTGGGATGATATACCCAATATGCCACTGGTGGGATGATATACCCGATATGCCACTATTGGGATGAAATACCCGATATGCCACTGGTGGGATGATATACCCGATATGCCACTGGTGGGATGATATACCCGATATGCCACTGGTGGGATGATATAACCGATATGCCACTATTGGGATGAAATACCCGATATGCCACTGGTGGGATGATATACCCAATATGCCACTGGTGGGATGATATAACCGATATGCCACTATTGGGATGAAATACCCGATATGCCACTGGTGGAATGATATAACCGATTTGCCAATGGTGGTATGATGTACCCGATATGCCACTGTTGGGATGATGTACCCGATATGCTACTGGTGGGATGATATACCCGATATGCCACTGGTGGGAAAAGGGTCAAATACTTACTTTTGTTTTAATTTTTTTTTAAACCATTGGGTTTCGACGAACGAGCTTTGTTTTCGAAGGGTCACAAATTGGGCACGCAGGCCCTTCTTGCATTCGGTTCTTTGAAACAGCCGTCTTGCTCACAGCAGTTGTATTTTATCCACACACAAAAATCATGGTACATTTGTACGATAATTTGCATGTTGTGAATATCAAGAGAAAACACAAAAGTATGAGTAGCATAATGCATGCGCACACTTGCGCGCACACACGAACATATCCAGATATGCACACCCACACACTTTATTAAACACTCATATATACAAGCCCACATACATTTACACACATGCACTCAACAACATATATACATACACACATTTACACACATTTCTTACATACATACATACCTACCAACAGATACACACATGCACACACAGACACACCCACAGAAACACACGCCGACACACACGCGCACAGGCACAAACACACACACACAGATACACACACAGACATACACACACAGACACACTCACACAGACATACACACAGACACACACACACAGTCACACACACACAGTCACACACACACACACACACACACACTTACAAGCCACAGGCACACACGCAGACGCACACACATAGACGTAAAAACTAGCCATTGCGCCATCACTGTTTTCGCATAAGTCACTTATAAACAGTAAATAGAACAGCAGCAGTTGAATCTCCATTGCCGGCCCCAAGCCTGTATGAGAAAGAAGTAGGGTTGTGTATGCTGCCATCTCTCCCACACTGTAACTAGTTATTTGCTACGGAATGTTGTAGGATGCCCTTCCGGTAAACAAACGAGTCAAGCGGTATTTGGTGACCAGAGTACAGCTATGACAATTACGGTTACGGTATTCAAACCCCAAAATAATAAAATTAAATTAAAAGAGAAAGCAAACTGAGGTACCTAAGTATCACGTTTGATAGAAGCCTGTCCTATAGGAATCACATGGAGGCAGATGCGATGAAATACCAAAATGTTCTCAAGATTATGGCTAATGGACATGAGAAAAAAAATTGCTGTTCACAATGTTGCAGTATGTGATCCTGTCGGTGATAGATTATGGATTTGGAATGCTCACCCTATCAAACAGTCAGCTAATGTAACTTAACGCATACAAAATGGAGCCATGTGGGTAATTCTAGAATATAGAAGATATACCCCGGTGGTATGTATGCGACATAGACATATACTTGCACTGCCGACTATTACAGATGGGCTTAAAGATCTACAAGCAAAGTCATATCTCAGAGTAGCTGCAGTCAAGAAGCACCTTCTTCATGAAGCCCTGGGTAGAGCTAAGGGTCACAGACTGAAAAGAGGAAAATCTTGGATGGCGCAAGCTGAAGACACAATTAGACATATGTGCAGGCTTGATAAATTTGTGCGAGGTGAGGAGTGGGTCAAAGTGTCCGAGCAAGTTTCAGACTTGTGTAGGGTTCTTATCACTTTGAGTCGTGAGTGCAGGGACTAGCCAGCTGATGCTGCAGAATCAGAAGTTCAACACATGATTCATAACAATTCCTGCCCAAGTTATATGATTATCTATACAGATGGCTCTGTGTTGAGGGGCAGACAAGTGCATAGGGGTATATTGCAAAGGCGAATGGACGTCGCCTATAGCAACAAAGCCATGCAAATGATATCACAACGTCTAGTTTGACAATGGAGATGGAGGCAGTCACTGCTGTCTTCTGCTGGCTTGAGAATCAGCTGTACACTCATTCCGTGATTGTCATTGACTCACAGAGCATGTTGAGAAATGTGGAGACAGGTATGCTCCGTGAAGTGTGGCAAATATCACTTCAAAGGTCCCGGGTAGTTAGTATTCTTTGGATATTCTCTCCAAGTCATAACAGTGTGTTGGAAAATAAGCGGGCAGATAGACGACAGGTTTTGCACCACTTGGTAGTGAATTGATGTATGACAAGCTAGGCGTTGTGAGGGCCCTCTGGGGACTAGTGAACAGTGTGGAGGTGCAAATAGATCATTACGGTTTGAGGAGAATGGTGCTGCGGAGAGTTATCGGGCTATCTGGTCAACTTTCAACACTCAAGTAAAGGGCGCGGCGGATATACAATCAGACAGCTACTGGTGCCATCAGAATTTAAACACTTTGTTTGCTGCTGAAGATGAGGACGGAGCGCTTATGGGGTTGTCCCGAGTGCTTCGATGTTGATTCTAAATTCAACATTCAACAGGTATTCTGCGGAAGTAGAAGATCAGACACGCATACTATTCGACTCAATAATAATCTCTAGAATAGGTTTTTGGAATGTTATTATTGTGCCGTACAACCAGTGTCCATAAATAACCAAACTCTTGGAAATGTAGAACATTTCACATATCTTGGCAGTGTGGTGTTCTTACAGGGGGTACCGAAGAGGACATACAGTTACGCCTAAACAAAGCTAGAGCTACTTTTCGAAGGATGAGGCAAATCTGGAAATCCAACAATTACTGCAGAGGAACGAAAGTCCGATTCTACAAGAGCATCATTTTGCCAGTTCTTCTTTATGGAGCGGACTGTTCGAGAATGACCAAAAAGGATGCACACAATCTGTCCACCTTCCACCACACATGTCTACTTAGAATTATCAAAATTTTCTGGCCAGATACAATCTCAAAAACTAAACTACTTGAAGTCACAAATCATGAAACTTTAGACAGTATGATTACCAAGAGAAGATGGAAATGGCTTGGCCACGTTATGAGAATGAATTCTGATATGCCTGCCAAAACAGCTCTCACATTAACACTAGAGGGAAAGAGAAAACAGGGGCGCCCAATGGAGACGAACGATGGAAAGTGACCTCAGTGCGGCATCTTTGACATTGAAAACTGCACTGAAGATTGCACAGGAAAGCATGGAAAGTCCTCTCTGAAGCCTAATGTGCCACTAGGCATAACGAGAACTGATGATAATGATGATGAATGTGGCGCAGTCGACAAAATCTGCCCAGACAGCAAAAGAAATGAAGAGATACCAACTAGATATTTTAGGGTTAAGTGCAGTTTGGTGGCCAACAGCAGATAAAAAATCTGTCAGTGGACATGGATCTAAAGTTAAATGCATTCGAAAATACATGTCTGTGAAAAAAAAGGATAAAAATAACAAAGGATGGATTCGAAAGCAGTTAGAAAATAAAAGAAATATCTGGGTAACCATTAGCATTAGGATTTATAAGACAGAGAAGATGGCGCTACCTTGGACACATCCTGGGAAGAAACCAGCAGAGAATCCCCAAACAGGTATCAAAATGGGAAATAACGGGATTAGGGAGGCGAGGACGCCCAAAAGAAACCAAAAAATGAACGTTGATGAGAGAGACCAAAGCTGCTGGACTGGATTCCATCCATGATATTGAACTAATTGCACAAGATATAGCGGAATGGAGACATTGATTGCGAGCTCAATGTGACATATAATGAAACAGGAGAATAATGAATGAATGAATTGAATAACATCATCGCCGACGCCAATTAGTAAGAGGCTAAGAATATTTTTTTTAATGAACGAAACAGAGTTACTGGCCAGTTCCCAGTACCAGACAGTGAATAGATTACAACAATACAACGGGCACTAGCAATAGCAACATTTGTTCCTGACAAGAGGTCTTAAGTCAAATTGAATGTCTGAACCTTTAGACGAGACCGTCTCTTGGATTGCACGAGACATCGTGTTGATAGAATTATGGCTAATGTGAGCCAACGATAGGTCTCAAATCGTGTTGCCAGAATTAGGGCTAATAGTTGGATCGATAGGTCTCAACTCGTGCGGTGTGCCACATTAGAGCTGCAGTTCCAACCAGTGTTGCCACTTTGGATGTTTTACATCCAGATTTACATGTTTTCCTTGCATTTAGATGGCGTTGGTAGATGTTTTTCTAGAAGTTTTTCATTTGAAGTGAATTTATCAAATCTAACATAAGAAACAGAATGAAATTTGACCTCTTAAATGCTGTCTTGACAATAAAATTCGGCCTGATAAGAGTAGGAAAAATCTGTTCCACTTATCAGCTTCCTGATTGGGTATTAAAAGAAATTGGAACAGCTAAAGCATACCAGAGTCATTTTGGATCTAAAGCTTCTTCATCATCCAGGCTAAGTTTATCCTGTGGATCTTGTAAGGCAGATTTCAGTAACGATGAGGACATGATTCTATAGGGTAAGTCATATCAGTTGCTTTGTAATTTGTGACTTTTTCCGTTTGGATGTTTTTCTAGATTTTTCCATTCAAATTTAGATGTTTTTAGATATTTCTTGACTCCGTTTTGGATGTTTTTTGTCAAAGAAAAGTGGCAACACTGGTTCCAACCTGAATTGGCTCGCAGAGCCTTTTATTTAGCTGAGCCCCATATTCTTACGATTTCCTGTGTCTTTCGTTTCAAGCAGGAAACAAAGTGAGCACAGGGATGCTTTGAGCAGAGCGGCAAGCTTCACTGGAAAGGTCACGTGTGGTGAGCATACTTTCCTCCAGGCCATGCCTGGCTTGGTGGGTAATGAACAGGCAGACAAATTGGTCAGATCCGCACCACTGGGTGGTGAATTGATACATGGCAAGGCAGATGTGGTCAAGGCTCTTTTGGGAACAAGCAACGGAATCAGTAGAGGAAAAAGATTATTATGGCCTGAAGAGAATGAGGCACCTGGATGTAACCAAAGAGTCTTTCTGGCTCACTACACTCAGAGAAAGGGCAAGACAGACTTTTAAAAAGAGTGTGACCGGTGCCATCAGTATTGAAACTCTGCGCTGGCTACTGAAGATGAGGACGGAGCATGCATGGGAATGTCACAAGTGCTGTGATGTATATTCTTGACTCAACACAATTCAACTCTGTTTCAAGCAACGTCCGAGTATATGAGTGAATTTACTTACCGCTTGATTCCTCTCCATAGCATAATGCTTACTTAGTCGCTCCTCTTCTATCTTGGGATGTATAGGTTTGCCAGAGAGATCGCCAGACTTCTCTGTCAGCAGTTTCATGGCTTTGCTCCATTCCAGTCCTTTATCAGTCAGCGACTGTTGGGTGTTGTCTTCCCCGCGGAACATGGGTCTCGCTGGTCCATAGCATAATGCGCGCGTTTACTGTTATCATTTCGTCAGAACATGCTAAAGAAATCTGGAATTCCAGAGAAATTTGACTAAAAAGCTAAAAAAAATTGAGGAAGCATTTTTGTCAAATTTCTCTGAAATTCCTTGTATTAGCTTGACTGCAGTCACCCCATATTTTAACAATTTTTAGAGAAATCAGGCTTCCTAAATTGGCCATTATAACTTTGTATGTTGCTACTTTGAAAGTGAAGAGTCAATTTGTTCTATCAAGATTATTTCATCACTATTGTAGTTCCTGAAAAAATCTTTTGGTACTAAAAGAGTAAACTGTGCAATGTCCATGCAATTAAATTTCACATCTTTTTTAAATGTTTAAAATTCACCACCATAGTCCTCTTTTTTCAGCTCTACATGATGTTGTCAAAACTTGTTTGTATACAAAAATACTCCAAAAAGTCAATAAGTTACACCATTTGCAATTTGAAAGTGTATTGGAGAGTAACAAAAAGATCCAAACAATAACAAATAAACATTTAATCTTCTTCTTCCTCGCATTCACCAGCTGTACACTCTGGTGGAAAGTTCTGGTTGTTCGTCCACCTCTGAACTGCAGTCCTGCTCCAGAACCTGAGTGTTGCGTGTGCATCAGTTTTACAGATCTGATTCACTTGAATGCAGACTGTTGGTTCCTTGCCTCTCAGGCAGATGCATTCCGACTTCAAAGGAAGCTCTCCAGTTAGTCGACTCTTACGACATGCTTTTGGGTAGGCAGTGGGTCTATTCTTGTTTTCCCCATGATGGGGCCCCGGAACCCACACGGGGAAACATTTAATGAAACACTAAAGGTTGCATTGTTTAGGACAGGTTCCCTATTTCAGGTTTAGTGGAAGATATTTGCAGTCGAATGTCTTGTTCTGAATAATCGTTGTGTGTGTGTGTGTGTGTGTGTGTGTGTGCGCGTGAGTGTGTGTCCGTGTGTGTATATGTGCGTGTGGTGTGCATGTGTGCGCTTGCGTGTGTGTGCGTGTGTATGTTCGTGTGGTGTGTGTGTGTGCGCAAGTGAGAATGTGTGTGTGTGTATGTGTGTGTGTGTGTGTGTAATTGCACACACCAAAATTGCACCTAATGTATTGCATCTTCCATCTCGTACCTTTGGTTCAGTCCCAGCCTCATGGCAACTTATTTGCATAGGTCACAAACCAGATGTATAAGGTCATCTCATTTGCCTAGATCATATACCAGATGCATACCAAACATCAATACAAAAGGGCATAAAAACGTGAACTCAAAGGCTCATTTTCCACTGAGTTATATTCCAGTGCAGTCATATTCCATGAGTCAAAGAAATTGTCTGTAGCACCGTTAACCAGACCAGCTCTCAGAATGATTGGATCCACGAAACGATATGTTACAGTGTCTAGTGGCACAGAAGAGTACTGTGCTGCTAATGTAGGCACGATAAAGTAAGGGTTCATAACTTTCTAGTTAACAGAAGCTATTGCTCTAGCAAAACAAGCTACTCTTCAATGCCGATAAAGCTAAAAATTTTTATGCGGGTAATATTAACCATTCCTAATTTGATTATATGTTGCTAAACGAAATTTAAAAAAAAAAGAGAACCCCCCCCCCCCCCACCCCAACCTTACCCACTTGTTTCCCCCACCCCACCCTTTTTTGTCTCTCTTAAGCACTTGGTGTACTGAACTGTCTTTCTGTCGGGCTCTCTCTCTGTATCTGTCTCTCTCTCTGTCTCTCTCTCTGTATCTGTCTCTCTCTCTGTCTCTCTCTCTCTGTCTCTCTCTTGTCTCTCTCTCTGTCTCTCTCTCTGTCTCTCTCTGTCTCTCTCTCTGTCTCTGTCTCTGTCTCTCTCTGTCTCTCTCTGTCTCTCTCTGTCTCTCTCTGTCTCTGTCTCTCTCTCTCTCTCTCTCTCTCTCTCTCTCTCTCTCTCTCTCTCTCTATCTCGATCAATTCTTAACTGGTGGTGAAAAAATGTTCGTTGGTTGTCCTCAGTCTACTACTTACCCTTCCCCCCCCCCCCCAACCCTCCTTATCGGTTGGTTACCTCTTTGAGCACAACTTTTTGCTTCTTTTTTTTTCGGTAGTGAGTTCTCCCCCAATCACAAGTTTTGTTTCTTGTAGTATTTTTTATTTTTTATTTCCTAGCCCCATCGCGGCATAATGGTCGGTTTCGAAGTTATTCTCTCCAATTACCAAATGTCTTTAGATATATTGATGACGTTCTTTAGTTGTATTATCAATATGACTATGAAAGCTGCACGAAAAATTACGTTGACGAAGGCAAGTTTTTATATTGATAATAATAAATGTTGTGTTCGATGTAATATCTATCAGACAATGCTTGCGTGTTCAAAACATTGATGTGTGAAAGAAGAGTATTCGGAAGAGCAGAATGTAAGACGGGCCTGCGTGCCCAATGTGTGACTCTTTTGAAAATAAAGTTCGTTCGTTTGTTCGTTGGTTCGCTTGTACTGTCAGACTATCAAATTTGACAGCGGATGTGAAAGTGGTATCAGTGGTTTATGCGTTGCAAACGCACTTCGTAATGACAGGGTGCGAGGTTTGATCCCATCTGCGCGCCTTGCGCTCTGCGTTGATTTCGACAGTGGTATCAAGAAGCCGACCGTCCTGAGGGCAATTGCAAACCACTGGAAGTAAATTTGCTCAGAAAACCCAGAACAGCCAAAAAATGTTGGGGGCTGGTTCTGCAATGTCCTTAAAGGATACGCGACAACTTACTAAGATGTGACATTTAGTTATTCGTCATCATCAATCAAAGGACACGACTCCGTATCCCTGTCTAGACTGATAAACATGAAAGTGCAGCCTGGAGCTGCAAGAAATGAACATTCCACTAAGGGGAAAGATTTTTTAATAACCAACACAGAACAGGCATTGCCAGTCGTTTTACACTTGTGGAGCTTTTTAGGAGGAGATCGGAGCACCTATGGTTCTGTCCTGAGTACTGTTACGATAATCCTTTCTAATCACTAGTCAGTCAGTCTCTTACAGACCGTCGATCTCGCAACAGCACCAAAGTCTCTTTCTCTAGCTAATGCTTCAGAGAGGGCTGCGTGGTCACGAGGCATGGTTTCCGCCTCGAGTGCTAGAGGTTCCGGGCTCAATCTCCCGTACGGGCTTGGATTTTTTTCACGTGGACTTTGACTTCTAGTAATTTTCCCTGGTTTCTGGGTAGTGAGATCGGACGCATTGTGGCACCCATAAAAGTCCCTTGGCCATTCGGAAATCGAAAAAAGTAGCCTAACGGCGCTGTCCGGGGAAAATTTTGAGTTGAAAATTTAAGTATTTCAGGATCCTCGCCGGTGCTATAGTGTCTGTGCACTGTGCTGATCATTTTCGGACTCAGACTTGAGTTAGAAGAAGAAACGGAGCACCTATGGGTTTCTACCCGTGTGACATGATGTTGATCCTCTGTTCAAACTTCCAACCAATAGCTATTTCTCCAGCTTTATGTGCTTTCATAGTCAATGCATCTTCAGAGTCTTGTATCCACATTCGCGAAGCTTGGCCTCTGCCTGTCTTCTTCGACTTCCTTTTAGTTTTCAGGGGAATGTAATGTGGTAGTCTCTCCTTGGTTTCCAGATCGACATGACTGAGTACCTCAACTTTCGGTAATTTTGTAAACTGAGTGATTCACCAGATATTTATAATTGCTACATGAAAACGAATCCGTGCAGAAAGAGTCTGTACATTCACTACACTCAGGTCTGCAGAAGTGGCATCGCATTTGTCGGCAATGTGTCATTTCTTGTAGGTTTTCCCCCATTACTATCAAAGTTATTAGTAATTTCTTCTTGTTTGTGTTGTTCATTTTTGTCTTGTCTTGTCATGTCTTGCCTTGTCTGTCTGTCTGTCTGTCTGTCTGTCTGTCTGTCTGTCTGTCTGTCTGTCTGTCTGTCTGTCTGTCTGTCTGTCTGTCTGTCTGTCTGTCTGTCTGTCTGTCTGTCTGTCTGTCTGTCTGTCTGTCTGTCTGTCTGTCTGTCTGTCTGTCTGTCTGTCTGTCCCTCCGTCCGTCTGTCAGTCTGTCAGTCCGTCTGTCTATCTGTATATATTAATGTATGTATGTGTGTGTGTGTTCCTACAAGCGCATATCACCCATCATGGCTGCCTATTTTGCAATACTGCTCTCTCTCTCTCTCTCTCTCTCTCTCTCTCTCTCTCTCTCTCTCTCTCTCTCTCTCTTCCTCCCCCTCCCCTCTCTATCCTTTTTCGTTTGACTCTGAATATCCGATCTCTGTCTATTTGGCTCTGTTTGCCTATCTTTTACTGCACTGTTTGTTTTTGCACTTCTGTCAGTCGCCTGATGCATGCACAAATGTATGTTTGAGTTCTATGTTTACAATACTTTTACAGATGCGACTTATTTGAAAGCAGACTGTTGATTCCTTGCCTGTTGTGTAGATGCACCCCTAACACTCAGAATTAGTCTCGTCCTTCGACATCTTTGCTAGAGGGCAGCGAGTCTATTCTTTGTTCTTCAAAAAATATGTTAACATATATTTTGCACTCCATAACTCAGTTTTTAAAGCAAAAAAAAAAACACGAACCGTACTTATTCTAACCTGTTTATAACATAATTATCTGCTAAAATACATGCATAAATTGGCGCATCGTAAAGATTTTCGGGGTACGAAAGTCCCAAATGGACTATTTTGCTTGTCTGCAGAAGTTATTGATATCTTGTCCTTGTTTGGATTTTACAGATGTGTCAATATTTCTGCACTGTCTATTTGTGGAGTTGTGGGGAAATATAATTCGTGCTTGAGGTAGAAAACACATTTTAATATATGGCTTTTTGATCCTAGACAAGTACCGAAACAACCGTAGTTTTGTAATCGATTGTTAAAGATTTCATTCTTCTTCTTCACTTCCTCTTTTACCGCTGTGGGTGTCGAGGGATAAAAAGATTTTATTGACCACCAGAATGTGCATTTGGAATGATTTGAAAATAATGAATTAAAAATGTAGTGTGAGAAAGAGGAAATTGTCATTTACTGATAACACGAAGATAGAGATACGTGGTTACTTGTTGTAACATTACTTAGTTAGCTGCGTATCCTTTACAGGACGTTGCAGAACCAGCCCCAACATTTCTTTCTGGTGTTGTTTTAGGCAAATTTTACTTTCAGTAGTTTGCCATTGCTACTGAACGTTCAGCTCTCGGTACCACTGTCGAAACCAAAGCAAGACAGATCGTCCGCACCTGGGATCGAACCCGGTATTCTGGCATTACTAAGCGCGTTCGCAACGCCTAAGCCACACATGCGTCATAACAAAGATGAAAGAAAAAGAAACCGCTTTGTCGCTCAGACAGTGGTTTTCAACCTTTCGTGGGCGGGGCTGTTACCCCCTTGACTATATGGCAAGCGCCCACACCCCCCTTTTTTTTTAAAGTGGTGTCTAGAGATCCATATGCGGTGCAAGGGAATAGACCCGCTACCCACAACAAGAAGGTCGTAAAAGGCTTCTAATAAGGGATTTGCTCATGTCGGATGTGTTAGGCCGAAAGGTGCAGATTTCACAGCCTAACTGTATACAACAGGACATCGTTGCCAACAACCATTTTAAAAGCGAGCATTAAAAAGGTAAAAACAATCTACTTCATAAACAAAAGAAACAGCCTCCATAACTAAAGACATACATTGTATTAGTCCCAACATAAACCATTTCAGTGAACCAAGAGGTAGAGACAAAATACACACTCGTTTGATAGGAGAAATATTGAGGAATTCTGAGAAATTATAACTACAATATAATGTCTTTGCAGAGGAAACCACAGAAGCATAGAAATAAAGGCAAATCAACAACCTCACAGAGAACAGATCTCATCATCATCATCATGTAGCAGGTCTTTTGCATAACTTCGCTCTCACCACGATCTGCCTGAAAAAAACTCGGTCTCTCGCCAGTTCTCCTGCCTCTTGTACATTCAAGGAGTCACTTATATCCTGTGCCCATCTTCGTGTTGCCCCTCCTTCCTGGTACCATGCCTTCTGCTATTATTTTTCCAATCCGTCGTGGCGCTTGATATGATCAAAATATTTCAGCTTCCGAGACAGGACGCTGTTTATTAGCTGTTTATTCCTTGATGTTCCGATCTTTCAAGATGTCAGTATTTCTTCTCTTCTTTGTCCAAGATATTCTGAGAATCTTTCTATAGCATTTCCGCTCAAAAACCCCTATTCTCTTTCTTGACTCGGAGATAGTCCACCACTCAATCCGCATGTTGCTACAGGGAAGATGCATGCTCTCAAAATTCTAATTTTTATCTATTTGCTGGTGCTTAACCATGACTTCTAATGCTGTTTGAGAAGGGATCTCTAGAGAGTGAAATCAAAAATATAGGCAGGACATGGAGCGAGCTGAACGCAATAGCGAAGGATAGGACGATCTGGTGTGAGTTGGTTGAGGGCCTATGCTCCACTAGAGGGTAGAAGCCAGAAGAAATATAATCATCGGCGACCGGGTTGCCCATTGGCTGGCCGGTAGACCAATTCGTCTTGATTGGGTACGTGATTGGGTCTGTCTCCTTTGATCGCTTCAACACTTCAAATGTCTTTTCAGGGCAATGTGTTGGCGTGCAATGCTAAATCATTTTTTTTTTTATGGCGCTCATAACCAAGTCACAATTTCAACTTAAAGCTTCCCCTTCGTTGAAGCTAGTTGAACGTGACGACTTTCCCCCGCAAAACAAGCCAAGATAGAAGAAGGGAGAGACTCATATCATTGCCATCCACATTTCAGCCATGGGTCAAGCGGGATTCCCCAGAGAGGGGATAACTTTGCCAGCCTGAGAAATGACATTCACGTCACGCTGTTGGTCTGTTATTTCTAAACGAGAAATGAATTCACTGAACACTAGCTATTACTGAGAAGCTCAACGAGGGAGAAAATGAGATTTAGGGAGAAGGGGAGACGGGCACAGAGGCAGTGGAACTTTTCGACCGCAGTCTTTATCAACAAGTAACATGACAAGCAAGGGCGTCAGACACCTAGGTGCTCAGGTACTTTACTCCTAGCCAGCCCCAATTCTTTATTTTTAATTTTTTATTGTTCAACGAAGACTTTCCACACCCCCTCCTCCAAAAACAAAACAAAAACAACATGGGGAGATGAAGGAGATGAGCTCACCCAGCCTTCGTCTTCTATCTTCTTCATTCTCGCGTTCACATCGGAAACTTCTGGTTGTTCGTCCACTTCTGGACTCATGTCCTCTTTCAAAAACTGAGTGTTGCGTACAAATCAGTTTCACAGGTCTGACTCATTTTCATGCAGACAGTTGGTTCCTTGCCTCTCAGGCAGATGTACTCCGACTTCGAAGAAAGCTCCCAATTAGTCGACTCTTACGACATGCTTTTTGGGGAGGTAGTGGGTCTATTCTTCCCCCCCCCCTACAATGAGGCCCCGGAACCAACACGTGAACCTCTTCTATAAAATGTGCAATAAGGTTAACCCTCCTCCCCACCCCACCCACCCCTACTGCATAAATATGAGTAGGAGCTTGTTTTTAAAATAATCCTTGATATTTTTCACACTATTTCATATGTTATTTTATTTGTTATTTTGCTAACCTAAACAAGGCTTGGACCCCTCGAGACCCCTTGTCGCCTGTGGGAACTGAACCCTCCTGAAGACGAGAAGAAGGCGATTCTGAAGGCCATATGGGGAACTTACCTCGTGCTGGCTCTGGACACAACGGAACAACGTGGGGGACGGGCCTCGGTTAGCTGGTGCGGGTGTCTAGTGGAGAAGAGTTTCTTATCCCTTAAAGTCCATCGTGTCCAAAATGTCCCTCTGCCACCTGCTAACAAAGTCCAACATGTGTCCGGTAAACCAAACGTAAGGTTGCCACTCGGTCGTCCAGTTGTGCAGACTGTTGTAATTATGCTACCGCAACGAATTCTTATATCACAGTACCTTTTGCAAAATCACCAATTCGTCTTGTCCCTGTCCGAATAACATCCGGTAATACGTGCGGCAGGAGAAACCAAGCCTCAGCTTCATGAACTCAGGTGGGCCCACTCTCTGCAAATGTCCAGGAGCTCGTGGGCCGAAACATTTGTCTACGAGAGGTTACTTCTACTGATTGTTGGTAGACTCCTGCTGTACATGCTCCCCTGTGGAGTTTATTCTTATTCTTACAGTTCTTGTATGTCTTAAAAACAGTCCAGTGGCGTCGTAGCAGAGTTAGCTTGGTTGGGAAGAGAAGGGGAGGGTAGCAACTTAACCCCCCCCCCCCTATAATTCTTTAAGTGGCCTCAACGGGTTTGTTCAAGTGGCAACAGATTAGTTTTTTCATTTGTATAGTTATTTATGTGCGAAATGGCAAAAACGTAACATTTTAAAAATAATATAAATTTATATAGATAAATATTGTGGAATCTCAAGATAAGAGTGTGCTTGCTACTTTTATTTTTTCACTATACGGGATCAGGATAGTTAAAAAAAGGGGTTGGGGTGAGGAGTGGAGGTCCCAGAATACGAGGTGTAATCCAGGATACGAGCTGGAGAGACGAGATCTCTCAGCGTTCCCCGACATCCATCTCCACATCTCTTAAATCGATTAGATCGAGTTAAGAATCTGGTAATTCTGTATTTACAAATTATGATCTGCTTATGCCAGTGATTCCCAAACTGTGCGCCACGGCGCTCCGGGGAGCCACGAAATATTCGAAGATGAACAAGTTTTATCCGTTTTAATCTCTTACATACGAATATTCATACCTTTACTTAGGTTTGGGCGCCGTTGAAAACTTTTATTTGGAAAAAAAAAAAAAAGCGCCGCGACTAAGGAAATTTTAGGAAACTGGCCTATGACATTCAACAAGATACTTGATAATGAAGGCCAGTAGCAACGTCATCGGAAGTAACCCTGCTTTGCACTGCCTGTGCCAGACATTTTCCACTTTCATCATCATCATTATGTAGCAGGTCATTTACAGAACGTCGCTCTCATCACGGTCTGCCTGAAAGAAACTCGATGTCTCGCCAGCTCTCCCGCCTCATGCACTTTCATACTCAAGGAGTCACTTATATCCTGTGCCCATCTGCGTGTTGGTTGCTTCCTGTCCCTAGCCTTCCTGGTGCCATGCCTTCTGCTATTATTTTTTTTTAAATAGAATTCGCTGGGGCTTGAAATGACCAAAATATTTTATAGTCTGAGACAGGATACTGTTTATTAGCCAATCTTCCTCAATTTTCAAATCTTTTATAATGTCAGTGTTTCTCCTCTTTTTTGCCTATGATATTCTGAGAATCTATATTAATAAAAATGTTAATTTTCCGTAGTCGTTAACTATAGACTCGGAAACTACTGAACCGACTGCTTTCAAATTTTCATACTACATTGCCTCTGACTCAACGCGTGTTCTTATGTAAGAAAATCGCATAAACCACGAACGACGTAGCTCCAACAACGATCAAATCATCATTTCTTTCGTTGCCGGCCCGGATTTGTATTTAGTTGATGGGCCACCTTTGACTGCTGAGCAGGGCTGCCAACAGATGCCTTTATCCCATAATCTATCTCCGACATTTCTTTACCGATCGCTTTCACATTTTCACACAACGTTGCCTTACACTCTTCGCGTGTTTGTATGTATTAGTGTTGCACAAACCACGAATGACGTAGCTCCTGCAACAATCATTTCATTATTTGTTTCAGTGCTGGCCCACATTTGTTTATAGTTGGTTGGCCACTTTGACTGTATGTGCGTTGTGTGTAAAACACTGAATTTCACCTTATTATATAATTTCATTTTTACTAAATGCTTGAGTCCTTGGTAGCGTAGTTGTAAGCATTCCTACTGACACGCCGGTGATCAGCGTTCAATTCCCCGCTCAGTGATATATATATTTTTTGGGCCCTTAACTGGGCGGCTGCCACGCTGTGTTGTGGTTTATAGCTAGCCTGGGATATCTACGCCTTTTTCCGCTCCATTTTGGGGTTTACATTTAGCCTGCGATGGCGGCGACGTGATGCTCAATGGTCATGTCACTTGTAATCTTCGTTCGCCTTTGAGAGTGCGGTTGGTACGTTGTGTTGTGGTTTATAGCTAGGCTGTGATATCTGACCCAAAGTCTTCAGCCTTCGGTAGTACAGTTGTAAGTATTCTGCCCTTCACGCGGGTGACCGATGTTCGATTCCCCGCTGGGTGCTAATTTTTCTTTTTTTCTTTAAAGGGCGGTTGCCACGTTATGTTGTGGTTCAGCGCCTTCCGTACAAAAACATCTGATTTCAGTAAAGTCCCAATTTGCCTTTTCCGCGACGCTTCACTCGATTAAAAGCTATTCGTTGATGACAGACGCTGTTAACTAAGACGGCTTACAGTCCAGTTTAGTTTGGGTAGACACGGTCAATTAAAAATCGTCGCTTTGGAGAGGGAGAGATGACATGTGCGAGTTTTTTATTTGTGAGTATAGTGTACTTTTTTTTCTTTTAGTCACAGAATGTTACTGTCGGTTCCATCACTGGTTACGTGATGGAGTTTTTTGTCGGTGGCACAATTAAACTAAACAGTCCGTGGCGACAGCAAGGCGCTATCTCCTCTGGCTACACCGACCTGCACAGACGGTAGTGACAGTTTTGCTGTTGTTGTTGTGAAGGTTGTGGTGGTAGTGGTAGCAGAAGTTCTGGTACTCGGTGGGTGATGTGGTAGCTGTTACACTAGCCACATTTACTTCTCAGGACAGATTAATGCTACCCATTTAAGTTTGGATGGACACAGATGTCAATCTCAATTTAATAACAATATTTCGTCTGGTGATATGTATCCTATACTTCGGAGAGTATGATATGATTGTAGGAAAAGGGGTGGGGGGGGGGGGGGGGGGGGTAATGGGAGTTTATACCAGACACTGTTAACTGAGAGAGCTTAATACATTATTTACAAGTTCTCATTTCGTAACTTCTATTTGAATAATTTCACCACGTGATGATTTTTTAATCATTCGGAGAGGGAGAAATGAGTGGGAGAGTGAAAAAAAAAGGGGGGGGGGGAATGACAGACACTGTTAGCTCAGAGAGCTTAAAACTTTATTTTGAAGTTCTTTTTTCTTAAATATTTATATATTAATACCGAACCTCCGCTATTCTCATTTTTGTATGTCACTTTGTTGGTCAGTTAGAGGCAGAGTAGTCAGCTTTACTTTCAGCTGTTTAAGCACAACAGATGCTTTTGCATGCGATAAACAACATTTTTTTTTCTCTTTCTAACAATGCACTTTAAACGACCACTAATATTGACATTCACTTATATGATTAAGCACAACAGATGCTTTTGCATGCGATAAACAACAAATCTTTTTTTCTCTCTCTCTAACAATGCACTTTAAACGACCACTAATATCGACATTCACTTATATGTTCAAGCACAAAAGGTGCTTTTGCATGCGATAAACAACAAATCTTTTTTTCTCTCTCTCTCTAACAATGCACTTTAAACGACCACTAATATCGACATTCACTTATATGTTTAAGCACAACAGATGCTTTTGCAAGCGATAAACAAAAAAAAAATCTTTTTTTCTCTCTCTAACAATGCACTTTAAACGACCACTAATATCGACATTCACTTATATGTTTAAGCACAACAGATGCTTTTGCATGCGATAAACAACAAATCTTTTTTTCTCTCTCTCTAACAATGCACGTCAAACGACCACTAATATCGACATTTACTTATATGTTTAAGCACAAAAGATGATTTTGCATGCGATAAACAACAAATCTTTTTTTCTCTCTCTCTAACAATGCACTTTAAACGACCACTAATATCGACATTCACTTATATGTTTAAGCACAACAGATGCTTTTGCATGCGATAAACAAAAAAATCTTTTTTTCTCATTCTAACAATACACTTTAAACGACCACTAATATCGACATTCACTTATATGTTTAAGCACAACAGATGCTTTTGCATGCGATAAACAACAAATCTTTTTTTCTCTCTCTCTAACAATGCACGTCAAACGACCACTAATATCGACATTCACTTATGTGTTTAAGCACAACAGATGCTTTTGCATGCGATAAACAAAAAAATCTTTTTTTTTCTCTCTCTCTCTAACAATGCACTTTAAACGACCACTAATATCGACATTCACTTATATGTTTAAGCACAACAGATGCTTTTGCATGCGATAAACAACAAATCTTTTTTTCTCTCTCTCTCTAACAATGCACGTCAAACGACCACTAATATCGACATTCACTTATATGTTTAAGCACAACAGATGCTTTTGCATGCGATAAACAACAAATCTTTTTTTCTCTCTCTCTAACAATGCACTTTAAACGACCACTAATATCGACATTCTATTATATGTTTAAGCACAACAGATGCTTTTGCATGCGATAAACAAAAAAATCTTTTTTTCTTTCTCTAACAATGCACTTTAAACGACCACTAATATCGACATTCTATTATATGTTTAAGCACAACAGATGCTTTTGCATGCGATAAACAACAAATCTTTTTTTCTCTCTCTCTAACAATGCACTTTAAACGACCACTAATATCGACATTCTATTATATGTTTAAGCACAACAGATGCTTTTGCATGCGATAAACAAAAAAATCTTTTTTTCTCTCTCTAACAATGCACTTTAAACGACCACTAATATCGACATTCACTTATTTGTGCTTTTCCTAGAGTCGGCATATCAGACTATCTCTGTAGCTGTGCAATGACTGATATTAACCATATTAGACAGGTGCGCTTTCTATTTTCTTTCTTTTCCAGTTCACCATTCTGGGCCACAGCAACGCGTGGCTGGGTACAGCTAGTCTTTATGTAAAATTTCAGCTCAAAACCCCTATTTTCTTTCTTGAGGACTGGGAGGTAGTCCACGGCTAACATCCATATGTTGCTACAGGGAAGATGCTTGTTCTCACAATTTTAATTGTGATCTCCTTGCTGGTGCTTAACCAAAGACTTTTAATGCTGTTTAACCTTTACATTGCTATGGCCATCCTTCTTTAAATTTTTGACAAACAGTCTCCATTGCTGTCTATTATAGAGACTAGATAATTTTCAACTTTAACGAAACGAACAACGTAAATGTGTTAAATGTGTACAGCATTCAAAACTAATAAATTGTGGAATGTTAGAACCAAAAATGATTTCAGTAAAGTACATTTTTTAGGATAACATTTTCAGGATAGCGTTAATC
>CAJHNH020002402.1:1053792-1063792 GCA_905116865.2 Candidula unifasciata | reverse complement strand
CTCCGCTCCTGTGCCAACAAAAAACACGCGTAGCTCACAGTGTCACGCCATGCACTCAGCTCAGAGGCTGGGCGACGAAACTATATCCTTCCAGTCTTCAAATGAAGCAAAAATGCAACGGCCACCGTCTGGCAGGAAAAAAAGGTGGCCGTGCCTAGCGTACATTTTGACCTGAAGCATTATATGAGGGTTAATAAACGGTCACTCCAGCAGTACCCTCATTATTAGCTGGGGAAGGGACTTAGGACATTACATCCACCAGCAGGCGTCGCCCCTACAACTACCTGCCTGCCTTCGTTAACGACTGTTCACCCAACAGCCATGCAGTTCTTTGGCACGAAGGAGACATCTTGAACTTGGGTTTCGGACTGCCGACTCCCTACAAGATGTTATTTTATGTTTTGTTATCACACTTGATGTCACTGCACATTGGGCATACCCATGCGTGCTCAGTTCTCCGAAGCAGCAGCCACTCCAAAGTACTTCTACTAATTGTCCCCATGAACAGCTGGTTATATCGTCTCCTTTCTCGGCCCCGCAGACGGCAAAGACGTGCAACACCATGCTTGACTCCCATGTCACGCAACCGTGTTAGTGTCAGAGATTCCTCATTCTCCACTAGCCCAGTTGACATGTTGACGATATCTGCTCTGTCCATGCTTTTTCCCGCAATCATTAGTGCAGTGCTTGCCAGTTGGTCCGCTCGCTCATTTCACTTTACGCCCGCATGACCCGATGTGTAGATCCAGATTACGGAGGTTAAGTGCGATTTCCGAATGCTTTCTATCCATTCAGAGCGCATACTGCCTGTTGCTATCTTCTAAAGCATATTCATTGAGTCTGAGACAATTACTGCCTGTGTGGCGGTTTGCTCGGATACCCACCCTAAAGCTCTAGAAGCAGCGGCTACTTCTATTGTCATGCCTGACGTGGTTGTCTGGTAGGCGCCGCTGTCCTCATGTATTGTTTTCCCCCTTCTTTGCGCTGTGTATGCCCATGATGACCTTGATCCGCGCTTCACGGATCCATCTGTGTAGATGATGATATCTTCTGGGTCTGAATGCTGATTTATCAGTTCCCTTACTTCTGTGTCTACAGGAATTTGATCCCTGCAGTACCTTTCGAGTGTGATAACAACCTTAGAGATGCCATGCATGTCTACTGGTGTATTCGTCGATTCTTTTCCGTGACTGATCACGTCTAGGTCACATACCTGCTGGATTAAATCCTCAACCTTTGCCATCCAAGAGCGGCCTCTTTTGAGACGTGTTCCTTTTGTGTCGTGTATAGCTTTGTGCAATGGGTGGTTACTGTCTGCCGATACCCTCATGCAAGCCTTGACCTGTGCCACTTTGTATCTGCTATTCATCGTCGGCAAAACCAGGACATAACGCATGGCGTTTCAGGGGGTGTCTTTTGTGCAGCCGAGTATGAGTCCCATGGCCTCATTTTGTACTCGGTCCAGTCTTTCTAGCTGGATTTTGCTGACAATGAGGAGGGCAAGACCATAGTCAATGACGCTAATACACAAGCCCTTGGTAGAGAAGGAAAAGTAGGCGTTGTTCAATATCTTAAGTGCTGTCAAACCTTTCCTAGCTCTAAGTATGACGTTGTCTACGTGGAATTTGTATGACAAGCATCTGTCAAATGTCATGCCCAGGTATTTCATGGTGTCCGTTCTCTCGATGTCAACACCACAGATGCTTACGACTGGCGTTAGTGTACCAACGATGTGGGTATTTAGAGAGAACCATGTTGAGGAGGCTTTGAACGGGTTCACCTGAGCTCTTGATTCCTGGCACCACTCACTAAGTCTGTCTAGTTCGTGTTGTAGTGTGGTTGTAATTTCCTGCCTGTTTTTACCTCGACGGTAAACAAGGATATCATCTGCATACGACATTGTTCTACCTAGGCCTACGCTTTGTGCACTCGTGACTCCTGCTATGTACACATTGAAGAGCGCAGGCGACAATAGTGATCCCTGGGGCAGACCAATTAGGACGCGTTGAGGTTCGGATGCCCATTCGCCACATTGAAGCGACACTGGTCTTTCAAACTGCAATCCAGTTGACCAATATTGTTTCTATCTGAATATCCAACAGCAGTCTGATGATCATGGTGTATGGGACGCTGTTGTACGCACCTTCTAAGTCAATAGCGGCTGCAGCCGTTTCCATTCCCTCCTGGAAACCCTCATGCGTGTCCTAGGCAAATACTGCAGCATTGCACCATGTATCTCTTACCGGTCGGTACCCACCTAGTGTAGCGGGGAATAGTCCACCTGACTCCAATGTTTGGGTCAACGTTTTGGCAACGATTATTTCCATGAGTTTTCCTACAGTGTTCTGGAGTGTGATGATTATGTAGCCATTTATTCTCGTGTGGTCTTTTCCTGGCTTAGGAACCGGTCTGGGGTAGCTGTGGAGCCAGTCATCAGGAATAATGCCGGTTTTTATAGTGTTGTTAAACATCGTGGATAGTTCATCCATATATGTCGCCTCGAGGCTTTTGAAGTCGCTGTATCTAATGCCATCAGGCCCTGGAGCTGTGTCTGGACAGGTCTTCAGTGTTGCTCTGATGCAGTCCGTTGAGATTATATTGTATCATCGACTTCCTCCACTTCAGCCATGTGGATATCGTGTAAACTCTGTTTCATCTGCTCCCTCTCTTCCATATCTTTTTTTTTCCGTCTGCAGGAGAAACCTGTGCAGGATAGCCTCACCTTTGTCTTTATCCGATTGTGACACCACCCCGTTATACATCTTTAGCTCGGGCATAACAGACGGTTGTTTGCCTCCATTCATCTTTTGGTGGAGCCGCCAGAGATTTTTCGAAACCTATACCTTGGCAAAAATGTTCCCACATTGTGTGCTTAGACTCCTTTGCGAGTTGCTTAAAATGTTCAGTGAGTCTGTTTTTGTATGTGTGTGTGTTTCATGTCTTGTTTCTGCGCCTCAGTAAAATTCGAAGACTTTCTGCATTTTCCCCAGTCTTTGGTGGCACCTCGTTTCTCTCTAGGCTTCTGCGACTTCAGGTGTCAACCACGGGCGCTGTTGAAATAGATTGCTTTTTTCTTTCACGGTGTTCTGCGTGACCTGTCTCGCAGACGCCCAATTACATTAGGCTGATGTGCAGCGTTGACGTTGACGTTGACGATATGCCCAGTACGCCTAAAAGCATGGAAAACGGTCCTGTACTTGAGTTTTACCATCGAAACAGGAACTCATCGTTGGTTTCTGAAAAAAAGGATTGAGCGAGCGAGAATAAGAACTTCCCGAGTGTTTAGACCCTGGCTGTTGTGCTGTTTTTCTAGGCAAATTTACGTCCAGTAGTTTGCCATTGCTTTCTGGACGGTCAACGCTTTACCTTATTCTATTTTCTCGTCTTCACATCGCTCGCTTGTGTAATTATTTTCACGTCCTCCTAACTACGTAAATGTTCGGAAGGATGGAAACCGCGTAATTTTTCGATTTCCACGTTTCTTGTAAGTGCTTTCTTGTCTCGGGCGAAAGCCCACGCCAACAAACGTAAAAATACAATAATATCCCAGTTTAGATACCCAATAACGTCGCTCCTGCGGCGCTACCCTTGCAGTATTTCTTACTTTTACCATTCTCACTTGTACACTTCTTACTTGTACACTTCTTACTTGTACACAGGCGCTTGCGGCGCCTAAAATAGACTCACGACATCACAGCCTGCCACAAACATTATGTACACCGAGCGAAAGCCATATCATAGTGCTCCCGCAACATGCGAGAGGTCCTGCGACCTGACAAGGCATAAACTGCAAGTAAAGCCACGCTCTTTCTATGGTCAAAAACGAAAATGAACCAACTTTTTTTTTATGTTCCGCTTTTAAATATGTCAGAACAGAAATTACAATTTAACCGTTGTAGAATTCCTGGAATTTTGGTGCTTGATTAAGAAGATCCTGGTTTTAAAATTAACCGTACTTAATGTTGTAACCAGTGGAAAGCGTAAACTGACCAAAATGTTCAATATTTTTTTTTTTTAATGATTGCTTTGAAACTGAATTCTCCCATACATCCGTTCTGTATACTTTTATCTCCTTAGTTTCTTCTTCTTCTTTTTCTTCTTCTTTCTTCTTCTTCTTCTTCTTCTTCTTCTTCTTCTTCTTCTTCTTCTTCTTCTTCTTCTTCTTCTTCTTCTTCTTCTTCTTCTTCTTCTTCTTCTTCTTCTTCTTTTTCTTCTTCCTCTTCTTTTTCTTCTTCTTCATTTTCTTCTCCGTCTTCTTTGCTTCGGTTGTGTATGCTCAGATCAGACCATTAGGAGGGTTGCCTCTATGAACTCGCATGCCAGCTGCAGGTCCCGCATGGTTCCCCTATAGCTTCTTGCTCTGCACACTTTGCTCTTGAGGCTAAGATTATTTTTAAAGTTTTAGATAGAATAGGCAGGTCTGTAGAATGTCCTCAGGTGTTTGTGGTCCTGTTTGACAGGCACACTGTGGGGACTGTACAATCTTTAGTTTATGCATGCAGTATTTAAGCCTGCAGTGTCCTGTTCCTAGACGGAAAATTGTTGTTTGTTGCTTTCTGTTGAGTCTGCTGATGCGGTTTTGTGGATGTTTACTGTTAGTTTGTTCTCTCCGAAATTCCTTGTATTTTTCCTTGATAAGTATTTTGATGTCTGGTAATAACAGTAAATGTGTTTTTGTTTTTTTTTCCCCTCCTTTGTACCATTTTGTTTTTGCAAACTGCTGCTAACTCATTTTCTGGTATGTCGCAGTGAGCTAGGATCCACTGGAGAACGATTTGATTGTTTTCTGCCAGTCTGTTTAGCCGGTGCGTCAGTTCTCTCTCCCTCTTGTCTCGTGCATCCCCTGAGTCGCCTGGAGGACTGACATGCAGTCACAAAAGTGAATTAATTTTGCTGTTTTTAATGTTCCTTTCGTCAAGTACTTTGGCTGCATCAATAATTGTTTGCTGCTTTGCTATGAAGATTACAGAAAGTCTTCCGGAGGTGCACGACGTTTCTAATGTGGTCCTATCTTGCAGCATGATGACCGATCCAACTCCTCTGTTTTTTTTTTCTTTCTCCCTCCAATGATCCGTTGGTAAAAACATGTATCCATTCGCGTTTTGGATTAAAGTTGTGGATATGTTCAATGGGCTTTGCATGCAGTACTATGTCACATTCTTCAGATTTTCTGTCAATGCCTGGAATTTTTGTTGTGACTGTATAGTTAGGCTGTAGGTCTATGCTGTATGCCTGGATCATTTCCCAAGGTGAAGGATCTTTAGAAAGGATGTCACTATTTTTTTTTTTCGTAGTACAATTTTGATAGATGGTGAAAGCTTTGTCTTTTCAGTCAGTGTTTAGTTGTTATTTGCTTTTATGTGCATAAGTTTTTGTTCATGTGTTTAAATTTTTCTAATAGGGTAAGCATCTTTTTTTTTTTTTCCTAGCGTAGTTGACTAAATTGCATTGCTCTGTGACCTGGTGACGAACTCCTTGTGGTCTGGGTTCACTCCCGGGGGTAGGCAGAAAAGCCACATTTCTCCCAGATTTACGGTATTTACAATGGAATCAAGACCGAAATGTTGCCATATCCATAATACCGAGCCTAAGGGTTAACAACTCATTGCTTGTGGATACTAAAACAAAACTAACAAACTTCCAGTTTTGATTCTGAGACCAGTGTTCTGTTTTGTTAATTAATTATTATGCATTTACATTATTTTTCATGGGATATTCGTTTTCTTGTAACCTTCAAATGCCTCGTTACTTCATGTATATTCATTTATTTCCTCTTTATTAGGCTTGATGTACACTCAGTTGGAATTCATCGATTTTCAGTGCGCGGCTGTTTGCCGAGCGATCTATTCATATCCTATACGATTAATTTTCGTCATATATGTGAATACATTGACAATCATAAACCTCTTTTATCCCAAGTAAAAAGACAGAATTGCAATGGTAGGGATGTGTAATGAGGTACATGAGCCTACTAATCAATACTGCAGGGCTTGGTGTACTGGAAGAGGAGATGATACAAGCCAAGAAAGACCTAATACGAAATTTAGCTGACCGACAGGCCACAAACTTGAACACAAAGTCCACTAAAAGTTGACTGATATGGGTGGGGCGAACTGATCGGACAGTCAACAGCAACTGATGACGCAATGACATGATAGGGGTGGGGCGATCTGATCGGACAGTCAACAGCAACTGATGACGCCATGACATGATAGGGGTGGAGGGATCTGCTCAGTCAACACCAGCTGATGAAGCAACAACACGATAGTGGTTTGGGGATCTGCTCAGTCAACACCAGCTGAAGAAGCAACAACACGATAGTGGTTGAGGGATCTGCTCAGTCAACACCAGCTGAAGAAGCAACAACACGATAGTGGTTGAGGGATCTGCTCAGTCAACACCAGCTGAAGAAGCAACAACACGATGGTGGTTGAGGGATCTGCTCAGTAAACACCAACTGATGAAGCAACGATACGATAGGGGTGGAGGGATCTGATCAGACAGTCAACAACTGATGAAGCAAAGACATGCAGTGTAATGAGACAATGAGGAATATATATATATATATATATATATATATATATTATATATATATATATATATATATATATATATATATATATATAATATATATATATATTTATATAATGTGTGTGTGTGTGTGTGTATATATATATATATATATATAGATATATATAGATTATATATATATATATATATATATATATATAAAGTGAAGTAAAGGTCCCTTTTCACGACTTAGGCGCATCGGGCATATGGGAAGAGCGTCCCATATTTTTACAGACCAATCAGCATTGGATGGATCATTGCGCCGGACGTCTTTACTTTCCCAGGACATCCATCTTGGTACCCATTTTAGGCTGGGTCGTCCTGCGACGCCCCATACCACGATAAAAATCCACGCAGCTAGCAGTGGGTTTCGATCGCGGTACGTTGGATTACGAGTCGGACCTCGTAACTATATATATATATATATATAAACTCGTTACACTGTGTGTCCTTTTAGGCCACCAGCTGTTGTTGACTTTCTGATTAGATCCCTCCACCTGTCAGTGTCTGATGCGATGGACATCATGGTTGCCTGCGTATAGCCTGTCCAGTCAGTTTAGCCCTAAAGGCGTAAAGGCGTGGAAAAGGATCGAACAATTAGTCAATGACATGAGAAGGATGCACCTATCAAAACAGATGTCAGGTAGATGCCGGTTTTATCGACCATAATGATCAAATATCTCTGCTGTGCTGTAAAAGCCAGTTTGTAATTACGTCCACACAAAGAATATAGGGAGAATATAGGAGAAGAAAAAAGGATAAAGAATTAAGGTTCACGTGCACGATTCTCTGTGTTGGCAAATTGAAATTGTACAGACCCGAAATTACTTCTCCGTCTAAAATAAAATAACTTCCAAATATCTCCTAATAATTTCTCTCCCAGAATAATGAAGTAGAACACATTCAGAAATTCTAGGCGCTTTTACTTCCACTTTGAAGACATAATCTTAGTTAAATCGTGGCCAGTTTTTTTTTTTTTTTTTTCTAAATTAGCTGAATAGTTTAAACTTCTTCTTTTTCTTCGTCTTCATTGCGTTCACCGGCTGTTAACTCCGGCGGAAAGTTTTGGTTTTGCGTCCACTTTTGGACTGCAGTCCTGTTCCAGAACTAAGTGTTGCGTGTGAATCCGTTTGACAGATCTGACTAGTTTGTATGCAGACTGTTAGTTCCTTGCCTCTCAGGCAGATGCACTTCGACTTCGAAGGAAGCTCGCAGTTAGTCGATTCTTGCGACATACTTTTGGGTAGACAGTGAGTCTATTCTTGTTTTCCCTATAAGAGGGCCCCGGAACCCCTCGGCCCCGGAACCCCTCGGTTTGAACTGATTTTTGGGAGAGAGGTGTCTCTTGTGGAGTGTCGCTTATCCGTGCAGAGGCAGTCATTATACGGCACTTTTAAAACAATGAGTCCGTTAATTTCTTTCTATTTTCATTCAGATCATAGACGTTCTGGACATGTAGAGAACTATAATTTGTTTAGGACTGTAAGCTCCAGTCAACGCGCTATGGTCAGAAGATATTATTTTTCAGGCTCCACAAGAGGGGCGCTGCGAGGTCTCGAGACATGGTGTCCGCTTCGAGTGATGGAGGTTCTGGGTTCAATCCCCTGTAAGGGCTAGAATTTTTTCACGTGGACTTGGACTTCTAGTAATTCCCTCTGGTCTTTGGGTAGTAAGACCGGAGGCAAAAGTAACAAAATCCCTTAGCAGTTGGAAATCGAAAAAAGTAGCCTAACAGCGCTGCCCGTGCAAAATTTGGAGTTTAAAATCACCCAAAGTATTTCAGGATCCTCGCCGGTGCTACAAAGCCTGTGCACTGTGCGGAGCTTCTTCTCAGACTTGAGTTAGAAGAAGAACGAAGCACTTATGGGTTATTCCTCGTGTACCATTAAATTGGTCTGTTGTCTAAACCTCAAACCTCAAACTAGGCCCCACACGAGATTTCCAGATGTGACTAAAACCACCCTTCCACAGGCCGGACATCAAGCTTCGGGATACGTCAGTTAAGTGCTTTTGTATATTCGTATGGTTTTGTTTGATGTATGTGCTAATAAAGGCTGTATATCCGCAACATTCACGTTTCGTTTGTGTTTGTTATATTGTGAAGCTCGTTCGGTTTTAAATTTTTCCATAAAATCACACTGGAAAGTCAGTCAAAAATGTATAATTTTCAAAGAGGCATCACAGAGTCGCCTTGTATAAAACATTAAAAACAATTGTTCAATGGTTAAAAAAATGTTTACATTTTCAACAACTTGAGAGTAAACATGAAAACTAATTACACATAAAGCGTTGTTTGGGACCCAAGAAGCTAGTCATTTGTACAGTTCATCATGTTAATCGATTATGCGTCTAGGTACAGATATTCCTGCAACGAGGCGATGTCATCACTTTGAAATGTCGGTTCAATGTGTATGGTTTCTATAGGTTCATATTCTTATGTTTGTACTCACAATAATCTCTTTCTGTGAGTGACGATCAGTTCATGCTAATCCGTTTATTATTGCATGTTCTGTATGCTTTTATAAGTTATGTTTAGACTAAGACTTGAAAAAAAAAATAATGTTGGCAACATCTGCGTTTCTTACATGTGATTTGCATTTGGAAATTTAAGAAATAGTGCACACTTGAGTTCAGTAATTCCCGCAGCGTGAAGCGACTGACCATACTAGTTTTGTATTGGTTTATTATTCTGCATTGGCTACTCGCGTAGTTTGACGACATCCAGTTTTACTTGCTGTTCTACACTTAAGTTTAGAATTGTTAATAATCTGCTAGACGCTCTGGTGTGAAAAAAGTTAATGCAGATATCAAACTGTATACATGGTCGCGAAAAAGAAATAATGACTAACGAAAAAAGTTAATTTGACACTATCTTTTACCAAACAGTATAAAATAGTAGCGAAAAAAGAGGTAATAACTAACGAAAAGTGTTAATTTGACACTGATCTTTTACCAAACCTTACAAAATGGTGGCGAAGAAGAGGCAGTGATTTCACTTTCTCTAAAGATTTATCTCGTCGGAAATATTCTTGTATTTGATCCCTGATGACGATGTTTGTTGGGTGGTGCTCCAGAAACTGAATTGCGGCTTCAATGTTTGACCATATGTCGATGAGGTTGTCAGTCGGTTGGGCTTCCTCTTCGTATGTTTCCTGGGGAACCTCTGCAAAGATGTCTCCATCTTGCATCTGTGAGACATAGTTCCAAATTATATAAATTTATAGAGCAAATACGGATACAGATAGAATACATTAATACAATGATTGTATGGGGAACAAAACTCCGACTCTACAAGAGCATCATTTTGCCAGTTCTTCTTTATGGAGCGGAATGCTGGAGAATGACCAAAAAGGATGCAAACAAGCTGTCCACCTTCCACCACACATGTTTACGTAGAATTATCAAAATTTTCTGACCAGATACAATCTCA
>CAJHNH020002402.1:1021292-1048792 GCA_905116865.2 Candidula unifasciata | reverse complement strand
GTTCTCATTACTTACTTACATTGTTTATATTTTACTAACGCTACCTTCACTATTCTAATTTTTGTACGACTTACTTTGTTATTTACAAGTACAGTAGTAGCTTTACTTACGTCACCTATAAAAATACAAACAGCTTTAGCATGTGATAACCAAATAACCACGTTTGTTACTGTGCTAATAGCACCATTTGAACGACCACTAATATAAAGACACAATTATATGTTGCGTGTTCTAAAGTTGGAAAACCAGACTATCTCTATATAAATGTGCAGAGAATGATTGCGACATTTACTATATTAGACAGGTGCGATTTCCATTGTCTTTTTTTTCCAAAAACCTTTGATGAGGGAGAGGGTAGTAGGTGGATTTAGTTGTAGGGGAGGGGGGTGGGGTGGGGATCAAAGACTATCTCTATATCTGAGCAGACAATGATTGTATTAGACACGTGCGATTTCTATTTTCTTTCATTTCTATTTAGCCAAACTATGCCACAGCAACGCGTGGCCGGGTACAGCTAGTATATATATATATATATATATATATATATATATATATATATATATATATATATATATATATATATATATATATATATATATATATATATATATATGCTACGTGTTGTCTGTAGTATGAACTTCACTGTCTTTTGCAATTCACTCAGCGATCCTTGAATTTTGGCTTGTAATGATGTGTTGAATAAATGATTCCTGATAACTTCTGCCCGTGCGATGTGATTATCTGTACAAATGATTCTGTATTGAGCGGCAAAAGAAACTTGCTGGGGAGCATAGCAAAAGCAAATGAACGTCCTTAGTACAGAAAAAACACTGGCATATCATGCGAGTTTTTAATCTGAGAATGAACGTAGAGGCGGTCTCTGCAGCGACCTGCACACACACGTAGTGATTGTAACTGACTCGCAGATAATGTTGATATAGACAGACAGGTATGCTCCGTGAGTGGCTAGCATCAAGTCGGAGGCCCTAGGTATTTCGCATCCTTTGCATATTTTCTCCAGGTGATGCCGGTGTATTTGGAAAGGAACAGGCACATAGATTGGCTGGTAAACTAATGTTTGACAAGCTAGATTTTGTAAGTGCCTGTTGCAAACTAGTAAACAGTGCAGAGGAACATTTATTAAAATAATATACTGTGTATAACTCTCAATGTTTTCAAAACACGCATTTTGATATCTATCTTTTACTGCTAAAGAACGCGTATTGCGGCGTGTCGCTGTTCTGTGATCATGGCATTGACCGATGTTGCATGTCGCCGTTCATTGCGACGTTCTGTGATCATGGCATTGACCGATGTTGCATGTCGCCGTTCATTGCGACGTTCTGTGATCATGGCATTGACCGATGTTGCATGTCGCTGTTTATTGCGACGTTTCGTAAGATGACCCGGACGGAACAGACTCACACTCCTGTGACCCAGAAGAGTCCAAGAAGCTATGAATGAAAGGTCAACGTCACGGTTACCATAAACAGTACCCAAATATCAAGTGTGTTAATTACTGAACTAGATTCAGAAATGCCCAAGTGAGAGTCTCTTGCATCGTGGCTGATGGCAATGAACTCATCAGCTGCACCTTTGCGATACTTTGTTCATCTAGGCAGGCACCACGTCCGGTGTCACCAGGATAAATACTAGTTCCCTTCTGTATAGGGCGAGCCGCCATGGTCTAGCGGCTAGACGCTCGCCTGTGGATCTGAAGGTCGTGGGCTGAAGTCCTGACCTTGGCCCCCAGGTCGATCCAGCCTTGAGTAGGAAAGAGGTACAGTCCTGGGAAGTACAAGCAGCCGGCGTGATTCTAACCACATCAGCCACCAGGCGTCGTCTGGTCCATAAAATATAGGTCTAGCCCTATATTCCTAATACACCTAAATCGTATTTTACTTACTTGTGTATGGGGAATGGACAGCCCAGAAAATCGTATACGTTTGAGGTTTGAGGTTTAAACAACGAACCTACATCATAGCACACGGGTAGTCTTCTTCTTCTTCGCGTTCACCAGCTGTACACTCTGGAGAAAAGTTCTGGTTGCTCGTCCACTGCTGAACTGCAGTCCTGCTCCAGAACCTGAGAGTTGCGTGTGCATCAGTTTTACAGATCTCATTCTCTTAAATACAGACTGTTGGTTCCTTGCCTCTCCGGCAGATGCACTCCGGCTTCAAAGAAAGCTCCCCAATTAGTCGACTCTTACAACATGCTTTTGGGGAGGCAGTGGGTCTATTCCTGTTTTCCCCACAATGGGGCCCCGGAACCCACACGGGGGACACACGGGTAGTAACCCCTGTGCTCCGTTCTTCTTTTAACTCAAGTCTGAGTCCGCAGAAGCTTAGCACAGTGCACAGGCTCTGTAGCACCGGCGAGGATCTTGAAATACTTTAACTACATTTGTAACTCCAAATTTAGGCTACTCTTTTTGATTTCCAACTGGCAAGGAATTTTTTTACTTGCGCAACAATGCACACTGGCGTCCGATCTCACTACCCAGAGACTAGGGAAAATTACTAGAATTCCCAGCCCTTGCCGGGGCTTTAACCCGGAACCTCTAGCACTCGAGGCGAATACCATGCCTCAAGACCACGCAGTCTCAAAAATTGTACATGGACGCCACTCGGCCAGCCACAACAAACAAACTACGGCGTGTAAGGCATGTTATGTTAGTTGCGTATCCTTTACAGGACGTTGCAGAATCAAAGCCATTTTTTTCTTTTTGATTTTGTGATTTTTCTAGGCACATTTTATGTTCAGTAGTTTACCATTGCTTTCTGAAAGGTCAGCTCTCGGTACCACTATCAAAACCAACGCAAGACAAATCGTCCGCAGCTGGGATCGAACCCGGCACCCCGACATTATGAAGGTCGTTTGCGACGCCCAAACTGCATACGAAGCTTATATCATATTCCTAATTAGCAATTGACACAAGGCCGTTTTTATTTTACTCCAGTGGCTGTCAACCTTTTATACAGTTTTTCATGTTGTGGCGACCCACAAACAATTATTTTCCTTTATAACTTCAATGAATACATGTTTTCCGATGGTCTCAGGCGACCCCTGTGAAAGGGTCGTTCGACCCCCAAAAAGGGTCGTTCCACCCAAACAAAGGTAGCGACCCGCATGTTTAGAACCGCTGCTTTACTTGGACAACAATCAGTATCATCGTCCTTTTCTTTTCAAGACACTATCTAGTAGGAGCCGCCATTGTGTAGTGAGTTCAAATGAGAACTGAGCCAGGCAGTTTTCGCCAATAAATTTTTTTCCTCCTAGCTATACCCAGATACAGTCCGGGGAAGTAGAGGCGGCCGGCACCACTTGACCACATCACCCACCGAGTGCCACATTACCTAAAAAATAGGTATATCACTCATCATCATCATCATCATGTGCCCTGCCAACTGGCGTAGACGTTCATACATCTCCACATATCACGATCCCTGGTTGCCTGGAACAGCTCTCTTAATGATATCCCTCCATGCCCATCCAACATCTTCTCTCTTGGTCTGCCTCTACTCCTTTTTTCCATTGATCTTTCCAGTTGTCACGATGTTCTCCAATGTCTCTCTTCTCATTAGCTATAGACTATATGCTCAATAAGCCTGAAGTCTGGTCAAAGCGTTCTCTTCTTTATCTGGTACACACTTCAGGCTGGAGTGAGTGACCTTGAGACTAAGATGGCTTTCGAAAAAATCAGACTTGATAAGTTTTTGAACCCATGACCTTCTCACTGGCAGACAAGCATCTAACCAAGTTTTAAAATGTATTAACTTGTAAATGAACATGAATACTATCGCAATAAAACAAACATTTCCCCACGAACAGTACCTTTTCTTTTCCCTCGGAGTGATAACAGATGTCCTGGTTGATCAAGTTACTGAGCTCGCATCAGAACTGCCGAAATGAGAGGATCTCGCCTTTTGGCTGATGGCAATGAATTCACCAACCGCACGCCCGCGATACTTTATTCAACCAGGCAGGCACCACACCCCGTGTCACCAGGGTAAATACTAATGCCCTTGTGTATGGGGAATCAATAGACGAGAAGATCGGACACGCAATCCCTTCTGAGAGGGCCATTCGGCCTGCTACAAAATACGAACATTAATTACATTGAGACTTATCTGGGACCGTAATTTGTACTTTTCCTGTCTGATGTCTTTTGAGTTGTTTCCCTGATTTATTCTCTAGTCTGATGCCAGTTTTTGTCTACAAAGTCACTTTCATTTATATACCACGTGACTATCTTATTATAAGTAACATGGGTTAAAGAGGAACTTTTATCTCTTGAATTTTAAATGAATGACAAGTAAAGCAAAGTAAAGAAAGGGACCCTTTTCCACACGTTCATTTGTATTAGACATATAGGGTTAGACCGGTATCTTATAGACCAATCGGAACTTGGTGGGTGATGTGGTCGGCGTCACACCGGCCGCCTTTACTTCCCATAAAGGAACCTGGTACCCACTCAACGCTAGATCGACCTGACAGCCAAGGTCATTTTTTTTAAAAGTCTGGCTCAGTCAGGACCCGAACCCACAACCTTCCGATCCGTGTATGCACAACAAAGCCTGAAGTGGTGGAGAATGATCCTTTTCTGTTACTTTTGATTCCATACGAAGAGTACCAGACCAAACCTTGCTGGGTATGCTTTGCCAATCTGAAGCGATGATTCCGTCTGGCTGAGATGTTCCCCGCTCACTGTTTACTTCTAGTGTCCAAGAGGCTAGTTAAGATTATGAGTAAATCCTGGTAAAGAGTCCACATTATAGCATTAGTAAAGATTGCGTGTACATATACAGACTTCACAAGCTGCCAGTACACATAAAGGAATCACAAGCAGGGAAGCATCCTAGAATGTTTCTCTATCTCCCTTAACTGATTAAAGGAGAGCTTTGGGGTTTCTGATCCCCTAGTGTTTTATATTGATATGTATAGTATATTTATGTGTTTCGTCTTCTTTTCTTCGCGATCGGTTGCATATGCTTAGGTTATCTGTTGTGTTGCTTCCATGACCCGGCATGTCAACACGAGTCTCCAACAGTTAACCAGCCTGTGTCCTTGATACCTCCTCCTTCTTCCTATTTGTTTCAATTGTAATGAACTGAAGTCCACTGACATCAGATGAAGTTTGAAGTTTGAGGTTTGAACAACAGACCAGCATCATGGCGTACGGGAAGTAACCCTAAGTGCTCCGTTGAAAATATTCTGGGGTATGGGTGCCAAAAAGGTTAATGGTGTTTATTTATTTATTTATTCATTTATTTATTCTTGCATTCCCTCTGTTGGGCTTTCTAGTCACATCATGTGTTATTTTTAGTATTTTGTAACCTTATCTAAACTGGTAAGAAACATATCCCCAAGAACAACCAAAAAGAAAACAAAATAAGGCACTGTATATTTACTTGTTGAATATAAGTGAATAAATCTATGGGGTCGAGCTGAAACCCACGTGACTACTTATGTCGACGCCACTAAATTGTTCTTTTTCTTTCGTTCGCCCGAAATAGATTATCTATATCTACAATGTTGTTTCTCGTTTAAATTTCTCTCTTTGTTGTATTTCACCCAGCGACCCACAAAGTGTAGCTTCACACGATGTTTCTCTTGGTCACTAAATGAGTGTTTAAAAGGGGAGCAGTGGCGCAGACAGGGCAGTAGACACACGACATCAAAAGAATCACAGCCATGCAATGCATGAGGTATGAGAACAAGTGACGGATCAATTATTTTTTCGCCCGATCTGTAGCAGATACTTGCGGTCAAGCTTGCGTGGCTAACGGATACAGGCAAGGCAACAGACAGGGCATTACAGAGAGCAATGTTATACAGATACAGCGGTAACTAGGACAGAAGTCGACCACGCAGAATGTGGACCGCAGAAATATCAGAGACACTGACAAGTGCCATATAAGAAGCCAACAGAACGGCCTGTTCCAGAGAAATTCTTCCGCCATGACGTTGTGGGGCATTCCAGGAGTAGACAAAAGAAGAAGAAGAAGCTGTGTCAGACTATGGGAAAAACAAGAATAAACCCACTATCTACCCAGAAGCATGTCCTAAGAGTCGACTAATTAGGAGCTTCCTTCGAAGTCGGAGTGCATCTGACTGAGAGGCAAGGAACCAAGTGAATACAGATCTGTCAAATGGTTGCACATGCAGCACTCAGGTTCTGGAACAGGACTGCAGTCTAGAAGTGGACGAACAACCAGAACTTTTCCCCGGAGTTCACAGCCGGTGAACGCGAAGAAGAAGATCGATTTTTTTTTTTTAAACAGTATTTAGTTGTTTTTAGACCAATTCCTTTTTGCTGTAAGCTTTTGCCATAATACGATCTTACTGTAGCTAGTGTCTTACAACAAGGAAGCACAAGACGCATTATAGTGCATTGGTCCAATACAGATAGACTCCTAGCTTCATTAACCAGTCTTATTCTTCACTTCTCTCTGACCGTTTCGTGTGTCGAGGGAGATATAAGGTTCTGTTCCTTGCTCTTCTAGCCTCCTAGAGTTTCTCTGATACTATAATTGTATATTCTTTAAGGTCTCTCTTGTGCTCTACGTCTTTCTTCTCCTTTATGTATGCCTTATATATCAAGTCGGCTTCTGTGGCTTAGGCATTGCGAACGCGCTTCGTAATGCTGGGGTGCCGGCTTCGATTCCAGCCGCGGGCCTTGCGCCTTGCGTTAGTTTCGACAGTGGTATCGAGAAGCCGACAGTCCAGAAGCAATGGCAAACTACTGGACGTAAATTTGCTGACAAAAACTACGACAACCATAAAATGCTGAGGCTGGTTCTGCAACGCCCTGTAAAGGGTACGCAACTAACATACTTATATACCAATTTTTTTTTTACGCAACTAACTTATATACCAATCACCATTTAAAAAGTGATATGATCTATATTACGCCGGACCCCTTTACTTCCAAGAACAATTCTCAACAGCCCTAATTTTAAGCTGGGGCTGGCTTGGTAGCTCTGACCATTTCGTTTTATTTGTCCTGGTGTCGATTATTGTTGTTCTTTGTTCATCAGAGTGAAGTAATTTTGCAATGTGCCTATTTACAGCATAGGTGCGATATTTGCGCCTTTCGATCGACACATACAACTTCATCTTCTTCCTCTTCTTCTTCTTTATCTTCTTCTCCTTCTCCTTCGTCTTCTTCTTTTTCTACTTCTTCTTCTGCTTCGTCTTCATCTTCTTCTTTTCTTCTTCTTCTTCTTCTTCTTCTTCTTCTTCTTCTTCTTCTTCTTCTTCTTCTTCTTCTTCTTCTTCTTCTTCTTCTTCTTATTATTATTATTATTATTATTATTATTATTATTATTATTATTATTATTATTATTATTGTGTTTCTTCTTGTGTACTCACTGTCTGTTAGCTCCGGTGGAAACTTCTGGTTGCTTTCTATTTGGACTTTGGCCTTGTGCCAGGGCTTGAGTTTTCGCACGTACATCCGTTTTACTGCCAAGTTTGTGTGCAGTTTGTTGTTTCTTGCCGCTTGGGCCAGTGCACATCGACTTTGAAGGAAGCTCCCAATTACGACGCTTTTGTTTTGGGGCAGGGGAGAGGGGGTTGGGTTGGGTTGACTGTGGGTCTATTCTTGTTTTCCTTTCAATGGGGCCCACACAGGAAGAGGGATTTATTCACCACGTTAGCCTTCTCTGAATGCCGATTTGATCGCAACACCTTTGTTTATCTTATATGTGACTTTAGTCTCCGGAACTTGTCCCTCTACCAGTGGGTTTCTTTTTGAAGAGAATCTGATTATGCAGTTTCAAGTTCTCATTTATGTTCTGCGGAGCTGCTGGCCGAACGGTTAGACTCTCACACGAGAGTCCCCGGTTCGAATCCTCGTTAAGGCTGTGGATTTTTTCTGTCGGGGGGGGGGGGGGCAAAATAAAATCATCCCCTGTACAGTCGTGAGGCTCAAAGATCCTACACCGCAGATTCATGTTTTTCAGTTGGTCCAGTGTCTACGCTCCATGAAAAAAATTAGAGACATAAAACGAAAATTATATAACATTCTATACCTTGTCCAGCTCATAGTTTGATTACAGACAAACACACGGTAACATTCAGATCTAAAGACAGAATATGCAATGCTATCTCTGAAACGAGTAATCTGCAACAGCGCTAGATTAATCCACGCTAGTAATTCCTCTCCTTTCTATAGCCGTATATACAATACAACAGACGAGAGAGCCTAAAATTACGCAATTACGTTTGCCTAACCCGATATTTGGTCTGCCCCCAAAAACGCTCTCTGCTCCGGACATATCAATGGAGCAATCTTCTCAATAGAATCAGTGCACTTCAATAACGCTGTGTCTGATCACATACTACCAATTATGTACAGTCGCTGGTTCCTAGTTTACGGTCACGAAAGTCCTCTATAGGGACTGTTATATACAGTATGTACTGGTTTTTTTAATTCACTAATATTCGCATCGCAAACATCATCTTATCGACGTCATCATCATCATCATCATCATTGTCATCAACATCATTGTCATCAACATCATTGTCATCAAAATCATCTCCATCATCATCTTTGCCATCATCATCAATATCATCCCATTCATTGCCATAGTCTTCATCATTATCACCATCATCATTATTGTTATCCTCACTGTCATTATCATCATTGTTATTAACATCATCACCATCATCATCTTTTCCATCATCATCACTATCATCACCATCATTGTCATCACCATCTTTGTCATTATCATCATTATCATCACAATCATTGTCATTATCATCATTATCATCACAATCATTGTCATTATCATCATTGTCATTATCATCATCACCATCATTATCTTTGCCATCATCATCCTTATCACTATCATCATCACCATTATCATTGCCATCATTGTCATTGTTATCATTATTCTCACCATCATTGTCATCGTCATCCTCATTATCATCATCGTTATCATTGTCATCATAATCATAATGATTATTTTCATCATTTTCATCATTCATCACATTCAAACACTCAGACGAAATGTAAGACGAACATACAATCTGTAGAACTCGGCAAGGGCTGCTGAAGATAGGGATGAAGTGCTCATGGAAATGGCCAGAGCAGTGCCATGTCACATCTCTGAGTTAAGGAGCTCAAAGAGCATGCTTTGCAACATAGAAACTGATGTCACAAATGTAACATTTGTTAATTCATTTTTTTCTATGAGCAGCTCACTCTTTGCCACACTTTTCATCCCCCCCTCTCCCCGCCTGCACGTTCCTCCCACCCCACTCCCACCCCAGGAGCCAATGAACAGTGGTGGCGCAGTGAATAGGCGCTTGTCTGTCAACTCGAAGATGATGGTTTCGAATCTGCCTAAGGATGGATGTGTTATAGTTTGCATTGGCTTCCAGTGTCATTCTGTGTAAATGTACAATGTCTGTAATGTCATGAGTCCAAGAATTTCACAGCTGATTGTGGAGGGGGGGGGGGGGGGGACAAGCAATGACAGTGCCCGTGTTTATTCGTTCGATGTTCGTGAGCCACTAAACAAATGCGACTGTAGGTTATTGTGTAGTGAGATAAAAGACAACTGAATGATGCAAGCAATGAACAGTGTCGCTATGACAAACAGTTTATTTTTTTTTTTACTTTTAATCAGAGTTTTTTTTTTTTTTTAATAGCCCCTAACAGTGTCATCTGACAGTCCCTTAAATATAATTATACACTCGAGCCACACCCAGCTAGTAGCGTTTCTGACACGATCATGAAAAGAATAATCCTTCACTAAAATTGTTACTTTATGAAATCAACCTCATGATCATCATCGTAGTTATTATCATCATTATTATCAATGTATTGACCTGCTAGTGCGTCACATAGATCTTACAAGAGTTTTTGGTTTAGGTTTTAGAAGACTGATCAACATCACGGCACAAGGATAGTAACACATAAGTGCTCCGTCCTACTTCTGACTCAAGCCTGAGTCGGAAGAATCTCGGCCTAGTGTACGAATTACGTAGCACCGGTGAGGATCATGAAATACTTTGGTAAGGTTTTTACCTCCAAATTTCGCCCTGACAGCGCCGTTAGGCTACTCTTTTCGATTTCCAACTGCCAATATATATATTTTTTTACGGGCGCAACAATACACACGGGAGACCAGGGGACATTACTAGAAGTCCTTCACTGGGGCTTGAACCCAGGATCTCCAGCACTCAAGGCTGACGTCATGCCTTGAGACCATGCAGCCCCCGAGGCAATCACAGCAGATACCTCCATATCCTGTTCTCGTCTTATGTTTTTGGAGCAACTTATGTGTCTAGTCGGCTCTGTGGCTCAGTCGATGCAAACGCTTCGTAATTCTGGGCTGCCGGGTTCGATCCCAGCCGCGGGCCATGCGCCTTGCGTTGGTTTCGACAGTGGTATCAGGGGACCGACCGTCCAGGAAGCAATGATAAAATCCTGGACGTAAATCTGCCAGGGGCTGCTTAGGTTGGTTCTGCAACGTCCTGTAAAGGAGACGCAACTAACATTTAACGTATGTGTTTTAGCCACCGACTTCTGCAGAGCGGCTTTTATCAGCAACTACCGGGCATGCATTCTCTACACCGCACACTTCCGGATTAGTTAATTGACGACGTTCTTGTTTGATAGTTTCTATAACATGATGGCTATTTTGCATGGTTGAAATCAACCTTCTTGACCTTCTCAGCTTCGGTGTTAAGAACTTTTTCGTTGTTTAGCCCGTTTTCTATCGTGGGGTGTGGCTGTAAGCCGACAGGCAGACAAATGAAATATTTTTCTAGTTACCGTTTGATTTAAGAGATAATACACTTGACTTTAGATACCATAGTACTGCGTTTCTATAGTGTTTTTTTTTTTTTCCAGTTGTAATAAATATCTCAAAGCCTTCAGTAAAAAATCAACACGAATTTTTGCCTGTGGTTTTTTCATTTATAGTCAATTGCAAGGCGCTGTTATTTTCTTAAAGTGGTGGATTTCTCACCATCTACAGTCTCTCATCGCCATCTACAGACTATCATCGCCATCTACAGACTATCATCGCCATCTACAGACTGTCATCGCCATCTACAGTCTCTCATCGCCATCTACAGTCTCTCATCGCCATCTACAGTCTCTCATCGCCATCTACAGTCTCTCATCGCCATCTACAGTCTCTCATCGCCATCTACAGTCTCTCATCGCCATCTACAGTCTCTCATCGCCATCTACAGTCTATCATCGCCATCTACAGTCTCTCATCGCCATCTACAGTCTCTCATCGCCATCTACAGTCTATCATCGCCATCTACAGTCTCTCATCGCCATCTACAGTCTCTCATCGCCATCTACAGTCTCTCATCGCCATCTACAGTCTCTCATCGCCATCTACAGTCTCTCATCGCCATCTACAGTCTCTCATCGCCATCTACAGTCTCTCATCGCCATCTACAGTCTCTCATCGCCATCTACAGTCTCTCATCGCCATCTACAGTCTATCATCGCCATCTACAGTCTCTCATCGCCATCTACAGTCTATCATCGCCATCTACAGTCTCTCATCGTTACTACAGTCTCTCATCGCCATCTACAGTCTCTCATCCCCATCTACAGTCTCTCATCGCCATCTACAGTCTCTCATCGCCATCTACAGTCTCTCATCGCCATCTACAGTCTCTTGTCACCATATACATTCTATGATCGCAATCCACAGTCTACCATCGCCATCTACAGTCTTTTATCGATATCGGCAGTTTATTATCGCCATCTGCCGTTTATTATCGCCATCTGCAGTCTATCATCGCCATCTACAGTCTACCATCGTTATCTCTTTCATCGCCATCTACAGTCTCTCATCGCCATCTACAGTCTCTCATCGCCATCTACAGTCTCTCATCGCCATCTACAGTCTCTCATCGCCATCTACAGTCTCTCATCGCCATCTACAGTCTACCATCGTTATCTCTTTCATCGCCATCTACAGTCTCTCATCGCCATCTACAGTCTCTCATCGCCATCTACAGTCTCTCATCGCCATCTACAGTCTCTCATCGCCATCTACAGTCTCTCATCGCCATCTACAGTCTCTCATCGCCATCTACAGTCTCTCATCGCCATCTACAGTCTCTCATCGCCATCTACAGTCTCTCATCGCCATCTAAAGTCTCTCATCGCCATCTACAGTCTCTCATCGCCATCTACAGTCTCTTGTCCCCATATACATTCTTTAAACGCCATCCACAGTCTGTCATCGCCATTGACACTATTATCACCATCTACAGACTATCATCGCCATCTACAGACTATCATCGCCATCTACAGTCTCTCATCGCCATCTACAGTCTCTTGTCCCCATATACATTCTTTAAACGCCATCCACAGTCTGTCATCGCCATTGACACTATTATCACCATCTACAGACTATCATCGCCATCTACAGTCTATCATTTCTATCAATAGTCTCTCATCGCCATCTACAGTCTCTTGTCACCATATACATTCTATGATCGCAATCCACAGTCTATCATCGCCATCTACAGTCTTTTATCGATATCTGCAGTTTATTATCGCCATCTGCAGTTTATTATCGCCATCTGCAGTCTATCATCGCCATCTACAGTCTACCATCGTTATCTCTTTCATCGCCATCTACAGTCTCTCATCGCCATCTACAGTCTCTTGTCCCCATATACATTCTTTAAACGCCATCCACAGTCTGTCATAGCCATTGACACTATTATCACCATCTACAGACTATCATCGCCATCTACAGTCTATCATTTCTATCAACAGTCTCTCATCGCCATCTACAGTCTCTCATCGCCATCTACAGTCTCTTGTCCCCATATACATTCTTTAAACGCCATCCACAGTCTGTCATCGCCATTGACACTATTATCACCATCTACAGACTATCATCGCCATCTACAGTCTCTCATCGCCATCTACATTTTATCATCGCCATAGCTAGTGGGTGAAGTGAGCTACTGTGGTCACCTTTCTATTTTTGCAGATGATAGTATTATTTCGTGATACACGGAGGCACATCAATCACAGCCCATTGCGATGGAGAGTGTGACTAGCAAGACCCGCTCGCATGACGTTGAAAAGAGAGATAGGATGAAATACTTAGGTCTGACATTAGAATACAGTCTGCCCTTCAGAGATCATATAGAGTCAAACATGATCAAATGCAAGCCTGAGGTGGCAGCCCTGAAGACGATGAAGGTCATTATCACATTAGGATGAGAATGTAGGTTGTAGTGTAACAACTGATAAACGGCAAAGTTGGGATAGACGATGCAGTAAGGTACACAGATGGTTCTGATCATTGGTGTGTCAGATCTGGCTGGAAATTTTCAGCTAGAATAAAGTTACAGATAATGGCATAACAAAATTAAGCTTCTTTTATTTTTCTACCACTTCAAGCATAAGGGTGGAGATGGAGGCAATCACTGCAGCTCTCAGGTGGATATCCAAAAAAAAAGTTACCCAACGGACATATTGCGTCGGATTCTTGGTGAGTATTGGGGAAGGTTGAGAATGGACAAAGAAGGCATGCGTGGATACCAAGCATCAATTCATTATCATTCCAGGAAATTATATGGATATACTGTCCTGGATATGTAGAAGTGCGAGGGAACGAAAAACCGGATTTTCCGGCTACAACAGCGATTGCTACGGAAGCATCTTTACTAGACAAGTGAGCCAATCTGGAGTTGAGTTGAGTCAAGAATTGACATCACAGCACTCAGGGCATTCCCATGCATGCTCCGTCCTCATATTCAGCAGCCAGCGCAGAGTTCCAATACTGATGGTACCGGTCACAATCTGGTTAAAAGTCCGTCTTGCCTTTCCTCTGAGTGTAGTGAGCCGGCCAGACCCTCTGGTTACACCCAGGTATCTCATTCTCTCCAGACCTTTATAATCTTCTTTCTCTACTGATTCGATTGCTTGTTACCCAAGGGCCTTGACCACATCTGCTCTATCATGTATCAATTCACCACCCAGTGGAGAGAATGATGCACCTGAGTGTGACCAGAGAGTTCGGCCGGCACACTACTCTCAGAGGAAATGCAAAACGAACATACAACTAGACTACGACTGGCACCATTAGTATTAGAACTCTGCGCTCGCTGCTGAGAATGAGGACAAAGCGTGTATGGAAATGCACCGAGTATTGTGATGTCAATTCTTAACTTAACTCAGCTCAATTTCATTAGGGATTTTCCCTACATTTTCCACCCATTTCCTTAGAAGCCGTTGAAGAATGCCTAATAGTACACACAGTCAAAAAAAAAAAAAACAGTTAAACTTTTACAAATGAATGAAATTGTTGAAACACAGTTTTGAAATTTGCTGTTTATTTATTTTTGTGGCACACGTTTAGAAAGCTGCTATATTATTTTTACCCTGATCTGTACATTTGATATAAACAAAATAAACTTTTATTTAATGGATTAATTTTTTTTTTTTTTTAACTTTCACAGATATGGTTAACTATCTAGTTTAATAATATAGAAATATGACTGTTGTCATGATTGAGTTGTTAATTGGTTAATTATCGAGTGTAAATATTTAGGTTTGAAGGTTTGGATGTTTCATCCAATATTTGTTTACATTAAGTTAATGGTGATAAAATTATTAACATAAAGTTGTAGAAAGATAATATTCTATCTGAATACGAGATAAGTAGTAACTGTCTACAGCATATATAAAAAAAAGGTGAAAGTAATATATATATATATATATATATATATATATATATATATATATATATCTATATATATATATATATATATAGTTTTAATTATTTTGCTGTTCAGATCGCAATGGGTCGTTTCAGAAACAACAGAGGCCGAAAAAAAATAAGGTGTTAACATTCGCTTGCTTTACAAATATTACAAAGAATTGTTTATATATTGTCTTTCTAAAGAACTCGTTAAGTGCGTGTGTTTTCATTTGCTCAGCCATCTTGAGGCGAAGACTTGCTACTGGGTTATTTTGGTGACTCCATAAGCCTTGCCCAGACCGTTTTGTCTCTCAGGTCCATGGATTGCGATCCGTCATGTTTATTTGTTCAGCAGGAGTGTCGTGTTGCGGCATCCCTCATACGCGGCAAACTGAGAACATAGGAAGAGTTTAGATCTTAATCTGATAATATTCTACAAAAATGCAATTGCAAAGAAAGACACACACATACCCTTTAAACAAACAAGCGCTGTTCACAGTAACTGTGACGTCGAAATTAAGTTACGCACTGCGCGCGGTTTCATTCATAAATCATAAAGTGACTGAGGCCCTGTTTGGGGTATTATTTCTGCCTCGATAATTTGGGACCGTTATTCGGAAGATAGCCGACGAAGCATAATACATACAGAGAGAAAAATTGACTACAGTAAAGGCAGTCAGACAGGTTAAACAACGAAACGAAATGAGAGACTGTTTGACTCAGGACAGTTTAGACAGACAAGGATAAGAATTGAACCGGTTATAATTTTACCTCTGCAATGTCTCCATTCATGCCTCTACCAATAGTCCCACCACACTTGTTGTATGCGTATGTTGAAGATGCTGAAAACGACACATTTGAGAATTTATTATTACAATATATATTGTATTTGGAACATATTAGTTACCTAACCTTCGGTTATGGCGTACTTGATCTTGTTAGGACGATCGCTTTTTATCAGAACTGGATTTTCTGATTCAGTATCCTGGATCGAATCCAGTCTAGCACCTTTGGCCTCTCTCGACAACTTTTGCTTTGGGGTTTTTCATTCACTTCCTTATTTTCACAGCACTTTTGTTTCCTATTTCATTACCTGCTTAGTGATTCTCTGCTCTTGGTGCACTAGCTATAATACCATCTTTGTCTTATAACTGACCAACTGATTGTTCAGAGATTTAACTTTTGATAAGGCGTTAATATTGTTATAGAACTGAGAAGTATAAAATCAAATTATACTGAATTTTATGATAATAACTGATATTTGTGGCTTAGGCGTTGCAAACGCGCTTCGTAATGCCGGAGTGCCGGTTTTTTAAGATGCAGGCTTTGCGCCATGCGTTGGTTTCGAGATTGGTATTGAGAGCCGACCGTTTAGCGAAAACAAAACAGTGCTTGCCTTGGTTCTGCAACGGCCTGTAAAGGATACGCAGCCAACTTAATACTTGATTAGAGGTTGAGGGGGGGGGGGGGCAAGGGGAATGTTAGATGTATCCACAACACAAGCCACTTTCCTATTCTTCTTTGCGTTCACCGGCTGTAAACTCAAGTAAAAAGTTCTAGTTGATCGTCTACCTTTGGATTTCAGTCTTGTTCCAGAACTTGAATTTTGCATGCACATCCGTTTTACAAATCTGGTTTATTAATACGTATACTGTTGGTTCGTCGTATCACAGGCAGACGCTCTCCGATTTTTCAAGGAAACATCCCTAATTAGTCCAATTTTATGACATGCAATAGAAAGAGGGGTGGGGGGTGCACAGGGGTCTATCCCCCATCACCTCAAAATGAGGCCCCAGAACCCAGAGGAGGAGAGACTAGTGTCAGTGGCTCTCCTGTTCTCTTGGTCGGGTAGGAGGGAAATTACGTGACGAGGCTCCAGTCTTGTCCACGTTCTGACCCTCATCACATTGTTCGAAAACTGAATGAACAGTCCATTTTCAAAATAATAATAATAATAATAATAATAATAATAATAATAAATATTATTATTATTATTATTATTATTATTATTATTATTATTATTATTATTATAAATAAACTATAGCCACGGAAATGAGACCATGGTACTTCGTTGGATATGAAATAGTCAATGGATTTTACTGACGTCTACGCCAACTGTTTCCGACTTGGGTGCACAAGGAAGTTTCAAAGAAGGGTTTGGCGTTAAGCTATTTTGAGTTCATTTGTTCTTCTTATAATCTGTTATACTAAAGTTCTTTTTCAGTTTAAAGATAAAGATAATTTATTTTCCAAACTATTTATAAAACAACAACAAAAGCCGATGGCATATGTATCTGACACGTTGATTTATGTGGATGTATTTATTTTCTTAAGCTCTTAATAATTAGGCTTAAAATTGTTCTTTTTGTCCTTCTCTTATTATTTATTTTTAAATCGTGTGTGTGTGTGTGTGGGGGGGTGGGGGTGTGGGGGTGTGGGGGGGGGTGGGGGTGTGGGTGGGGGGTGCGGGTCTCGTCATATATATAAGGGGGCCCTATGTGAAATAAAAAAGTTTAGAGCCACTGCGCTGCGTCATGTGTTGATTGGTTGGTAGTTGTCATGGGTTGATTGGTTGGTAGTTGTCATGGGTTGATTGGTTGGTAGTCGTCATGGGTTGATTGGTTGGTAGTTGTCATGGGTTGATTGGTTGGTAGTCGTCATGGGTTGATTGGTTGGTAGTTGTCATGGGTTGATTGGTTGGTAGTCGTCATGGGTTGATTGGTTGGTAGTCGTCTTGGGTTGATTGATTGGTAGTTGTCATTGGTTGGTAGTCGTCATGGGTTGATTGGTTGGTAGTTGTCATGGGTTGATTGGTTGGTAGTCGTCATGGGTTGATTGGTTGGTAGTCGTCTTGGGTTGATTGATTGGTAGTTGTCATTGGTTGGTAGTCGTCATGGGTTGATTGGTTGGTAGTCGTCATTGGTTGATTGATTGGTAGTCGTCATGGGTTGATTGACTGGTAGTTGTCATTGGTTGGTAGTCGTCATGGGTTGATTGGTTGGTAGTTGTCATGGGTTGATTGGTTGGTAGTCGTCATGGGTTGATTGGTTGGTAGTCGTCTTGGGTTGATTGATTGGTAGTTGTCATTGGTTGGTAGTCGTCATGGGTTGATTGGTTGGTAGTCGTCATGGGTTGATTGATTGGTAGTTGTCATTGGTTGGTAGTCGTCATGAGTTGATTGGTTGGTAGTCGTCATGGGTTGATTCATTGGTAGTTGTCATTGGTTGGTAGTCGTCATGGGTTGATTGGTTGGTAGTCGTCATGGGTTGATTGATTGGTAGTTGTCATGGGTTGATTGGTTGGTAGTCGTCATGGGTTGATTGGTTGGTAGTTGTCATGGGTTGATTGATTGGTAGTTGTCATGGGTTGATTGATTGGTAGTTGTCATGGGTTGATTGGTTGGTAGTTGTCATGGGTTGATTGGTTGGTAGTCGTCATGGGTTGATTGATTGGTAGTTGTCATGGGTTGATTGGTTGGTAGTTGTCATGGGTTGATTGGTTGGTAGTCGTCATGGGTTGATTGGTTGGTAGTCGTCATGGGTTGATTGATTGGTAGTTGTCATGGGTTGATTGGTTGGTAGTCGTCATGGGTTGATTGGTTGGTAGTTGTCATGGGTTGATTGGTTGGTAGTCGTCATGGGTTGATTGGTTGGTAGTTGTCATGGGTTGATTGGTTGGTAGTTGTCATGGGTTGATTGGTTGGTAGTTGTCATGAGTTGATTGGTTGGTAGTTGTACCCCACGATGAAATCACACAAACAACAAACACCCGGTGACTTCTTCTTTTTCTGCGTTCGAAATCAGTCATGCTAAACATTGAGTCCCGTCTGAGTCACAAATAGGATTGTGCGTTTAAGGTCGCCACCGGTCCCCCATAGCTTTTCTCGCAATGTGGATCCCCTGGTCCAGATCCACAGCCTTTGCTAGGAGAGGTTAGGGCAGTACTGCAGTATGTGCTCAGGGATCTGTCTTTCTGCTTCACAATCACAGGCAGCAGATTTTTTTATGCCTATCCTGTACAGGTGTGCTCGAAGACCACAGTGTCCAGTCCGAAGTCTAAAAATTGAGTTTGTTATGCTGTGACTCTCTGGTCTGTAATCTCCGTTCTGCCTTCTCCACCCCCACTTGAAAGACTGCTTTAGAGCTGTTGCTGTTTTGGTTTCCTCGTAGCTGTGTGGTGGATGAGGTTGTGGAAGATTACTTCCAGCTTTTGCCAACTCATCTGCTCTCTCATTACCCAGTGACAAATGTGCCACCATGCGGATGAGGATCACCCGTGGAGAGGTCCCAGAAACCCCTTTTAGCCGTTTAGGCCAAATCTATGGCTAGGCCATATTTATGGCCCGGCTATATGCAGGACCCCTGGCAAAAGCCAAGGTGGAGCTTCAAAATAACACAAAAAAAATTGCATCCCACGAGGGAACGACATAGGGGCGTAAAGAGATTTAAGTCTAGGCTACAGCTTACTTCCAAGATTTACAGTTCCATCCTTGGTGGCCACTTGACCAGTGGTTGTACCAGTGGGGCCTTTGTCTGTCAGCTTGAGTTTCAACATTGTGTCAGGGACAGCAATCACCTCCAAGAAAGAATTAGCACCCTGAAAGTAAAAGTAACATGTTGATATAATGCTGTTAGCAAATTATGTTTACAGTTTTGAAAGCGAGCGGATCAGTTTCATTGCAGGACACACAAGCAAATCTCCTGTCCTGAAATAAAACCAAACAACGAAAATGATCTTTCAATTGGAGTTTACTGCTAGTGAATGGGCGGGAGGAGATTTAAGACAGGCCTACGTGCCCATTGTGCAACCCTTTGAGAATTAAGTTAGTTCGTTCGTTCTCGCACACTCCCCCCTACCCCCTTTTCTCTCTCTCTCTCTCTCCCTCTATATATATATGTATATATATGTATATATATATATATATATATATATATATATATATATATATATATATATATATATATATACACATATATTTATATATCTACATATATATATATCACTTTCTCTCAGTCCTTTCTCCTTCTGTCTCATTTCCTCTCTCTGTTTTCTCTTTCTCTCTCGATTCTCTCTTTTTATGTTTCAGCTGGTCTGCTAAGAGCGGCGCACAACACACACACACACACACACACACACACACACACATATACACACACAAACATACACACACACACCCATAAAAAATGGATGCCGACTGAAAGAAAACATTAGGAGGAGGGCGATCAGAGTTGGTGGGAGCTCAGCCCACACAATTGAAAGGTAGGAAGTGAGGGGGAAGGGGGGGGGGGGGGGGAGTCCTTGTGCCGTTTTCAGGTTTCTAATAATTATGAGATATCTGGAATAATCAGAAATTTCTAAACAAATCGGTGAAAGATTAAACTGGTTTTGACTTTGGGGGATTTGAGGGGGGGGGGGGGGGGGGGGGGGGGGGGTGGGAGTTATTGCGGGTTTAACCACTTTACAAATTATCTTGAGGAGGACTGAATTTGTGATGGGAAAAAGGAGGGAGGGTGGGAGACTGAGTCCCTAGGTTCTGGCGTCCCTTTCGTATAGGTCAAACATACTATCTTAAGTGGTGGTGGTGGTGGGGGGGGGGGGGGAGAGATATCCTCAAACAAGTCCGGTACACCATCCCCCCTCCCCCAAATTCTTTCTCCCTCACAATTCCGAATTTATTATTATTATTTTTATTATTATTCTTATTATTAGTGTTAAGGACCTGATACATTTTAAGAAAATAATATACAGGCACACATAAATTGTATACGCCATACTAATTAATTATTTTTAAAACGTTTTTTTCAGGCTGGATTGCATCCGTTCATTTTATTTGTTTCACTAATATGGTATAATGTGGTTTCGATAATGTGGTAAAATGTGCTTTCAATAATGTGGTATAATGTGCTTTCGATAATATGGTATAATGTGCTTTCGATAATGTGGTATAATGTGCTTTCGATAATGTTTTAATAATGTGGTGTAATGTGGTTTGAATAATGTGGAATAATGTGGTTTCACTAATGTATAATGTTGTATCACTAATGTGGTATAATGTGTTTTCAATAATGTGGTATAATGCGGTTTTAATAATGTGGTATAATGGGGTTTCACTTAAGTGGTATAATGTGTTTTCAGTAATGTGGTATAATGTGGTGTCAATAATGTGGTATTATGTGTTTTCACTAATGTGATAAAATGTGGTTTTAATAATGTGGTTTTAATAATGTGGTATAATAAGTTGTCACTTATGTGGTAACATGTGGTTTCAATAATGTGGTATAATGTGGTTTCTTTAATGTGGTTTCAATACTGTGGAAAGGTAACCCTTACCGCAACGCTGAGAGAGGCGTTGACACTGTCCATGGTATAGGTAATGTTAGACATGCTGTGTCTGGTCATAAACACGGCAGAGACGACCACTGTGTAGGTAGTTCCGGCTGAGTCATCAAAGACAATAAATAGATTTCAACAAAAAAGATACAGACAATAAATTGCACAATTTATTGCTGCCATATTTCGCTATATCTCGTCAGGTGCATACTACAGTAATAATACAAAAATAAAGCAAATAAGTGAATCCTTTATAACTGAAGTACAATTTCAACATGATCAAACATGACTGCCTGTTTTTGCCAGGGCAGCCGTAAAGACAGAACCATCTCTTCCTGAATACAGAGTTCCGGGCGCAGGTGACGAATCGCAGAGAAATAAATAAAATGAATAAATAAATAGATTGTTTGGTCCGTAGAAAGATAAATGTTTTTTTTTTTTTTTTTCTAGAAAAAATAAATACCATACACACCACATAGGGAGTCGCCGTGGCGTAGCAACTAGAGGCTCGCCTGAGGATCGGAAAGGCGTTGTTTCGCTCAAAAATGACCTCGTCTCACAGGTCGAGCCAGCCTTGAGTGGGTACTAGGTACAGTCCTGGAAAGTAAAGGCTGCCGGCGTGATAAAGATTCTTTTTTCACGCTTTTAGGCGCATCGAGAAAATGGAAGGAGCACCCATATTTTCCCGCCATTGACGCCTCTTGTAATTCCCATAGCCACCTGTGAAGTTTTGCTTTCACGGATAATTCTCTTGGCCAGAAGTTTAGCTTGATATGTTTGTTGTATCTGGCACAGTCTTGAGAAACGCCATCTGATGTCTCGGGTGCCAGTCGACATGTTCACTCGTTCACTTCAAATCAAGAAAAAAAAAAACCAGTGCGTATTTCATAGGTGCCATCAGTTTAAAACAATTTTTTTTTAAAAGTCCGCTTCAATGTGGATTCGAGCCCTAGACATTTGGACATAAAGGCAAGTACCGGTACCCTACGGTGGCTTCTTTGGTACGATTTTGTGTACATGTTTCTGTGTTGGAGGTCATTGGGTGTGGTTGGATGTGTACTTGAGTGAGTGAGTGTGTGTGTGTATGTTTGTGTGTGTGTGTGTGTGTGTGTGTTGGATTGTGCAACTGTGAGCGCCAACATAACAGAATGAAAGCAAAAACATTTAATGAGTAATAGAATATCCACTTACAGAAGGTTAAATTCTGTCAGTAATAGGTAATCAAGTTAAATAATTTAACAATTATTATAATAATAACAATTATTATCGTCATCATCAGCAGCATCACCATCATTATATTCTTCTTATTTGTCTTTATCTTCTTGTTTTTCTACTACTACTACCACCACCACCACCACCACCACCACCACTACTACTACTACTACTACTACTACTACTACTACTACTACTACTACTACTAGTAGTAGTAGTAGTAGTACTACTACTACAACATCATCATCGTCATCATCGACATCATCATTATCATCATCATCATCATCTGCTTCTTCTTCTTTTTCTTCTTCTTCTTCTTCTTCTTTTTCTTCTTCGTGTTCACCAGCTGTAAACTCTTCTTCTTCTTCTTCTTCTTCTTCTTCTTCTTCTTCTTCTTCTTCTTCTTCTTCTTCTTCTTCTTCTTCTTCTTCTTCTTCTTCTTCTTCTTCTTCTTCTTCTTCTTCTTCTTCTTCTTCTTCTTCTTCTTCTTCTTCTTCTCCTCCTTCTCCTCCTCCTCCTCCATAGAAAATCAGTGATTTATGTAATACTAATAGGCTGTCAAATCTAAAAGTAGTTTCCCATTATTGTCACCAGGGTTTTCCAAGTTGTTTATGTCGTCTTTACTTACTTAAGGTTGCTGTGATGTTAATAGTTGCCACACAAGCGTCGTTGAAATTGTTGGTGAAGAGGTACACTGGAGTGGTTGTCTGCAAACATTTTTTTAAGATAAAAAAATTTTTTTTATCATATAAAGGATATAGATTGTGAACAAAATATACAGATAGTATAGTAAATCTAAGTGTAAATGAGGACAGGCAAAACAAAGGTTGAAGAGTGGTAGAGATAACCACACGGATTACAAAACTATTTACGTGGATGAAATATAGCAATCGATAATACAAAGATTGAAGAATGGTAGAGATAACCGCAAGGATTACAAAACCATTTACGTGGAGGAAATATAGCAATCGACAATACAAAGATTGAAGAATGGTAGAGATAACCGCAAGGATTACAAAACCATTTACGTGGAGGAAATATAGCAATCGACAATACAAAGATTGAAGAATGGTAGAGATAACCGCAAGGATTACAAGCAACAAATATGGTAAAATGCTTGAAACATGCCGGCATCTGTGTCTTAGGTATTGCGAGGGTGCTTCGTAATGCTGGGGTTCCAGGTTCGATCGCAGCTACAGACGGTTTGTCTTGCGTTGGTTTCGACAAGCAATGGCAGACTACTGGAAGTAAAATCGCCTAGAGTAACCACAACAGACAAAAAACGCTTGGGTTGGTTCACCGTCCTGTAAAGGCTAAGCAACTAATTTTTTTTTAACTTGAATCATTCATTCAGTAGCATGTCCCTCGCGGAACCTCGCTGCCATAACAACCCTCCGGAAAACCTTCCTATCATGAGCAAGATGTCCTGCGTCTGATACACCCATCTGGAGATCATCTGCCACATCCTGCACCCATCTTCTCCTTGGTCTTCCTCTTCCTCTCTTCCCAGGCATATACCCCTCCATTATTGTTCTCTCTAGACTTCCATGACGTTTCAAGTGACCAAAATATTTCAATTTTCTTTGTTTTATTGTCTTTACTAGCCAACCCTCTTCAATATTCAGCTCTTGAAGTATGGATGCATTTGTTCTTTTCTTTACCCAAGATATTCTTAGAACCTGTCTGTAACATTTATATTCAAATGCATTTATGCTCTGTTCCGCTTGTTTAGTAAGTGTCCAGGTCTCACAGGCGTATGTTGCAATGGGAAAGATGCATGCTCTTAAAAATCTGACCTTTGTAATTCTATCTGTACAATTCCATAATTTATTCATTTGTTTTAGTCTTTGAAGAGCAATTGATAGTCGCCGTTTAATTTCTTTCATTGTGTCACCATTGTTATCTTTCATGATTGTTATGGATTCTTGGCAAAGTTTGCAGAAGGTAGTTTGCCGTTGCTTTCCTCCTGAACTTGAATCATAGGCAATGGAAACTGATGGCTTTACCTTTTTGTGCCCCCTCCCCCTCTTTCCAAAGCAATGTGTAGGGGGCAAAGCCCCTCTCGGTAATTTATATAGAGATGCCCTCCCCCACTCCTCCCCCACTCCTTCCCCACTCCTCCCCCACTCCTCCCCCACTCCTCCCCCACCCCTCCCCCACTCCTTCCCCACTCCCTCACCCCAACCAACACATGTAGACCTTCTCTTTTTAAGTATTTAAAAAAAAAATTAATTTCCTGTTTTCTCAAAAGCTGTTTTGTAAGTGCCATTCAGCGCATAATAATTACATTTATTATTATTATTGTTGTTATTTTTATCACCATTTTTTTTATTATTATTATCATTATTATTACAATTAAAAGTTATTTTATAATTGCCTTTCATTGCATAATAATTGCATTTATTATTATTATTATTGTTATTTCATTATAAGTATTTTAATTATTATGATTATTAGTATCATTGTTATTAATAATATTCCACATTTAGTACTGAAGGCTTGAGTACCAGTCCCTACCCCCCACCCCCAACCCCTCAGTGTTTTCTCTATCTCAAAGCGCCCGTCGTGTACCCACTTTAATACAGCAGAACTAGAAGTAAATTAAAGGGACCCTTTTCCGGGCCCAAGCATATAGGTCGGCATAGGTGGTGATCGGTAAATATTACACCTGCCGCCTTTACTTTCCATGACTTTACCTGGTACCCATTAAAGGCTGGGTCGACCTGGGGAGCTAGGTCATTTTTTTTTTAAAGTCCGAATCCGTTCATATTTGAACCCAGGACTTTTCAGACACCCAAGCGGACGTCTAGTCACCACCATACAGAGGCTCCGACAGCAGAACTAGCTGATGCAATACTTCGATAGTCGCTTCTCAAACATGGACGCTTAAAGGGAGATAATTCTGGTATTGAGTATATAACCAATGTGCATTTACCCAGCTGCTGTCCCTTGTCTTAATCACTCATTTTCCTCCGCTTATGCGTAAGATACTGCAGACTCAACAAGTAAAATAAAGTAAAGGACCTCTTTCCACGCCTTTAGGCGTATTGGGCATTTAGTGCTAGAAATAAAAAAAAATTTTAACGGCAATTGGTAGATGTTGTGTTCAGGTATCACGCCGGCCGCCTATACTTCCAGGACTGCACATATTACCCATTCAAGGCTGGGTCTACCTGGGAGTCAAGGTCATTCTTAAAAAAAAAGTTTATCTCTGAGAGGACTGAACCCACGATCTTCCGATCTGCAGGCGAGCTTCTAGGCGCTACACCACGGCAACTCCCAGACTCCTCAAATACTCATACAAATGAGGTATAAGCCACACAGCTCTCTGATAGCGTCTTGTAGCTGAATACACTCCATAACGTTTTGCAAGACTGTCCTCATCTGGAAAGCCGCGAAGCAACATTGGGCCACTCCTAACAAACGTGACAACTCAGCTTTGGGGAAACCTAAGAGACCACCTGGAGATGACCCCCCAGATTTTGAAGAAGAACATGATAATGATTATGAAGATAACGTATTAGGAATCTGTTTGAACAGTATGTTTTGAGCTGGGAGGTGCAGATGTCACAAACTAGCTGTAAACCACAAAATGCGGATTGCACTTTTAACCAACTTTTAAAGGTGAATACAGTAGAAGCTCAACTGGTACTGCCTATATTTTCAATATAGATTATATTAGAACATATGATGCTGATTCTGATGATGATGATGAGGAGGAGGAAGACGAAGAGGAGGATTCTTGTGTGAACTCACCGCGGCGGTGAACCTGAAGGTGATGACAAAGCCAGTGTTTCTGGTCAGTTCGTTGCTGTTCATGTAGTACCAGTAGATCTGTGCTATGGTGTCGCCAACCGAGCTGTGGGTGTCATCAAAGGGGAAAGGTGAATCCTTGTATGCATTTGGCAAGGCAACATCATCTTCTTTAAATCTCATCAAAACATGGTCAGTAAAGAAGAAGTTAGGGACCCTTTCCACACCTTTAGACGTATTGGGCATATAGGGCTAGATCTATATTTTATTGACCAGTCGGCACTTGGTGGGTGATCAGGCCTTTACTTCCCAGGACTCCTCCATTCAAAGTTAAGTCTATCCGGGAGCCAATGTCATTTTTAAGAAGGAAAAAAAAGTTTTCGTTCTCAAAATAGGGTATACAAATGATATAGCTGTAAAAATTTAATACTCTAACTCATTCAGCTAAAGGTCATTTTTTTCGTTTCTAACATACACTAGTCATGCTTACCGTCGACAATAGAATTACAGTTAAAAGTTTCTGGGAAGCAAGAGTTAATGCCTGGGAAAACTGATGAACATTAAATGAAGGGTATTCAAGAAACTCAAGTAAATTAATGAAAAACCAACCGTTAGTTTTAATCTTTTACCCGTAAATGATAATGGCGACTGGAAATACGTTGTCCCCATGTGAATTCTAGCGCTTCTTTGTGAGAAAACATGAATAGACCCACTGCCTCCATGGTAAGCATGTCGTAAGAGTCGACTCATTAGGGATTACCTTCTAAGCCAGAGTGCATCTGCCGGAGAGGCAATGAATTAAGTCTACATACACATAGATAGCTCTGTAAAACAGATGTTTATGAAAAACTCAAGTTCTAGAATAAAAATGGATGAACAACCAGAATCCCCCCACTCCCCCTCTCCAGCACACAGCTTTCCTTTCCGGCGAATGTAAATAAGAAGAATCAATTCTGAGGAGAACCGAACAGTATGACAAAATAGACTTTGAAATAAAGAATTTGACATCCAAGAAAATCCAATGGGAGCCGAGGTCAGTTATTAGATCACTCATTAATGCCAGTAACAGGGATTCCAGGTCAACGATGTCCCGCTGTAATGTAACAGGGATTCCAGGTCAACGATGTCCCGCTGTAATGTAACAGGGATTTCAGGCCAACGATGTCCCGCTGTAATGTAACAGGGATTCCAGATCAACGATGTCCTACTGTAATGTAACAGGGATTCCAGATCAACGATGTCTCGCTGTAGTGTAACAGGGATTCCAGGTCAACGATGTCCCGCTGTAATATAACAGGGATTCCAGGTCAACGATGTCCTGTTGTAGTGCCACAGGACCAGAGTTCACCGGGTCAAGATCTATCTACACATCACCGCGGCCATTATAGAAACACGTTCCCTGTCGGGCGGTTGCTTTGGGCAGATAAAATTGACATTTTTTTCCAAAGTCAGGGCCGATTTTCTTAAGAGGCGGGGGGGGGGGGGGGGGGGGGG
>CAJHNH020002402.1:996039-1002984 GCA_905116865.2 Candidula unifasciata | reverse complement strand
ACATACATACATACATACATACATACATACATACATACATACATACATACTGTTTTATTATGCAATTACGCAACGCTTTGCAGTACTTACACAATTTTGAGGCATGTCTGTTTATATTTTGGAGCGCGACTGTAATAGTCCCTCTTTAATGAGCTAAGTTGAGTTGAGTTGAAAATTGACAACACAGCACTCGGGCATTCCCATGCTATTCAGCAGCTAGCGCAGTTGCAATATTGATAGTACCAGTCACAGTCTGGTTGTTTGTCCTTCTTGCCTTTCCTCTGAGTGTAGTCAGCCGGCCAGACCCTCTGGTTACACCCAGGTGCCTTATTTTCTTCAGGCCATAATAACCTTCTGTCATTGCTGATTCCGTTGCTTGTTCCCAAAGGGCCTTGACCACATCTGTCTTGTCATGTATCAATTTACCACCCAATGGTGCAGATCCAGCCAATCTGTCTGCGTGTTCAATAACTACCAGGCCGGCATTGCCTGGAGAAGAGATCCAAAGTATGCTCACTACCCGTGACCTTTTCGGTAAAGCTAGCCACTCTACTTAAAGCATCCCTCCACCTTTCTGAGCATGCTTTCAGAGTCTGTTAGAATTACGACATGTGTATGCATCGTCTTTACTAGTCAATGGAGAGCTGCAGTTACTGCCTCCACCTCAATTCTCATACTAGATGTTATGATGTTGTATGCTAGGCTGTATTGCAGTAAAGATTTTCCATTGGCTTTCGCTACGAACTCTAAGCCACTTCTCTTTCCTCTCAACATTGAACCATTTGTATAGATAATCAGATCACCTGGGCGTGAATTGTCGTGAATCAACTGTTGGACTTCAACCTGTGTAGCACCCGCTGGCCATTCTCTTCACACATGGCCCATTGTGTCACTGTAAAATGACTTCCTTTAAACACTGTGATGTGAGTACAGGCATATTTAATTTCTTAGGGGGTAGGGGGGGAGGTGGTGTGAAAAAAACCTGTCTGAGAGTGTGTGTGTGTGTGTGGGGGAGGGCGCGCGCTAAAGGGGGTGGGGGAGGGCGGGCGCAAGTGACATGAAATTAGTGTTTCTATATGTTATCAAATGTAAGGTTACATCTTAGAAAGTGACAAGGTTATCAGCTGTGGTATGAAGGATTGTGGAGATTCTACTAAACATACATTACAACATGACAACACTTACAAGGCACTTGTCCAGGAGTAAACTGCCCTGTTGCCAGGGAGAACAGCAGGAAGGTGCCAGCTAATGCATTTCTGAGAGATTCCATGTTCGACACACTGTTGACCTAACTGCAGATTACAAATATAATTTAGTATAAACTCTTTTACCTGGTAAGTATTAAACAGTGGCCAGAGCCCCTGGCACAACACCTGCAAACGAGTTACAGTAAAACTTGAGAGATCACGTATCTTTCTCGTGACAATCTATGAATGTGAGCAATAAAACATAGCTGTTTAATTGAAATGTCTAATAAAAAATTGTGATAATATCATCGACCAAGAAAAACAAAAGCATCACCATAAGATCTGAACATGAATGGCTTATAAAAATCATTCTGTCTTGATTTGTGAGGTATATTTGTCTTCATAAACACTATGTGTGTAACATCTCGCTGGTGTAGCAGTTGATCGGTACCCCAATTGTAACTTTTTCGGATGTTGAACGGTGTATCTAGGATTTATCTTGTTGGTCTGTCGTTCGGATTGAGATCTTGATACTCTCAGGGTATGAACCCTTCAAGAAGCCAGGAGTGGACAGACGGCAAGCACGTAAGAAGCATTTAATATTTTGTGGCAATGGTTTCACTTCATCTAGACACTGAAGTTTCTTCCCAGCCTTGCGTGGCTACCAGATGCAGTCCTGGGAAGCAAAGGCCACCGGCGTGATGCTGACCACATCAGCCACCAAGTGCCGATTGGTCTATACAATTATAGGTTTAGCCCTATATTCCCCGTACACTTAAAGGAAAGGGACCTTTATTTTACTTAACTTTTTTCTGATACATGTTCTGGCAGTATACAGACAATGAAAACCTCCTGATATAAGTTCAAGTGCTAGAGGTTCCGGGTTCAATCCCCGGTAAGGGCTGGTACGTTTTCAAGTGGTCTTAGACTTTTAGTGATTTCCACTGGTATCTGGGTAGTAAGATCGGACGCCCATTTAAACAAATCCCTTGGCAGTTGGAAACGGCGCTGTCCAAGCACATTTTGGAGTTAAAACCTGGCCACAGTATTTCAGGATCCTCGCCGGTGTCACAGAGCCTGTGCACTGTGCTGAGCTTCTTCGGATTCAGACATGAAGAAGAACGGAGCACTTATAGGTTACACCTGTGTGCCGTGATGTTGATCCGTTGTTTAAAACCTCAAAAACATTTTTTATGGTACAAAAAAATCTCCTTTGCTTTCCTGGCTGTTAACTTCAATGGAGATTTCTTGTTTGTTCGTCCCTTTCTGGACTTTGGTCCTGTTCCGGAATTTGAATTGTATGTGCACATCTGTATAAGTAGACTGTTGGTTCCTTTTCTCTCAAGCAGATGCACACTACGACTGCGATGAAAACCGCCTTTTTTAGTCTACAATTACGACTTGCTTATTTGGTAGACAGTGTTTTATTCCTCCCCCTACGCACTGCTGGGCCCTGGAATCCACACAGGAAGTAAGAGTAATTGAAACTCAAAACATTCTTGACATAATATAGCTGGTTTCACTCCATGTCTGCCTGTGAATCATGGACAGTTGGTCTGTCAGGGGCCTTAATGAGATAGCAATGGCAAATTACTTAACGTGAATTTCCTAGAAAACCCATTACAGTAAAAGAATGCTGTGTTTGGCTCTGCAATATCCCGTAAAGGATACGCAAATAACTTGTAAATCCTTAGTTAGTAGATTTTCTCTAACGGCCTCTCAAAAACAGGGCTCAGTAGAGGGGTAGAGGAGAAGAGCAAAGAATTATCTGGAAACAGAACTTGACTGACTGGACATACTTAAGCCATGCAACCTCAAGGTCCATCGCATCTGTACGTCAAACGTGGATGGAGCTGACCAGTCAGTCAAGAGTGGAGAGGACTGATCAGACAGTCAAGGGTTGGGGGTGCTGAACAGAATGCCAAGGGTAGAGGGAGCTGATCAGACAGTAAAGGGTAGAGGGAGCTGATCAGACAGTCAAAGGTAGAGGGAGCTGATCAGACAGTCAAGGGTAGAAGGAGCTGATCAGACAGTCAAGGGTAGAGGGAGCTGATCAGACAGTCAAGGGTAGAGGGAGCTGATCAGACAGTCAAGGGTAGAGGGAGCTGATCAGACAGTCAATGGTAGAGGGAGCTGATCAGACAGTAAAGACTGGAGGGTGCTGATCAGACAGTCAAGGGTGGAAGGAGCTGATCAGACAGTCAAGGGTGGAGGGTGCTGATCAGACAGTCAAGGGTGGAAGGAGCTGATCAGACAGTCAAGGGTAGAGGGAGCTGATCAGACAGTCAAGGGTAGAGGGTGCTGATCAGACAGTCAAGGGTAGAGGGAGCTGATCAGACAGTCAAGGGTAGAGGGAGCTGATCAGACAGTCAAGGGTAGAGGGAGCTGATCAGACAGTCAAGGGTAGAGGGAGCTGATCAGACAGTCAAACGTGGATGGAGCTGATCAGACAGTCAAGGGTAGAGGGAGCTCATCAGACAGTCAAGGGTGGAAGGAGCTGATCAGACAGCCAAGGGTAGAGGGAGCTGATCAGACAGTCAAGGGTAGAGGGAGCTGATCAGACAGTCAAGGGTAGAGGGAGCTGATCAGACAGTCAAGGGTAGAGGGAGCTGATCAGACAGTCAAACGTGGATGGAGCTGATCAGACAGTCAAGGGTAGAGGGAGCTCATCAGACAGTCAAGGGTGGAAGGAGCTGATCAGACAGCCAAGGGTAGAGGGAGCTGATCAGACAGTCAAGGGTAGAGGGAGCTGATCAGACAGTCAAGGGTAGAGGGAGCTGATCAGACAGTCAAGGGTAGAGGGAGCTGATCAGACAGTCAAACGTGGATGGAGCTGATCAGACAGTCAAGGGTAGAGGGAGCTCATCAGACAGTCAAGGGTGGAAGGAGCTGATCAGACAGCCAAGGGTAGAGGGAGCTGATCAGACAGTCAAGGGTAGAGGGAGCTGATCAGACAGTCAAGGGTAGAGGGAGCTGATCAGACAGTCAAGGGTAGAGGGAGCTGATCAGACAGTCAAGGGTAGCGGGTGCTGATCAGACAGTCAAGGGTGGAGGGAGCTGATCAGACAGTAAAGAGTGGAGTGTGTGATCAGACAGTAAAGAGTGGAGGGTGCTGATCAGACAGTCGAGGGTAGATGGAGCTGATCAGACGGTCAAGGGTAGAGGGAGCTGATCAGACGGTCAAGGGTGAAAGGAGCTGATCAGACAGTCAAGGGTGGAGGGTGCTGATCAGACAGTCAATGGTGATGGGAGCTGATCAGTCAAAGGTGGAAGGAGCTGCTCAAACAGTGAAAGATGGCGGGAGCTGATCATACAGTCAACATCAATTGGTGACCCGACAATACGCAGTGTTACGGGATGATGAAGAAGATGATGTGTACGTATATACTATATAATATAGTACTTACCAAAACGAGTCCTGGCACTCTAGAGCGTGAGTGACGCGCTGGTGTGTGCGCGTCCCACTTTTAAACCTGTCTGCCGAACAGGGCGGAGCTATATTTGCATTCATGCTAATATTTACCGTAATGAAAAAGCATCCTTTGTTCCTGATTGAACCCTGTTATAGAATATGGGGAAAAGTAAGGAGTGGATACTAGACTGTACGTTCTTACTCTACAAGGTGTCCATCAAAAGTAAAATAAAATAAATCTAATGTTGAATTAAAAATCGACATTATATCACTCGGGACACTGCCATAAGCGCTCTGTCTCCTTCTTCAGCAGCATACATAAATTTTGATGGTACTTGAGCGTCGGCCAGGTCCCATTGTAACTACAGTTCTCCTCAGACCGTAATGATCTATTTGTTCCTTCAAACATTTCACAGTTCGACAAGTGTAAGTCATCAAGTAGTCATAGTCCCTTGTCATGAGAGTGGTGCAGCTGGTATGTGATACTGGAGTCATCGGCCCCTGCTGGGTGATGTGGTCAACATCACGCCTGCTAGACGCTCCGCCTGCCGACTCGATAGTCTTGGTTCCAGTCCGCATCTAGTCAGATGTTTTTTTTTTTTTATTATTTCTTTAACAATGATCTTAGCTTCTTAGTTGACCCAGCCTAAAATGGGGATCAATTAAGGTCCTGTAAAGTATAGGCGGCTGGCGTGATGTTGAACTCAAACTGGACAAACACATACAGGACCCATCTGCTGGGGATATAATTGGTCGCAACCAGGGGAGCTCATGCATTTTGAGAAGACCTCCGTCCAAAACAAAAAAGACAACAAAATTTATTTAAAAGGAGTTGAGCTCCTGGCACTATTACCCCACCCAGCGAAATAATCGTTCTAAGGGTTGACTTCAGGCACCTCCCCGTGCGCCCCCTCCCCAACCCCCCCCCCCTCCACCACTTTTACCCCTTCCCGTCATAAAATTTGTAAGGGGTATTAGTTGCCCCTTTAAACCATGCTTTAAGGGGTGTGTTTTTTTTTTTTTTAGTAACTGTTATTCCAAACAATATTAGTATCTTTTGTTGCCATTAAGCACTTATTATTATTATGCAGCTGAACAAGCCTTCGCATCTTGAAACATCTGGCATGGAGAAAGAGCAGAAAAGGAAGTTTTGTTGCATCACTGTGTTTATTTTCTGTAATGTGCACATGAAGAGATACAACAGCCTATTGTCAGCATTATGATTTTCTGGAGTCTACTGACAAGGCATCAACCTGACTGCTTCAAGATACTAAGGTAAGTGATTTTGCGTGGTATTGTTTTATTTATGTATGTGCTGATGAAGGCACCATAGCCGCAACGTTTACTTTTTGTTTGTGTTTGTTATATTATGAAGCTGGCTGATGTTGTTTTTGTTTGGTTTTATATCTAAGCAGCATCATAATAATCATCCGTTTGGGTTCTGTAAGCGCCACGTATATCATAGATGGAACAGGTATGCTCCGTGGAGAGTGGCAAGCATTACTTCAGAGGTCTCGCGTAGCTAGTATCCTTTGGATATTCTCTCCAGTTTGCCGGTGTATTGTTAAATGAACAGGCAGATAGAATGGTCGGTTCTGCACAGACATTGTGAGGGCCCTCTGGGAGAGAGTGAACAGTGCGAAAGTGCAAGTAGATCAATACGGTCTGAGGAGAATGGCGCTGCAAGGAATTACCAAGGGATCTGGCCGGCGCTCAACGCTCAAAGGAAAGGCGAGACGGATATACAATCAGACAGTTACTGGTGCTATCAAAATTGGAACTCTTCGTTTGCTGCTGAAGATGGGTACAGAGCCCTTATGGGGGTTGCCTAAGTGCTGTGATTTCGATTCTTAATTCAACATTCAACATGCTTTAATAGATGGAATCGAGTCCAGCACCTTTGGCATCTCTTTGTCGCCTTGTCTATATTGTTTCTGTTTTTAGAATCAATTTGTTTCCCATTTCATTGTAGGGATTCTTTGTTAAAATCACTTCAGCATGCACCTGAAGTATCTCTGTATATTATTAGTCTTATAACTGTTGATGCTAGAGATTCTCCAGACATTTCTCTAATTTCTTCGCTTTTGTTTTTAAATTCCTGCCTTTTTTCACTCATCAATTCACGTAGTCAGTCAGTTTTTCTTCTACATTGAACTTTAGCAATGCAGCGAATATGTTCAGCCACAAATTCTGCAATATAATGACATTTTTCTTTTTCACATTTTCAGCGGTGAGTTACTGGTTTAATAAGACCTGTCAATTTAAGATTCCATAACGAATTTGTAGATACCCTGTTCACTTATCCCAGTTTACACTCATTTATGTGCGACTGTTTCATTGAAAAGG
>CAJHNH020002402.1:991039-993539 GCA_905116865.2 Candidula unifasciata | reverse complement strand
TTGATGATGATTATGATGATGATAACGACGATCCGGATGACAACAATATGATAATGATACCGATGATGAGGGGGTGACGACAAAGACGACAACAACGACGATGATAAAAGTGCTCCTCATCTCCACAATCTTTGGAAGATAAAATATCAGACTGGTAATTTAGTAGCCAAATATCATTGTCATGGCTGACACTGTTTTGTCTTGTTGATATTTGCTATTGTTGTGTCTTTCTTCTTCTTCTCTACGTTTGGTTTCGTATGCTTAGATCAGACCATCAGATGGGTTGCCTCTATGAACTCGCATGTCAGTAGCATATCCTTCATGGTTCTCCATAGCTTGCTTGATGTGTCCGATGTCGGACACGGCACAACGGAGATCACTCTCCGCACAAAGCTAACAGCGCCGTTTTGTTTGCATGAATGTTGAAGCTGAAAATCCTGATTATTACAAATAAAAATGAACTCAGTTTCAATGGTGATTGACTCTCCACAAACACCCCTTCCCTCCTTGGAACTTCCTCATGTTCCCAAGGAGGCATGACCCCAGATAGGAGATAGACCCCTGCTCTAAGTGCAATAATGTCGGCATGATCCACAGGCCGGCTATCTGCAGGTAAGGCAGAAGAGGAGAGGTATAGTTATCTTCTTCTTCTTCTTCGCGTTCACCAGCTATAAACTCTGGCGCAAATTTCTCGTTGTTCATCCACTTCTGGCCTACAGTCCCGATCCAGAACCTGAGTGTTGCGTGTGCATCCGTTTTACAGATTTGACTCATGTATGCAGACTGCAGGTTCCTTGCCTCTCAGGCAGATACACTCCGACTTTGAAAAAACCTCCCAATTAGTCGACTTTTACGACATGCTTTGTGGTAGGCAGTGGGTCTATTCTTGTTGTCCCTATAATAGGGCCACGGAACCCACACGGAGAGATCTAGTTGTGTCTTCACTACGGTGAGCCCTACTCCTGGCCAACCACAACGTCTGGTTAATTAAGGACCTCTGCATCCCATTTCGAACTTTATTATTAGTGTTCATCCCTATGTGGGATGCAGTGTTTCGTTATTTGAAGCCATGCCCTGGCTTCTGCCAGGGGCCCTGAATATAGCCGGGCTATAAATATGGCATAACGGCTGAAAGGGGTTTCTGGGACCTCTCCACAGGCAATCCTTATCCGCATGGTGGCACTTTGTGTCAACGAGTGTTTATCGATTGTGTGATGTCCTGGTGGGGTACAACTTACATAAATACATACATACATGAACTTTCGCAACTTCCCCGTGTGGGTTCCGGGGCCCTATTGTGGGGGAAAACAACAACAAATAAACCCTGCCTACTGAAGATCATTTCGTACGAGTCAACTAACTGGGAGCTTTCTGTGAACGTGGGAGTGCATCTACTCGAGCGGCAAGGAGCCAACAGTCTGCATGTACATTTTTCAGATCTTTAAAACCGATGTGCACGCAACACTCGAGGTTCTGGAACATGACTCGGGTCCAGAAGTGGACGAACTACCAGCATTTTCCGCGGGAATTTACATCTTTTGAAACAGTTGGTAGGGGTGAGCCTATGAAGTGGATGTTGCAACGGTGCAAGAAACATAAACATCCCAGTCTCACTTTGTGTGGAAAATATTATAAGATCTCATGTTTGCCTTCAGGTAACATTGTCAACACAAATCTGGAAATATAGGCGGGTCCGTATTTACTTTCCAGGCATAATTCCGTTTATTCAAACAGGACATTTTAAAAGGTGCAACAGAGCACGTCCACCCACGACTCTTCTGTGTAATCTTCTTCTGGTTTCTAATTCTCAATGGAGCATCGGATCTAAACCATTGGTTTCCAACCTGCAGGTCGTACCCCCATGACAAGAACTATACGGGCCACCTCTCGAATTCCAGTCGATCGACATTCAAAGTAAAATTGTATCATGTTTTCTCAATATGTTTCCTGTGCACAAACGACTTAGTCGCTCGGTTAGTTGCGAACTCTTTACAGGACGTTGCAGAACCAACACCAACAGCCCTGGCTGTTATGTGGATTTTCTAGAAAAATTTACCTCTAGTAGTTTACCGTTGCTTTCTGGACGGTTAACTTTCTAAATAACAATGTCGAAACCAACGCAAGGCGCATGGCCCGCAGCAGGGATCGAACCCGGGATCCCGGCATTACGAAGTTTTCGCATCGACTTAGCCACAGAGCCGACTTGGTCACGTAGATCTTCTGCAAAATACCTGCTACAGGACCATAGTGGTGATGATTTTGATGATGATGATGATGATAATGATGCGGATGATGACTATAGGATGAAGATAAGGATGTTGACAATGATGATGATAGGGATGATAATAATGATGGTGATAGGGATAATTTGAGGATGACCATGATGATGCGGATGACAACAACGATGATGACGATGGGGAGGATAGTGATGATAATGGGGATCATGATGACAATGAGGAAGATGATAGTGATGATGATGATGATGTTGATGATAAAAGGG
>CAJHNH020002402.1:983539-986039 GCA_905116865.2 Candidula unifasciata | reverse complement strand
ATCCCACATTCTATTTGTCCCAAAGACAAAAGAAAGATCAGCTGCTTGAAACAGTTCGCATGCGAATCGTTGCGTACTTATATTTACGAACGTGCCTTATCCATCAGCGACTAGGGATTCTGAATGACAAAGTCTAAAAAATGTGTACTAAAAATCCAACTCAAGCAGAAAATGTCACCTGGTTTTTCTTAATGTTTGTTCAACATGCTTTGGCTAATTTCGTTTTTCGTTTGTTTTTTCCTGTTAAATAAATATAATCCTAACTGATGGACCCAAAAGTAACGGAATAATAAATTGTTTTTAGAGTGTGAATGTGTTACCTGTGTGCAAGGATTGCCAGGTGTAGAGTGACCTGTTAAAACTGTCTATTTTTCTGTCTTCGGGCTATTCTAGTGTTTCCCAAACTGTTCTTGGTCGCGACCCCTTTTTTTCATTTAAAATTTTACCATAGCTCCCAAACTTTTAAAAAAAAGTGCGACTTTGTGTCTCGGTTGAATAAATAATGAAGCTTTTACAATATTTCGGCGCCCCCGTGAGGAGGTCACGGCTCCCCAGGGCGCAGCAGAGCACAGTTTGGGAATCACTGGCATATTTTTTAATTCAATTATTCATTCATTCATTCATTCATTCATTTATTCACTCATTCATTCATTCATTCAATCATTCATTCATTGCCTTTATGAGCCGTTACACATCACATAGGGATTTCACTCGACTCCTCCAGGCTGTTATATTCTGTACAATTCACTTTGATATCATGGATATAATCAAGCTCAACAGCCTTGGCTTCTCTCATCTTTAGGTTTCTCTTGGACGTCTTTTCTTTCCTCAATCCCTCTATTAGTGATTAGGGATTAGAAAGGATTATCATCACAGCACTCCGGACAGATCCATAGGTGCTCCGATCTCCTCTTCAAAAGCTCCACAAGTGTAAAACGACTGATGACGTCTGTTTTGTGTTGGTTAATGAAACGTCTTGTCCCATTAGAGAAATATTCATTTCTTGCAGCTCCAGTCTGCATCCCATGTCCCTCTATTTCACATGTTATTGCCTGTTTGACGATTTTCTATTTGTCTCTTCTTAGTATGTGTTCAATATAGCACCATCTTCTCTTTTTTTTTTTACTATTGATACTAGTGGTTACACAGATATTTCTTTCTTTTTTTCTTCACCCCTTTTGAATTCATCTTATTTCTTTCCAGCATTTTTCTTGGGCATTTGCTTCCGAATGCATTTAACTTTTGTTCCATATCTTTAATGGTTGTCCAGCTTTTACTGGTATATGCGACAATTAAAATAACATTAAAATAACAATAATTGTTGACTCTAGTGGCTGCCCAGACACGTCTGTTATTCCATCACTTACCTACCACATGTACACACCATTCAAGATAGGCGTATCAACCATGTGCGCCTGTGGAAAGGTGCCCCAGACAGCAGAGCATGTACTCCAGGACTGCACCGAAATTGACACATTAGGGAAAACTTTTTTGGCCAGAAAGAACAACAGTGGAATGTAAACTCTATGGACCACTGAATGAACTATCAAAGACAGTGACATTTATACAAGAAACAAAATTGCTGATGTAGACAACTTATTTCAGGCCAACGAAAGAAGAAGAAGATCACTTACCTTAAATGTATCCCATTTTATTGTATTTCATTAGTTCTTATTATGCCTAGTGGCACATGAGGCTTCAGAGAGGACTTTCCATGCTTTCCTGTCCTGTGCAATCTTCAGTGCAGTTTTCCATGTCAAAGATGCCACACTCAGGTCACTTTCTATCGTTCGTCTCCATGTTGTTTTTGGGCGCCACTGTTTTCTATTCCCCTCTGGTGTCCATGTGAGAGCTGTTTTGGCGGGTATATCAGGATTCATTCTCATAACGTGGCCAAGCCATTTCCATCTTCTCTTGGTTATCATACTGTCTAAAGTTTCATGGTTTGTGACTTGAAGTAGTTTAGTGTTTGAGATTGTATCTGGCCAGACAATTTGGATAATTCTACGTAGACATGTGTGGTGGAAGGTGGACAGCTTGTGTGCATCCCTTTGGTCATTCTCCAGCATTCCGCTCCATAAAGAAGAATTGGCAAAATGATGCTCTTGTAGAGTCGGAGTTTCGCACCTCTGCAGTAATTGTTGGATTTCCAGATTTACCTCATCCTTCCAAAAGCAGCTCTAGCTTTGTTCAGACGTGACTGTTTGTCGTCTTCGGTCCCTCCAGGCAGGGACACCACACTGCCACATTTTCAAGAGTTTGGATATATTTGGTCAGTGGTTGTTGGTTTGGACTGCTTGTCATTATCTTAGTTTTTTTTTTTTTTTATTTATTCTCAGTCCTACCATTTCTGCTGTGCTGTGTAGTCTGTTACTTTTTCTTGTATATGTTCATGTCTATGTGATAGGAGTGCTATATCATCTGCAAAATCAAGGTCCTCAAGCATGGTAAATGGAGTCCATCGTATGCCTTTCTATGTCCTGTCTACTGTGTTCTTTAG
>CAJHNH020002402.1:928539-978539 GCA_905116865.2 Candidula unifasciata | reverse complement strand
TTACCTACCTACCATACCCTGGTTGTTACCAGAGACCCAAATCTATCCCAAGGGTTGAGCGGGGTTCCTGGGCGCTTTCCACGGGTGATCCTCATCCGCATGGTTTCACTTTGTGTCACCTGTTGTTTTTCGCTCGGTCTGATGTTATTGTGGCGTGAAAACGTTATTCATTTACATTACGTATTTTGATAATTTCTACGTTTGAAAAAAAAAAATTTACAATGTTAAAACAAGAAGTGAATAGAAAACAGACAGCACGTGAGTGAATAATTTGGACAGGCTAAGATGTTATGTAAAGGAAATAAAGCAACAAACAAGTGGGTAATTCGCAGAGGTCATATTGAGAAAAGGAAAACAAAAACATCAATAAACTGTAATAATAAAAAAAGGATCAATTTGAGATAATGAAACAAAACTGCAAGTAATCCAGGAAGGTATTGTAACAACATATATTGAGAAAGGGTAGACAACTGATCTTGAATATGAATGCTTGCTGGAGTTAGTTCCCAGTAGACATCTTTTCTTTTCTCATCCCATATTATCTGATCACACCAGTCACTTGAAAGTAAAGTTTTTAAAAAAAAGTAAAGATCCCTTTCCACGCCTTTAGGCGTATCTGGTATATGGGAAGAGCGCCCATACTTTTACAGACCATCAGCACTAGGTGGGTAATGTGGTCAGCATTACGCCAGCTGTCTTTACTTTCCCAGGACAGCCCATCCTGGTCCCCATTTTAGGCTGGGTCGACCTGCGACGCCCCATACCATGATAAAAATCCACGCAACCATCAGTGGGTTTCGATCGCGGTACGCTGGATTACGAGTCGGACTCGCAACATCTAAGCCACGGACGCTACATCAGTCATTTGAACTGTATATTAAAAAAGTTTCACTGTAGTAATACACTGGACATAACATGATATTTAGGGGGAAAAAAAAAACTTTAAAATAGAACTTCTATAAACTGTTGGGCGGGGGTGGGGGTAAACAATCCAGCCCCCTTGAAACATTTAATGGTGGGGCAAACTTGAGCTCTCTAACAATTTTCGAAGGAGAATGAGCAACGTGTCTTTACAATTAGACTCACGCTCTTCTGGTTTATACTTCACACTCGTTGTGGTATACTGTCTCCTGGCAGGTGAGTTAGATAACCGAACCATTTTCTTAAAATTAAATCTAGCGTTGCTGCTATCACCATCTCTTTGGGATTTTATCATTTTTGATCGTCTCTTTTCTTGGTATATCGAACGCTCTTTTTCTGAATATTTTTCGAGTTGTAATAGATTTATTTATTTTTTTCTACTCTTTTCTGCCAATGTCCAAGTCTGTCATCGGTAGAAAAGAACAAGTGAAACAAAGAATGTAGTATAGAGTGTTTTGTTTTTAAATATATATTACTAGCTGTACCCTGCCACGCGTTGCTGTGGCCCCGAATGGTGAAATGAAAAAAGAAAGAAAGTAGCTCTCAACTAACAGTGTGTGTCATAACCCTCACTCCCTTCCCTCTCCCCTCCACCCAATCATATCTCCCTCTCTGAAGGATTGAAACATCATTCCTGATGAAAGTATTAAAATAGAAAAAGCTAAGAAATGAGAACTTGAAAATAATGATTTAAGCTCTCTTAGCTAACAGTGTCTGGCAATCCACCCATCCCCCCCCCCCCCCCCCCAAAAAAAAAAATCCCACTCCGAAGAAATAAAAAAAATCATCGCTTGTCGAAATTATTAAAATAGAAATAGTTAAGAAATGATAACTTTAAAATATTGTTTTAAGCTCTCTCAGTTAACAGTGTCTGGCATCAACCCCCCCCCCCCCCCCCCCCCCACTAATCATCCTGGCCGAAGGATGGGAAAGTCATCATCTGGCAAAATATTGTACTAAATTGAACTTTGCATCAGTGTCCACCCAGAGACAAATGGATAGCATTAATGTGTACTGAGAAGTAAATGTGGCCAGTGTAACAGCTACCACATCACCTATCCAGTACCAGTACTACTGCTACCACTACTTCAGAACAAAAACAAAAAACAGTCACTACTGTCTGTGCAGGTCGGTGTAGCCAGGGGATGTAGCGCCGCATGGTGTCGCAACGGACTGTTTAGCGTAACTGAGCTCCAAAAAAAACAAAACTCTATCACCTAACCAGTGATGGAACCCACAGTAATAGTCCGTTCTATACTCACAAATAGCGGAAATAAAAAACCCCACCCGTCATCTCCTCTCTCCGAAGAGACTAATGTTAAATGACTTTGGCATTCGTGTCCACCCAAAGTAAACTGGACTGTAAGCACTCGAGGTTCTAACAATACACTCGAGGTTTTAACAATACACTCGAGGTTCTAACAATACACTCGAGGTTCTAACAATACACTCGAGGTTCTAACATTACACTCAAGGCTCTATCAATACACTCGAGGTTCTAACAATACACTCGAGGTTCTAACAATACACTCAAGGTTCTAACAATACACTCGAGGTTCTAACAATAAACTCGAGGTTCTAACATTACACTCAAGGTTCTATCAATACACTCGAGGTTCTAACAATGCACTCTACGTTCTAACATAACACTCGAGGTTCTAACACTACAATCGAGGTTATAAAAATACACTCGAGGTTCTAACAATACACTCGAGGTTCTAACAGTACACTCGAGGTTCTAACAATTAACTCGAGGTTCTGACAATACATTCGAGGTACTAACATTACACTCTAGATTCTAACAATACACTCGAGGTTCTAACAATACACTCGAGGTTTTAACAATACACTCGGGGTTTAAATAATACACTCGAACTTCTAACAATACACTCGATGTTCTAACAATACACTCAAGGTTCTAGCAATACACTCGATGTTCTAACAATACACTCGAGGTTCTAACAATGCACTCAAGGTTCTAACAATACACTCGATGTTCTAACAATACACTCGAGGTTCTAACAATTTACCTGAGGTTCTAACAATACACTCGAGGTTCTAACAATTTACCTGAGGTTCTAACAATTTACCTGAGGTTCTAACAATACACTCGAGGTTCTAACAATACACTCGATGTTCTAACAATTTACCTGAGGTTCTAACAATTTACCTGAGGTTCTAACAATTTACCTGAGGTTCTAACAATTTACCTGATGTTCTAACAATACACTCGAGGTTCTAACAATGCACTCAAGGTTCTAACAATACACTCGATGTTCTAACAATACACTCGAGGTTCTAACAATTTACCTGAGGTTCTAACAATTTACCTGAGGTTCTAACAATTTACCTGAGGTTCTAACAATTTACCTGAGGTTCTAACAATACACTCAAGGTTCTAACAATACACTCAAGGTTCTAACAATACACTCAAGGTTCTAACAATACACTCAAGGTTCAAAAATACACTGAGGGTTTTAACAATACACGCAAAGTTCTAACAATACACTCTAGATTCTAACAATACATTCGAGGTTCAAACAATACACTCGAGGTTCTAACAATAGACTCGATGTTCTGACAATACACTTGAGGTTCTAACAATACACTCGAAGTTCTAACAATACAATCGAGGTTTTAACAATTTACCAGAGGTTCCAACAACGCACTCGAGGTTCTAACAATAAACTCGAGGTTCTAACAATACAATCGAGGTTCTAACAATACACTCAAGGTTCTAACAATGCACTCAAGGTTCTAACAATACACTCGATGTTCTAACAATACACTCGAGGTTCTAACAATACACTCAAGGTTCTAACAATACACTCGATGTTCTAACAATACACTCGAGGTTCTAACAATTTACCTGAGGTTCTAACAATACACTCGAGGTTCTAACAATACACTCAAGGTTCTAACAATACACTCGATGTTCTAACAATACACTCGATGTTCTAACAATACACTCGATGTTCTAACAATACACTCGAGGTTCTAACAATACGCTCAAGGTTCTAACAATACACTCAAGGTTCTAACAATTTACCTGAGGTTCTAACAATACACTCGAGGTTCTAACAATACACTCAAGGTTCTAACAATACACTCGATGTTCTAACAATACACTCGATGTTCTAACAATACACTCGATGTTCTAACAATACACTCGATGTTCTAACAATACACTCGATGTTCTAACAATACACTCGAGGTTCTAACAATACGCTCAAGGTTCTAACAATACACTCAAGGTTCTAACAATTTACCTGAGGTTCTAACAATTTACCTGAGGTTCTAACAATTTACCTGAGGTTCTAACAATTTACCTGAGGTTCTAACAATTTACCTGAGGTTCTAACAATTTACCTGAGGTTCTAACAATTTACCTGAGGTTCTAACAATTTACCTGAGGTTCTAACAATACACTCAAGGTTCTAACAATACACTCAAGGTTCTAACAATACACTCAAGGTTCTAACAATACACTCAAGGTTCTAACAATACACTGAGGGTTTTAACAATACACACAAAGTTCTAACAATACACTCTAGATTCTTACACTACACTCGAGGTTCTAACAATACACTCAAGGTTCTAACAATACACTCGAGATTCTAACACTCTAAGCTCTAACAATAGAGTCGAGGTTCTAACTGTACACTTGAGATTCTAACAATATACTCGATGTTCTAACAATGCAGTCGAAATTCTAACAATACACTTGAGGTTCTAACTAGGGTTGCACCAAATAGTGATTTTCACTGTGTAAGAAGGTATAGAGGAAGACAACATGAAAAGATTATAGAGGCATTATCGCCCACGCCAGTCGGCAAGGCATCTGATGATGATGATGATACACTATTCGTATTCGGCCGAATAGTTGGTCTTGCTATTCGTATTCAGCCAAATAGTGAAAACTGATGAAAAATCACTATTTGGCTGAATACGAATAGCAAGACCAACTATTCGACCGAATACGAATAGTGTATCATCATCATCATCAGATGCCTTGCCGACTGGCGTGGGCGATAATGCCTCGCCACAATCTGCGATCTCCTGCAGCATGTATTAGTTAGTGTACTTACATATCTACATGCCATGCAACAAGGCTGTCTATAATCTTTTCATGTTGTCTTCCTCTATACCTTCTTACACAGATCTTTCCATTTTCTTTCCACAACATGTTCCATTTTCCCTCTTCCCATAACATGGCGGAAAATAATGACTGTCTCCTTCTGATGTCTGTGATTAGTTGTCTTCGGGCTCCGGCCTCTTTCAAAACCATCGTTCGCTCGGCCGTTCGTTCTATGTAATTTAAAGGCACCTTCATCTTCTCGTTAGCAATATCTTCAAATTTGATTTGGACAAAGACACCCTGAAAAAACGAAAAAAATGCATGATCTCTCTCTCTCTCTCTCTCTCTCTCTCTCTCTCTCTCTCTCTCTCTTTCTCTCTCTCTCAGACACACTCACACACACACACACACACACGTCCACACACAATCAACAACAAAAAGAACGCATTGCCTTTAAATTTAAGTGCTTACTTGACGAGGCTAATAGTTACTATTGTACAGACCACATTTTCCACTTTAAAATTTCAGACAAAATGTAATCACAACCTTACTTATCTGCTGCACCTAGTGGGTTAATGAGAGAGTTATTTCAGTCCATCGCAGTGTATGCAGAAACGGGTGTAAGGTAATCACTATTTGAATTCGGCCCGATCGCAAGTATTACATTTGACCATTGTACTTTTTAACTTTCTACAGTTTAACTCTTATAAGGCAGTCCAGCAAGGATTATCGTTTATTTTTTGTTTCATAATATATTTTTTTTTAAAAATTATTTATTACTTGTTATGCGAGGAAACAAGTCTGATAAAGTGATGGCATTGAAGTAAATATTACTATAAATTTCATCCACTTATATTCCACTACAGCTCAGATATGCAAATAACATTCTACTGACTGATTGACAACTGAGATTTACAAAGGACGTGCTACTGACTGACTGACAGCTGAGATATACAAAGGACATGCTACTGACTGACTGACAGCTGAGATATACAAAGGACATGCTACTGACTTACTGACGGCTGAGATTTACAAAGGACGTGCTACTGACTGATTGACTGACAGCTGAGATATACAAAGGACATGCTACTGACTTACTGACAGCTGAGATATACAAAGTACGTGATACTGACTGATTGACAGCTCAGATATACAAAGGACGTGCTACTGACTGATTGACAGCTCAGATATGCAAAGGACGTGCTACTGACTGACTGACAGCTGAGATATACAAAGGACGTGCTACTGACTGACTGACAGCTGAGATTTACAAAGGACGTGCTACTGACTGACTGACAGCTGAGATTTACAAAGGACGTGCTACTGACTGACTGACAACTGAGATATACAAAGGACGTGCTACTGACTGACTGACAGCTGAGATATACAAAGGACGTGCTACTGACTGACTGACAGCTGAGATATACAAAGGACATGTTATTGACTGATTGACTGACAGCTGACATATACAAAGGACATGCTACTGACTGACTGACAGCTAAGATATACAAAGGATGTGCTACTGACTGACTGACAGCTGAGATATACAAATTACATTCTACTGACTCATTGACAGCTGAGATATACAAAGGACGTGCTACTGAATGACTGACAGCTGAGATATACAAAGGATGTGCTACTGACTGACTGACAGCTGAGATATACAAAGGACGTGCTACTGACTGACTAACAGCTGGGATATACAAAGGACATGCTACTGACTGATTGACAGCTGAGATATACAAACGACGTGCCACTGACTGACTGACAGCTGAGATATACAAAGGACGTGCTACTGACTGACTGACAGCTGAGATATACAAAGGACGTGCTACTGACTGACTAACAGCTGAGATATACAAAGGACATGCTACTGACTGACTGACAGCTAAGATTTGCAAAGGACATGCTACTGACTGACTGACAGCTGAGATATATAAAGGACATGCTACTGACTGACTGACAGCTGAGATATACAAAGGACATGCTACTGACTGACTGAAAGCTGAGATATACAAAGGACGTGCTACTGACTGACTAACAGCTGGGATATACAAAGGACATGCTACTGACTGACTGACAGCTGAGATATACAAAGGACATGCTACTGACTGACTGACAGCTGAGATATACAAAGGACATGCTACTGACTGACTGACAGCTGAGATGTGCAAAGGACATGCTCCTGACTGACTGACAGCTGAGATATACAAAGGATGTGCTACTGACTGACTGACAGCTGAGATATACAAAGGACGTGCTACTGACTGACTAACAGCTGGGATATACAAAGGACATGCTACTGACTGATTGACAGCTGAGATATACAAACGACGTGCCACTGACTGACTGACAGCTGAGATATACAAAGGACGTGCTACTGACTGACTGACAGCTGAGATATACAAAGGACGTGCTACTGACTGACTAACAGCTGAGATATACAAAGGACATGCTACTGACTGACTGACAGCTAAGATTTGCAAAGGACATGCTACTGACTGACTGACAGCTGAGATATATAAAGGACATGCTACTGACTGACTGACAGCTGAGATATACAAAGGACATGCTACTGACTGACTGAAAGCTGAGATATACAAAGGACGTGCTACTGACTGACTAACAGCTGGGATATACAAAGGACATGCTACTGACTGACTGACAGCTGAGATATACAAAGGACATGCTACTGACTGACTGACAGCTGAGATATACAAAGGACATGCTACTGACTGACTGACAGCTGAGATGTGCAAAGGACATGCTCCTGACTGACTGACAGCTGAGATGTGCAAAGGACATGCTACTGACTGACTGACAGCTGAGATATACAAAGGACATGCTACTGACTGACTGACAGCTGAGATATACAAAGGACATGCTACTGACTGACTGACAGCTGAGATATACAAAGGACATGCTACTGACTGACTGACAGCTGAGATGTGCAAAGGACATGCTCCTGACTGACTGACAGCTGAGATGTGCAAAGGACATGCTCCTGACTGACTGACAGCTGAGATGTGCAAAGGACATGCTACTGACTGACTGACAGCTGAGATATACAAAGGACATGCTACTGACTGACTGACAGCTGAGATATACAAAGGACATGCTACTGACTGACTGACAGCTGAGATATACAAAGGACATGCTACTGACTGACTGACAGCTGAGATGTGCAAAGGACATGCTCCTGACTGACTGACAGCTGAGATGTGCAAAGGACATGCTACTGACTGACTGACAGCTGAGATATACAAAGGACATGCTACTGACTGACTGACAGCTGAGATGTGCAAAGGACATGCTCCTGACTGACTGACAGCTGAGATGTGCAAAAGACATGCTCCTGACTGACTGACTGACTATAAGCTGAGATATGCAAAGGACATGCTACTGACTGACAGACATTTGAGATATGCAAAGGACGTGCTACTGACTGACTGACAGTTGAGATATGCAAAGGACGTGCTACTGACTGATAGACAGTTGAGATATGCAAAGGACGTGCTACTGACTGATTGACTGACTGACTGACTGACTGACTGACAGACATCGGAGATATAATTGTTTTAACATCGCCATCACTTTATAAACGGACTGTAGCTGAATATCCTCTACAGATGTCACAAATTACCTCTTACATTTGTTAGAGGAGGTGGTTTTCATTCAGTAGTTTGCCATCGTTTTCCTAGTGTATGAATACTTCTGTGGCTTAGACGATTCGAACGTGAATAATTTCCATCATTTCCTGCAGTCTTGCATTGATTTCGACAATGATATCGAGAGCTGACCAATCAGATAGCAATGGCTAACTATAAAACCATAATTTCTTGGCATAAAATGTCTAGTAAAAGCATACAAGGCAACGAACACAACTGCAGGAAATGATGGAAATTATTCAACAGAAATTCAAAATAAGAGTCTAAGTTTGCTCATCAGAAAAACAGAAGTATTGATGGTTACACAAAAAATTTGACCCTCTTAACTGCAACATCAAAGTAAAGGGGACAATGCTCAAGCAAACGGGATACGTGTACGCACTTGGGTGTGCTATCCGACAGAAGGTGTATTCAAGAAGTTAAACGTAGAATAGCTCAAGCAAACGGGATACGTGTACGCACTTGGGTGTGCTATCAGACAGAAAGTGTATTGAAGAAGTTAAACGTAGAATAGCTCAAGCAAACGGGATACGTGTACGCACTTGGGTGTGCTATCAGACAGAAAGTGTATTGAAGAAGTTAAACGTAGAATAGCTCAAGCAAACGGGATACGTGTACGCACTTGGGTGTGCTATCAGACAGAAGGTGTATTGAAGAAGTTAAACGTAGAATAGCTCAAGCAAACGGGATACGTGTACGCACTTGGGTGTGCTATCAGACAGAAAGTGTATTGAAGAAGTTAAACGTAGAATAGCTCAAGCAAACGGGATACGTGTACGCACTTGGGTGTGCTATCAGACAGAAGGTGTATTGAAGAAGTTAAACGTAGAATAGCTCAAGCAAACGGGATACGTGTACACACTTGGGTGTGCTATCCGACAGAAGGTGTATTGAAGAAGTTAAACGTAGAATAGCTCAAGCAAACGGGATACGTGTACACACTTGGGTGTGCTATCCGACAGAAGGTGTATTGAAGAAGTTAAACGTAGAATAGCTCAAGCAAAGGCAGCATTTTACAAAATAAAGAATATTTTATGCAGTCTGTCTTTGTCAGTTGTGTCGAGAAAAAGAATTCTTAAAATCTGTGTAAACCCTAACCTGATAAGTGGAAGTAAATCATGGACAATTGGTAGATTGAAGAAACATTATTTGGACTCTGCTGAGATGTGGTTTTATAAACGAATGATGAGAATACACTGGACAGATAGAAAAGATTAATGACGATGTCTTGAAAGAAACTACCTCACAAAGAAAACTGACTACACACATCAGAAAGAGACAATCTACATTCTTTGACCATGCGATGAGAAGGGGAAAACTGGGGTACGTCGGTACATAAGGAAAGTTAGAGGGGAAGAAGAGGCAGAGGGAGACTGAGAGAAAAGATACTGGACAGTTTGACTCCATGAAATGTAGGATCATCTGTATCAGAGCTGTTTGAAAGTACACGAGTCAGAGTGTTGTGGATAGACATGACTACCAACGCCACACGGAATTAACTTTAAGAAGAATAAAACTACACAACCAAACAATGCTGGGGTTGATTCTGCAATGTCCTGTAAAGGATACATCATTACATTTCATAATTCAGCGTTCTTATAACATCTCCTCTCATCCTTCTTCCATTTTCCCGCTCCGAGCTGCTACCTGGTGATTTAACACTCTAAGTTTGGATGCCAAACAAACAGGTATAATCTCGTTCAACCTACAAAGAAGATATAATTGGGGCACCCGTATTAAACACGCCAAACTGATATAAATAGCAGTCCTGAACTGGTAAGGGTTATGCAACGATCTCATGCCGTCTTGATAGGAGAGTCGGCAAAGAACCAATACTACACTGTATTGGTAGACAACAGATCAAATGGTTTGGTCATGTAGCAAGACTGGCAACAGACAGGGCACCACTGAGGGCAACGTTATACAGATACAGCGGTAACGGCACCAGTGGTCGACCACACAGAAGATAGGTTGCGCAGATATCGGATACACTGGAAAGAATTACATGCGAAGCCAACAGAAGGGTCCTTTCCAGAGATCAGTAACTGACGCTGCTAGGTCCAGGAGTAGAGAAGAAAAATCGCCCCGTCGTCTAAATCAGCGCAAGACGATCTACTGCTTAATCGCTGCAGCTGACTCCAGTATGTTATGTCGGAGTTATGAAACTGTACTCATAACCCTTAAGCGATAGACACTGGGTGCTAATACTGAAAACATAAACATGTTAACACTAATAGCACAAACATATTAGGGCTGGCAACACAAACATGTTCACACTAATAGTAGGTATAGCAATGGATCGTTTTGTTTCGTTTATTTTGCTATACATTTTCGTCGGTAACTATAGACGCGATTGCGACCCGAAAACTTGAAAACCAATTGTCTGTTATTGAGAAATTATTTTTCTGTGCTCTTTATGTGAAAGATAAAATCGGAAAAGTTATTAGGAGTTATTGGAGAGATGCCAGGCTTTCACCTGAGATGGTTTTGAGGCGTATAAAATAATTCGATTTTTTTTTTGGCAGTACGCAGTGAATAACGGTAAGTAATTTCGTAAATATATTTTTAATTAGCCAGATTACCGCAATGTGTGTTGTATTTTTGAATTATGAGTTAATTTTTATATAAGTGTGTGAAATTTCACAAACATTGGCCAATCCGCAGATGTTAAAAAAAATTGTTTAGTGGCATCACTTTTTCCCCTTTAAATCTAATAACGGTGAGTAATTTCGTAAATATCTTCCTAATTAGCCAGATTACCGCAATGTGTGTTGTATTTTTCAATTCTGCGTTAACTTTTATATAAGTGTGTGAAATTTCACAAACATTGGCAAATACCCAGATGTTTAAAAAAATTGTTCAGTGGCATCGCTGTTTTGGCTTTAAATCCAATAACGGTAAGTAATTTCGTAAATATCATCTTAGTTAGCCAGATTACCGCAATGTGTGTTGTATTTTTGAATTCTGCGTTAATTTTTATATAAGTGTGGGAAATTTCACGAAGATTGGCAACAGCGCAGATGTTTAAAAAAATTGTTTAGTGACATCACTGTTTTTGCTTTAAATCCAATATGTTTGCACTAGGAGACCGTTTTTCCCGCTTTATAATTAACTTAAAATAATTATTAAATTAGCTAACGTTATTTTAATCATTTTTTAAAAAAATCCACAACCATTGTAGCATTTGTTCATGCATCTGCCATTATTTAGAGCCCTTTGCATTCTCTGATGGATATTATTTTTTTCCTGATCACCCCCAAATCCCAATAATTAATTTCGGCCATCATTGCACATTTTCTAAGATGATTCTTTAGTAATTAACTTCAGATACTTAGTAAATTAATAATGTTAAGTGAGCTACTTTTTAAACATCTACAACTCTTGTAGCATTTTTTTTAATGCGTCTGTTATTATTTAGAATCCACGGAATTTTCTGACGGAATTGGTAAATCTAAGTGGTCGAGAAACAACAGCAGCGCTGACAGCGTTCCCGTCAATCAGGCCTGCCAGTACTTGGGCTTTCCACCAAGAACTGGGTTTTTATACGACACCTTGGGTTAAGATTTCGGAATCTTTTTTTTTTTTTTTTTACATATATATCCTTATATAAAAGTGGGTAAATGTTTCATTTCGTAATTATAAAATTAACTATAAAATATGTACTATTTGTCAAATTTTTTTTCTTATATATTGCTTGGGTTTTTGGTAAGCTGTCACATACCGCTCGTGTCGCGTGCCTGATTTAAGGATTTCTCCTTAAGAACCAACAGAACTCTGAAATAAAATAATGTTGAGGCGTCGGCTCGTATTAGTCTAAGGAATATCCCGTGGCCAATATACGCTCAACTTATTTCAGGAGTAGGGCAACTTAAGTTCTGGCACTACAGAATATCTAATAATCCTAGGCGCAACTTGGCTGGACACCCCTACTATTATAACAAGAAAGCCTCCAGGCTATGATAGTAAACTATCACAGCCATGTTAACACAGATTAAACTTACTAATCACACAAACATAACAGCTAGACAGTTTGAACAGTGAATGATGGACACTCAATAATGAAACTTTCTGAACATGTAATAAATGCAACACATACATTGTATAAGAATCAGCAAAGAACTTCAAGAACCCAGAGTGATAGGAAGGACAAAAACTTCAAAACAGATCTGACTGAATGTGTAAGAGATTCCCAAGGTCCGCCTAGATCATCATCATGATCATGTGGACGATTAACAGTGAAGCCCGGCAATAAACCAATTGACCACACTTATCTGAATCCCTGGTTTCTTGAACTTGCTGAATGTTCAGTCACTGTGTTGTTACGTTAAAGACAGTCCCACACTAGACACTCGAACGCTGGAGACACACCCAAGCTCCTGGAGAGGATCTCAGGTACCAAGTCAATCACTTGAGGCACAAACAAGCTTCCGGATAAATGATGGTGAAGGTACAACACCCATTATGTTGTCCATAGACCAACTGGAGGATTTCCCTAATGGATAACAAAAGGTTGGTTTACAATTGGATGCCCACCAATGGCTTGGACATTGGTGACTTCCTTGTAGGTGGTTTTGTGGACTGCTGATTAACTGCCTGGCCTCCAATGAGATACCATCCTGTATCAAGAAGGAACTCAAAATTAGCAGTCATCTCAGGGGTAACATGTCAAGCTCAGTTTATTAACATCCACATTAGTAATCATTCAGAGGAGAGCTTTCAGGATAATGAGACAGTATAAGTCTCTAAATATCATCTCTGTTGTTCAGTCAGTAACAGGGACAAGAGACGAGTAGCAGAGTGTAGACAGATAGACTCTATCAAACATAGAACATCAACTCTCCTCGCCCACCTCTGCACTTGTAGATATACATCCTATCTCTCTCTCTCTCTCTCTCTCTCACATATATATATTTTATACCTCCACATTCTGCCCACTGCACACCCAGTGTTGTTGTGCGACCTGACCTGAATCCCAGACATGAACACACCTGTTGTGTTTGCCCCGTTGTTAACACTGTCACCGACCCATTATTAAAACAGACCGTGTACTACCAGTGGGCTCATGTTTTCTTCTATCATATAGAACGGAGAGTTGGGGGAGGGGCAGTAGAATATTGAGAGAAAGTTGAGAAAGAGAGGGAGCAGGAGGAGGAGAGAGGACTTAAAAAAAAGAGACTAAGTAAAGAAAGTCGACACTGAAATATGGGGAAAAAGAAAGGAAAGGAAAAATAAAGAAAGAAGAGGAGAGATACCAGGGAAAAAAGGTAGCAGGAAGGGGGTGCGTCCATCCCGGTATCATCACTGGGGGGGGGGGGGGGGGGGGTAGAACAACCACCCCAGGTGTCATTACTGTGCGGAGATAGACCACCCCGGGTGACATCGCTGTTGCAAATGGGGGGGGGGGGGGGGGGGGGGGTTCCGGTATTTGTTAATTAGGTCACGTCAACTGACATTGGCACATTTATATGATCTTTATGTTCGCCTTGCCAGGACACACAATGTGATATGTTTTAAGCCAGGCTCGTTGGCAGACAACTGTAAATGTATAAGGATTTAGATGAAAAATAATCAGCATGCAGACATTTTCCTATGTTAAATAGGCACATATCGTAGTGTATGTAATTGAGACATGCATAAACGATTGGGTCTCACTGTCCCGATTCTAGCAATATATGGTTGCTAAGGAATTCGTTCAGAAACAAAAAAATTATGGCCGTAAAATGCAAACATTGAGTCATTTAATCTCACTGGGTCGCAGCCGGAATCCATGTTTTATCGATATCCACTACAATTTTTCTGTCGTGGTGTCCGCCACTAAAATGTTAATATCTCCGCTCAGAATCGACTTACAGGCTTAAATGAGGTACCATTGGATTTGTAATTTTAATTTTCAATGTGCTGTAATGATTTTGTAAGTAAATACCCAAAAAATAAAACTTCACTACCATCCCTACTAATAGCACAAACATGTTAAGGCTGGCAACACAAACATGTTAACACTGGCAGCACAAACATGTTTACAGACAACAAAAACATGTTAACGCTGACAGAAAAACATGTTAACGCTGACAACACAAGAACATTAACAAGGAAAGCACACACATGTTAACACTGGCAGCACAAACATGCTAACATTGGCAGTACAAACATGTTAACACTGGCAACACAAACATGTTAACACTGGCAGCACAAACATATTAACACTGGCAACGCAAACATGTTAACGCTGACATAAATATATGTTAACGCTGACAACACAAGAACTTTAACAAGGAAAACACAAACATATTAACACTAACAACACAGAATGTTAAAACTGGCAACACAAACATGTTAACACTGGCAACACAAACATGTTATCGCTGACAACACAAACATGTTGACACTGGCAAAGCAAACATGTTACCGCTAACAGAATGTTAAAACTGGCAACACAAACATGTAAACACAGACAACACAAATATGTGAACGTTGGCAACACAAACATGTTAACAGTGACAACAGATACGTGTTAACACACCAGACAGAGAAACAACAAAAGAATATTTTGATGCAGCTTTAATTATTCAGTAAAAATGGGCGTTGTGACAGTTTTTCTAGGCCTTATCCGTACTCACACTTCCAATACAATACACTCTCAACCTCCTTGGTGTAAGTTGATCTTACTAATTAGCTATTATACATTGATTTTAAATCAGTCAATAAGAATCGACATGAATAGATTGCAAATCTAATTTCAATTTAATTTATCAAAACAAACATTCTAACAAAGATCACAATACTAGAATGATTTCTGAAATGAAAAAAAAAAAATCAGCTTTCGAATTAAATGTAAAAAGATAAACAGTTATTCATAGACGGTGAACAAGTATTACAATGTATGTTTAGAATCTTCTTGTCCTGTAAGGCTGACGGTATGGCTGTGAATGCTTATAATAAAAATCAGACAATGGAATGCATTAAACACGTAGTCCTGTTTTTTTCAGGTTGAAAGTGGTCGACGTGTGGCGTACAGGCTGACCTTGATTGATCGTATGGGTAAATTACGTTCTGTATAATTCTGTGTTGAGGCAGCCCTCTCGGAATGCAATCTGTGTGGGCAAAAACAAAATATATGATAAATTATTGTTATGGTATGTCGTATTAATGACACAAAGTGCCACCATGTGGGTGAGGATTACACGTGGAGAGGTCACAGAAACCCCTTTCAACCGTTAGGCCATATTTATGGCCCGGCTATATTCAGAGTTCCCGGCAGAAGCCAGAGTAGAATTCAAATTTTAAAAAATGTATCCTACATGGGGGATGAGTCACAAAGTATTGTAATTACGCTTGTGTCTTCTGTCCGTCTCAATGTGTCCTTTGTCTTGTAAAAGTGTCCCAGTAGCTATCGCTTTTGTTGCCAGAGAATTCCTCTCGTTGACTCCATGGCACACCTGCATATCCCGGACTGTATGCCCACGTGATTGACTGCAATGTTGACGTGCTAATGTTTGGTAACCATATTTGAGCACTTTGAATCTTCTGCAGTACCGACTGAGAGTCAGGTTCAATCATTCCTCTGGTAACTTCAGTTTCTGCTTTCCAAATCACAGCTGCAATGATTGCCTCCATTTCCATCCTGATGCTTAAAGTTGTAGTTAAAAAAAACTTCCATTTTGTTCTGCCTTAATTTTATCTGAAAACATTATGTATCGGCCTGAAAGACGGTGTCTTTTTTTTTTTTTTTTTTAATAATCCAAATGTAGACGGATTCGAACCTAAGATCTTCAGATCTGCAGACGAGCTTCTAGCCGCTATTTTAGCGACGTTCCCTTCAGAAACTACGCAACACGTTTGAAAGAGACGGAGGAGAGTGGTCTAAAAGGTAAGGGTAGCCGCTATTTTAGCGTTGTTCCCTTCATAAACTACGTAACACTTTTTAAAGAGATGGAGGAGAGTGGTCTAAAAGGTAAGGGTTTAGACATCTCAGATTACTTACCCTCTTGGCGATGCCAGCAAGGCCGCGGAGAAACTGGAAGCCACATTTGTTGTAAGCCAGTTTCTCTGAAATAAGAAATTTTCAACAAATAGAACGTTAGTTTTTAAGTACAGGGTGTTTGTTGGTAAAGATTATGACACTGATAATGATAATGATGATGATGATGAGGAGGAGGAGGTTGATGATAATGATGATGATGACGATGATAATGATGTTGACAACAGATCATGATGACGACGACAACGAAAATGATGATATTGTTGCTAGTGGTAGTGATAGCGGCGATAGTTGGGTAGTGATAGCGGCGATAGTTGGGTAGTCGTAGTAGTAATGAAGAGGATGACGATGATAAGGATGACGATGATGGTGGTGATGGTGGCTGGGTGGTCGTGGTAATCATGGAGATGATGATGATGGTGATTGTAATTTTACAAAAATTATGACAGCAACTAAGACGTGTTCTTTAGCCACATAATGAGAAGTAATAGTGAACATCGTGACATCTTGAAAGACCAGTAGAAAAAGGGACAGAGGCAGATCAAGAGAGATGATGCTGGATGGGCTGAAACGATGGCATAGAGGGATATCATCAAGAGAGCTGTTCCAGGCAACCAGGGATCGTGATCTGTGAAGACGCATGAGCGCCTACGCCAGTTGGCAGGGTACATGATATTGATGATGATGATGAACCAAGAGGTAACACCTACCGCCGATAACACCGGACTCCTGTCCGTTCACTATCTGCCCAGTACCCGTCCCTGAAGGACCTCGGTTGCCCACTTGGAGCTGAGCGCGTCCAGCATTGAAGATCAATCTCACCAGAATATAGTCGGTTGCCTGAAAAGAACAAATATATTAGTGACTTCTTGAGTGTGAAAGTACATGAGGCGGGAGAACTGGCGAGAGACCGAGTTTCTTTTAGACAGACTGTGATGAGACCGACGTTCTGCAAATGACCGGCTACATGATGATGATGATTAAAGGATTAGTCTGTTGTTAAGGCATTGCAAACGCGCTTTGAGGTGCCGGGTTTGATCTCAGATGCAGACCGTTTGTCTTGCGTCGGTTTCGTCAGCTGTACCCAGAGCTGACCGTTAAAAAAAGTATTGGCAAACTACTGAATGTAACATTTGCCTGGAAAAACCACGACAGCCAACAAAAAAATAAAAACCTGAGGTTGGTTCTGCAGCGTCCTATAAAGGATACACAACTCAATTTTGAATTTTTTAATTAAAGGAAATGACTCAATGATGATCTATAGTACAGTAAATTCGAATTGTTTTGAGTCTCACCCTTATGGGTTTAGGATTCCCATTGTGAGGAAACCAAAAAAGACACTGTCCCCCCCACCCCACCCTCCACCGCCCCCGCCCCAATCCTCGGGGGGTGGGGGGGGGGAGGGTGAAGCATGTTGTAGAAGTCGACTAGCTGGGAGCATCCTTCGACGTCGGAGTACATCTGCCTGAGAGGCACGTAACCAACATATTGAAATAGATAAGCAAAATCTAAAACGGACGTGCATGCAACACTCATGTTCTGGGACAAGACCGGAGATGAACCAACACCCACAACTTTCCCCTAGAGTTGACGTCATCTCAAGATCTCTTAGGTTTCCTTAAAGCGTATTTGTCAGGTCTACTGAATGTGGCCACATGCTGCTCCGACAAGAGAGTCCAGTTTTGCTAGACATGTTCTGGAGTCTGTTCAGCTCGATGAAACTGGCAGTAAACAGTGGTTTGGCTCATACCTAATTTATATGAGTGTTTGTTGAATCTGCAATGTCCAGTATGTAAGCGTAATTAGTTTACAACTTTCATCTTCTCAAAGAGGACAGTGCCCACCACCCCCACCCCCCCCCCTCCACCCCTCCCCTTTCCCAGCCCCAGACAGGGAATCAGCCCAATAAATATGTGCTCATGTTTCTCTTTCTTTTTTCCCCGTACCACTCTATAGAATGCTTTGTATTCTTTTCAAAAAGCACATCTCCGCTGCGAGTAAAGGTTTTCATGTTATGGAATGCTAAGTTTTTCAGAACTTTTTTGAAGGAACACTAGACCTGCTTGAAGACTTTTCTTGACACGTCGGGTCTTGCTATTCACACTCGAAATCTCCAAAGGCTGTGAGTCACATGCCACCTCATAGCGCAATATAACACTATCGTGTGGAAAGACGGAAAGGTGCCAGTCAATCAGAAATGATGTAGATAGATAAGACTTCCAGCCTCACACGGCGTGGACTCCTAAGAACAAGACTCTTTTCGGCGTACAAGATGAACACGTCTTACCCCAACGTTGATACTGACAGAAAACTGTGCAATGCTGGTGATTTGTTGGTTCAAGGCGGTTTGGGTTGCTCCTGTAACAAACGCGCTAATTTGGTAGGCACCATTGCCATCTGAAAGAGAAAATATTATTTTACACTTAGAATTACTTTACAGAAACATACAAGAACAACTAAAAGACAAATACAATCTACTACATAAATTAAAAAAAAAAAGTATTTAAAAAATCACATGGTCTCGTCATCTAGTAAGAATGCAGCCTGAACAACTACCAACACAGGTGCTACACATGAAAACATCTGATGTCAAAGCAAGAGGTTTCGCGCTAGGAAAAATATGGATTGATGACATTAAAGAGCTTCTAAATCAACATGGAATGAAAATAGCAGTTCATCAAGCAATGGATCACAACCTGTTTCCTCCCCACGTTGCTTAACGGCAAAATCGGAAGTTGATGATGAAAATTATTACAATGACGATTAAAAGAAAAATACAATCTATTAAAAGAAAAAAAAAACAATCTAGAAAACAATCTGGAAACAAGGAGTAATGTCCCAGGGTTACAACGTCTGCTAAAATTAAATTTTTTGTCTCACAACACAAAGATCACAATTATAATATATAAGCCAGCGTTATGACCAATTTTCCAGTGAGCCAATGTCATTTTATCACGGAGATGTTCCATACAATAACTTATTTGGGCTACGAATAGTAGAACAAAGTGCTGCATTACTGTAAGTTCCGTTGATTGAGATGGTCGCAGCGCAAGCTCCGTCACGGTTATTGCTCAAAATCTCGTAAGTCTGAAAAAAAAAAAAAACGTATTAACTAAAAGTTTTCTCGGAATATTTTACACTAGACTGCATTATCCAGCCGCCGAGGTATATGGAGCTAGATTCTCGCCTATGGATCAGATGGTTGTGAATTTAGATCCGAAGTAATTCGGCTACTGTTATTATAAGGTCACCTTGGCTTCCAGGTTGACCCATTCTTAAACTGGTACCAGGAAAGGTGCTGGGAAGTAAAGGTGACATGCGTGATGATGATATCTTCGACGGAGTGCTCATTGGTCTATAAGATATTCATTTTCCTTGTCTTCTTCTTTTCTTCTTCTTCTTCTTCTTCTTCTTCTTCTTCTTCTTCTTCTTCTTCTTCTTCTTCTTCTTCTTCTTCTTCTTCTTCTTCTTCTGCTGCTGCTGCTGCTGCTGCTGCTGTTTCTTCTTGTACTACTACTACTACTACTACTACTTCTTCTCGTATTACTACTACTTTGTCTTCTTGTACTATAACTACTTCTTCTTGTACTACTACTTCTTCTTTTTGTACTGCTACTACTACTTCTCGTAGTACTACGGCTGCTGCTGCTGCTGCTGTTACTACTACTACTACTATTTCCACTACTACTACTATGACTATTAATACTAATGATACTACTTCTTCTGCTACAACTACTACTTCTACTACTACCATCTTTTCTACTACTACTTCTACTACTACTACTACTACTACTACTACTACTACTACTACTACTACTACTACTACTACTACTACTACTACTACAACTACTACTACTACTACTACTACTACTACTACTACTATTACCACTTCTTTTTCTACTACTACTACTACTACTGCTGCTGCTACTAATTAGTAGTACCACCACCATCAATACTACGTCTGCTTTTTCTTCTTCTTCGTCGTCGTCGTCTTCTTCCGTTTCTCCTTCTTCTTCTTCTTCTGCTTCGTACGAGGATATAACTGAGTGTACTGTGTCTGTTTAAAAGGACATACATGTTGATGGTCACTGATCACCTTCATCATTGCAGTCTGTAGTCTGACCATGAAGGAGAATGAAAAAACCGGTGTAAACCTATGTTCAGGGCTCTTATACAATTGTATGGCGTGTCGCTGTACGATAGACATGGCCAATAAGACACCGTTTTTGAGGGGTGCCTAGATGACTATATTCTTAGTGCACTTGTTTCCATAGCGAGGCGCACACGCCGTTTGGAGTTGACAGGTTCGATTCCCGGCACGGTAACTATAGCTTTCGATTTGCATGTTGTCTAGTGTGTTCTTCTGTCTTTCTGCTTCTTTCTAAGAGTGCCAATGAGTACATTTTTCTGTTACTTTATTTATACACAATTGTATGGAGGTACCTTTATGATTGCCGAGTAACTTACAGTCTAAATGTGCAGGCTTGTGGGGGGGGGGGGGGGTGAATGGATGCCTAACTTACCCCTTGTTGTTCTGATCTATGGACAATTTCTATAATAACATTGCTGGTCAATTCTCTGTTGCTGAAGGCGTAGGCGTACAGGGATGCAGGGGCGTTTGTTTGAGGGTCAGAGCTGCGAAGGTCAAGAACATGATTATTATGTATCACAACAATATTATTACTGTGCTGTACATATTTATCGATATTGTCTGGTACACAAGTTTTCACCACGGCAAAAGGGTAAATGTAAAGGTAACTTCGAGAGCGTCATTGCCCACAATTATAAACAAAAAGTGCTCTGCCACCAGTACGGACAGCTGATAAGAAACTGTCTGCTTGTGTCGCCGTCCGCGTGCAACTCCGTAGCTACAGCTACGTTCCTTCATTTACCCCCAGAGTGTCAACTCTAGTACCTATTACGTAGAGGCTGGATGAATCCTGCGAGTTTCAGCTGGATTTGAAAGCGAGTCTCCTATCGACTGCGCTAACGCGGCCCCTTTTCTCACCACGAAGATACAGTAAGTCAAATACGTAAAGAGCCATTTTCCACCCTATACGTGTAAAGGGTGCATAGGGCGAGACTTATATTTGATAGACCAATCGGCACTCAGTGGGGAATGTGGTCAACATCACGAATGAATGAATGAATGAATGAATGAATGAATGAATAAATGAATGAATGAATGAATGAATGAATGAATGAATGAATGAACATCGTTTTTCTTGTACGTTCATCCTCAAAAGTGTGGGTTTATGATGATTTCTGTCCCTGTCGGCCCAAATCGTCTGATTTGAGCAAATCTTATATTGGGCGACTTTTACGACATACTTGCTAAGGACAGTGACTCATTATTATTTGCATCACTGACAAACTGGGCCCAGCCACTCACCGTGGGAATCGACGCCACTGCCCATCGGACTTTCCAACACCTGGTCTGTCCCTTTTCTCTGAGCAAAGGAAGTTGCCATAGTAAACCCGCAGTCTCTTCTTGTCTCAGCGCTCACCAGTTGTAAACTCCGGCGGAAAGTTTTGGTTGCTCGCCCGCTTCTGGACTTTGATATTGTTCTAGAACAGGTTATTTGAGTGCAAATCCGGTTAACATGTTTGTTATTTTTTAAGCAGACTGTTGGTTCCTTGCCTCTCAAAGAAACGCACTCATAATTTGTCAGTCTTTTACGACACGCTTGTCAAGGAACAGTGGGCCTCATCCTCCCCATATGGGGTCCTGGAACCCAGTAATACGATGGTAAAGGTAAGTAAAGGACCTTTTTCCATACCTTCAGGCGTATAGGGCATATAGGGCTGGACCTATATTTTATGGACCGATGGGTGATGTGGTCAGCATCTCGCCGGCGTCCTTTACTTCCCGTGACTGCACCCAGTACCCACTCCTGGCTGGGTCGACCTGGGGGCCAAGGTCATTTTTGAAAAACAGTCAGGCTCGCCAGGGAGTGAACCCATGCTCTTCCGATCTGAGGCGAGCGTCTAGCCGCGCCGCCACGGCGACTCCCGTAATACGATGGTGACAATGTTTAACCAGTGTAATATAGCCCGACTCTCCAGCGTAGTTGGCTAAACCGGACTGCGTGGTGACCGGGTGACGAACTCCTTGTGGTCCGGGTTCACTCCCGGGGGTAGGCAGAAAAGACACATTTTCTCCCAGATCTTTGGTACCTATCATGGAATCAAGGCCAAATGATTTCATGGTTTCTTAAAATAAAAAAAAAAAAAAAAAAAAACAGTGTAATATCAAAGTAACAAATATGACACATCTTTGACACGAATTAATTGTAAGTTAAAGAGTTCTGGGGTGTGTAGGGGGGTGTAAAAAGGGGGGGGGGGTGTGTAGGGAGGAGTTATGCTCACTTGAAATGTGCCTCTGAGGGTGTATAGCTTATTTTGACCCCCAGAACGGTGTCAGGGAGTGTAGCTCCGGTCTTCTCAGAAACAGCCTGAGGATTGTTGGTTCCAGGCTGGAATTTGTCAAATGTAGTAACCCAGTTAGCTCTGCATTGTGAATCTGTTGTGAATAAAAGATGTGGAGTTGATTTTGAGTTTAGTCTGGTCAACTTTAGAACTAGCCACACATAATACTTCTGGGGACAGTATGAGATGTGTAGTTGAACATGTTGTTGTTTACCTTGATGTGTAGTTGAACAATATGTTGTTTACCTTGATGTGTAGTTGAACAAATTGTTGTTAACCTTGAGTTTATATTAGTCAACTCTGAAGCTAGCTATTTATTGTAGATCTGTGGACAATGTGAGATGTGTAGTTGAATAAATTGTTGTTAACCTTGAGTTTATATTAGTCAACTCTGAAGCTAGCTATTTATTGTAGATCTGTGGACAATGTGAGATGTGTAGTTGAATAAATTGTTGTTAACCTTGAGTTTATATTAGTCAACTCTGAAGCTAGCTATTTATTGTAGATCTGTGGACAATGTGAGATGTTTAGTTGAATAAATTGTTGTTAACCTTGAGTTTATATTTGTCAACTCTGAAGCTAGCTATTTATTGTAGATCTGTGGACAATGTGAGATGTGTAGTTTAATAAATTGTTGTTAACCTTGAGTTTATATTAGTCAACTCTGAAGCTAGCTATTTATTGTAGATCTGTGGACAATGTGAGATGTATAGTTTAATAAATTGTTGTTAACCTTAAGTTTATATTAGTCAACTCTGAAGCTAGCTATTTATTGTAGATCTGTGGACAATGTGAGATGTGTAGTTGAATAAATTGTTGTTAACCTTGAGTTTATATTTGTCAACTCTGAAGCTAGCTATTTATTGTAGATCTGTGGACAATGTGAGATGTGTAGTTGAATAAATTGTTGTTAACCTTGAGTTTACATTAGTCAACTGTGAAGCTAGCTATTTATTGTAGATCTGTAGACAATGTGAGATGTTTAGTTGAACAAATTGTTGTTAACCTGAAGTTTACATTTGTCAACTCTGAAGCTAACCATTCTTTGTTGCAGATCTATGATGAAAGTAACGTGTGTAATAAATCAACTTTAGGTAACCCCGAGTGAAGATCAGCGATGAGTATAAAATATGCAGTTAGTAAAAGTATAGTAAATATTGAGTTCAGATTTCACACACACACACACACACACACACGAACAAATCCATTATAAAAGCCACTTGGGAAGCGCCAGACATATTCATAAAGCCACGACATTTGGCTGCAAACTTGTAAAATTATAAATAATAAAAAAACAGGCAATATGTTGATCGGCACTCATATAAAGACGTAGAAAATAAAAAGAAGGACACACAAGACAACATCATAAAACGAATGCTACAGTCGATGCGAATCAAAGTTGTCATTTTCATATGATAAATTACTGTAGAAAAGCTATAGTGACCGCGAATCAAAGTTGTCATTTTTAAATGATGACTTTCTGCTTCTCGCTGCAGTAAAGCTATAGTGACCGCGAATCAATGTTGTCATTTTCAAATGATGACTGACTTCTTCTCGCTGCAGAAAAGCTATAGTTACCTTGCCGCGAATCAATGTTGTCATTTTCAAATGATGACTTACTTCTTCTCGCTGCAGAAAAGCTATAGTTGACTTGCTGCGAATCAAAGTTTTCATTTTCAAATGATGACCTACTTCTTCTCACTGCAGAAACAAGTCTACTAAGACCGGTTAAAGTGAAACGACCAACAACAAACAAACGAACAAACATAAAGACTGTAACAATGGAATTTGAAAAGGAAACTAACCTAGGGTCTTGCTTCCCGATGTGTCGGCATTTCTCATACAAGGATATTTCGGGTCTGTAATGCAGGTGCAAGCATTAACATCAGCACGAGTTCCTTCGGGGCAGGGTTGGGATTGACTCAATGTTCCGTTGACGTTATACTGGTAATTGCAAGGGTTGGTGGAGTCTGGAACTATTGGGCACGTCCACTGGGTACCTGTTAAATTAGAAACGTTAATTGTGACTGCAGTCTTCAGCCGAATCACGTGTGTAAATCAATTCTAGGATGAGCTGTGTTGAGTTTACTTGGCATCAAGTGACAGGACAAGATTACAATTACTGAGGTATTGGAAACAGGAGGTATCACAACAATCTTCTCATTGATCAGTCTAAAAAGGCTCAAGTGACAGGACAAGATTACAATTACTGAGGTATTGGAAACAGCAGGTATCACAACAATCTTCTCATTGATCAGTCTAAGAAGGCTCAAGTGACAGGACAAGATTACAATTACTGAGGTATTGGAAACAGCAGGTATCACAACAATCTTCTCATTGATCAGTCTAAGAAGGCTCAAGTGACAGGACAAGATTACAATTACTGAGGTATTGGAAACAGGAGGTATCACAACAATCTTCTCATTGATCAGTCTAAGAAGGCTCAAGTGACAGGACAAGATTACAATTACTGAGGTATTGGAAACAGCAGGTATCACAACAATCTTCTCATTGATCAGTCTAAGAAGGCTCAAGTGACAGGACAAGATTACAATTACTGAGGTATTGGAAACAGGAGGTATCACAACAATCTTCTCATTGATCAGTCTAAGAAGGCTCAAGTGACAGGACAAGATTACAATTACTGAGGTATTGGAAACAGGAGGTATCGCAACAATCTTCTCATTGATCAGTCTAAAAAGGCTCAAGTGTTTGGGTCACACCTGGAGAATGGATGATGTCCTTAAGGACATTTTCTATGGTGAAATAAAGACAGGTAGAAGACGTCGAGGCGGACCTCTTCTACGAGGGGAGGGGGATCGTCACGTTCAACAAGCATTTCCAAAGGGATCTGGGAGGGGGAGTTTAGGTTATAATTGTGACTAGGACATGTGCGCCACATAGAATGGCTAAGCATTGCCCGCCACCAAATACCGTGAAAAGGACTCCAGCAGTGTTGAAAATTAAAGGTGTCAGACCCTTTTACTGCCCCTACCAGTCCTCTATCAGCGAGCCAATGGGCGCCCCGGTCACAGATAGAGTCCTAAAAGTCTTTAACTGTACGTGACTTACGTCGGAGTCGAGTCTAAGTGGGGCTACTCTAGTCTCGATCTGTACTATAAAGCAGACCTCCCAGGATTTCTATAATACTGTCATCCGTTTGTGGGATGTAATTTTTCGTTATTTGAAGCCCTACTCTGGCTCTTGCGAGGGGCCGCAATATATCCCGGCCATAAATATGATCTAATGACTGAACGCGGTTTCTGTGACCTCTCAACGGGCGATCCCCATCCACATGGTGGCACTTTGTGTCATCGGGTGTTTATCGCTTGTGTGATGTTCTGGTGGGGTAAAAGAAGATAGATTTCTGTAATCAAAAGTGGCTATCAAACATAAAAGGTGAGATAAAGTTGAACCCCGCTAGGATCGCACATTGAGGGATTAACACCCAGTGACACAAAGTGTACTATTCGGTGGAAAATCCCCCAGGTGATAGCCTGCAGATCCGACTGTCGTGGGTTCAAATCCGCATCTAGCGCCAATATTTTTGTTTATGATCTTCCCTCTCACTTTGTCAAATAACGGCAATATTTTACAAAATGAAGAACATTTTATGCAATCTTTCTTTAACTGTTGAGAAGAGAGACAAGAATTCTTTGAAGCTATATAAATCCTATCCTGATATATAGATGTGAATCACGGACAATTGGTAGATTAGTGAAAAGTTATTTGGAAGCCGCTGAGATATGGTTTTTATGGGTGAATGAGGAGAAAACCCTGAATATATTTTTTTTTTAAGGGCGAAGATGTCTTAAAAGAAACTGACTCACGAAGAGAACTGATTGCCTACATCAGAAAGAGACAATCTACATTCTTTGGTCACGTAATGAGAGGGAGAAAACGGGAGTACATCGTGAAAGTGGAGCCGTTTGAGGGAAGAGAGGCAGAGGGAGACCGAGAGAACAGATGCTGGACAGTGTGTTATCGTGGCATTTAGGATCATCTGTGTCAGAGCTGATTGAAAGTACACGAGACATAAGGTTGTTGATTAGATATAACTAACAACGCCACACGACATTGACTTTAGGAATAAAAAGACTTCCAGGAGACCGGGCCTTAAAAGGGTACCAGGAAATGTCTTGGAAAGTGAAGGAGGCTGTCATAATGATGACCATGTGGCACTATGAGTGCCCAGTGTCTTTAAATTGTGCGTCTAATACTATATGGCAAACAGCGGAGTATGGCGAGTGAGAAGCAACAACGAAATTCACAAACTGTTCAAATCACCATTATCACTGCAACATGATAGCAAATAGACTGAAATGGCTTGGACATATTGAGAGAATGTCAAATGACAGAGGGGGGGAAAACTTTAAAATCAAGGGATCTGCAGGGTCGAAACAAAGAGGCAGACCAAGAAGACGATGGAGAGATAACGTAAAGACAGACCTGCAAACACTTGGTGTCACTAACTGGAAAGAAAAGGCCAACCAGCGGAGACGGGTGATATCTCTAGCAATGAACCTCAAGGGCTTGAAATGCTGCTGAAGAAGAAGAAGAAGAAGAAGAAGAAGAAGAAGAAGAAGAAGAAGAAGAAGAAGAAGTAGAAAGAACTATATGCCCAATAGGCATAGAAAGCGTGAATATGGGTACTTTCTTGTACAGACAGTAAACACAGGCGGGTGTTTACTAAACAGAGTATTTGTGTTAATATACTTACCACTTGGTGCTTTGGGTCTGGAGCATGTTGTATGGTCAACGCAGATACCCTGCCCGCATTGTCCTGACTGTGCGTTGAACACCTGATTAGGCGGGCAGGTCATAGCTACCAGTATTTCCTATAGTCAATACAAAAAAAGTTATGAAAAGACATCAGCAGCAAATTTAACTAACTTCTTCGCCTTCTGCTCCTCCTCTTGCTTTTCATTTTTGCATCATCATCATCATCCTTATCATCTTCTTCTTCTTTTTCTTCTTCTTTTTATTATCGTCCTTCTCCTTCTTATTATCCTCCTCCTTCTAATTATCCTCCTTCTCCTTCTTATTATCCTCCTTCTCCTTCTTATTATCCTCCTTCACCTTCTTATTATCCTCCTTCTATTTCTTATTATCCTCCTTCACCTTCTTATTATCCTCCTTCTTCTTATTATCCTCCTCCTTCTTCTTATTATCCTCCTTCTTCTTCTTATTATCCTCCTTCTCCTTCTTATTATCCTCCTTCTCCTTCTTATTATCCTCCTTCTCCTTCTTATTATCCTCCTTCTCCTTCTTATTATCCTCCTTCTCCTTCTTATTATCCTCCTTCTCCTTCTTATTATCCTCCTCTCTTCTTCTTATTATCCTCCTCCTTCTTCTTCTATCTCCTTCTCCTTCTTATTATCCTCCTTCTCCTTCTTATTATCCTCCTTCTCCTTCTTATTATCCTCCTCCTTCTTCTTATTATCCTCGTTCTCCTTCTTATTATCCTCCTTCACCTTCTTATTATCCTCCTCCTCCTTCTAATTATCCTCCTTCTCCTTCTTATTATCCTCCTCCTTCTAATTATCCTCCTTCTCCTTCTTATTATCCTCCTTCTTCTTATTATCCTCCTTCACCTTCTTATTATCCTCCTTCTTCTTCTTATTATCCTCCTTCACATTCTTATTATCCTCCTTCACCTTCTTATTATTCTCCTTCTTCTTCTTATCTTCTTATCCTTCTCTTCTTCTTCTTATCCTTCTTCTTCTTCTTATTATCCTCCTTCTTCTTCTTATTATCCTCTTCTTCTTTCTTATTCTTCTCCTTCACCTTCTTTATTATCCTCCTTCCTTCTTAATCTTCTTCTTCTTCTTTCCTTCTTATTATTCTTCTTCCTTCTTCTTTTTCATTCTTCTTCTTCTTATTCTTCTCTTCTTCTCCTTCTTATTATCTTCTTCACCTTCTTCTTATTATCTTCCTTCACCTTCTCTTTTTCCTCCTCTTCTTCTTATTATTCTCCTTCTCCTTCTTATTATATCCTCTTCTCTCTTCTTATTATTCTTCTTTCTTCTTATTCTTTCTTCTTCTTCTTCTTATTATTCTTCTTCTTATTATCCTTCTTCTTCTTATTATCTTCTCCTTCTTCTTCTTATCCTTCTTCTTCTTATTCTTATTCTTCTTCTTCTTATTATTTCTTCTTCTTCTTTTTCTTCCTTCTTCTTATTCTTTCTTCTTCTTCTTCTTTATTCTTCTTCTCTTATTATCCTCCTTCTTCTTATTATTCTTCTCTTCTTCTTATTCTTCTTCTTCTTCTTTCTTCTTCTTCTTCTTCTTCTTCTTATTCTTCTCTTTTCTTCTTCTTCCTTCTTCTTCTTCTTATCTTCTTCTTATTTCTTATTCTTTCTTCTTCTTCTTCTTCTTATTCTTCTCCTTCTTCTCTATTTATTCTCTTCTTCTTCTTATTATTCTTCTTCTTCTTTATTCTTCTTCTTCTTCTTCTTTTTTCTTCTTCTTCTTCTTATTCTTCTTCTTCTTCTTCTTCTTCTTCTTCTTATTCTTCTTCCTTCTTCTTCTCTATCTTCTTCTTCTTCTTATTATTTCTTCTTCTTCTTCTTCTTCTTCTTCTTATTCTTCTTCTTCTTCTTATCTTATTCTTCTTCTTCTTCTTCTTCTCTCTTCTTCCTCTTCTTTCTTCTTCTTCTTCTTTCTCTTCTTCTTTATTCTTCTTCTTCTTCTTCTTTATCTTCTCTTCTTCTTCTTATTTCTTCTTCTTCTTCTTATTCTCCTCCTTTCTTCTTTCTTATTATTCTCCTTCTTCTTCTTATTCTTCCTTTCTCCTTCTTCTTATCCTTCTTCTCTTCTTATTTATCCTCCTTCACCTTCTTCTTCTTATCTTCTTTTTCTTCTTCTTTTATCCTCCTCTTCTTCTTCTTCTTTATTCTCCTCCTCCTTCTTATTATCCTCCTTCTCCTTCTTATTCTTCCTCCTTCTTCTCTTATTATCCTCCTTCTTCTTATTATTCTTCTCCTCTTCTTCTTCTTCTTCTTCTTCTTCTTTCTTCTTATTCTTCTCCTTCTTCTTCTTCTTATCCTCCTTCTTCTTATCTTCTTCCTCCTTCTTCTTCTTCTTCTTCCTCTTCTTCTTCTCTTCTATCCTTCTTCTTCTTCTTCTTATTCCTTCTTCTTCTTATTATTCTTCTTTCTTCTTCTTATCTTCCTCCTCTTTTCTTCTTATTCTTCCTTCTTCTTCTTTATTCTTCTCCTTTCTTCTTCTTATTCTTCATCCTTCTCCTTCTTATTATCCTCTTCTTCTTCTTATTATCTTCTTTCTTCTTTCTTATTATCTTCTTTCTTCTTCTTATTATTCCTTCTTCTTCTTCTTATTATCCTCCTTCTTCTTATTATCCTCCTTCTCCTTCTTATTATCCTCTTCTTCTTATTATTCTCTCCTCCTTCTTCTTCTTATTATTCTTCTTCTTCTTATTCTCTTCCTCTTCTTCTTCTTATTCTTCCTTCTTCTTCTTCTTCTTCTTCTTCTTCTTTCTTCTTCTATCTTCCTTCTTCTCTTCTTATTATCCTCTCTTCTTCTTATTATCCTCCTTCTCCTTCTTATTATCCTCCTTCTTCTTATTATCCTCCTTCTTCTTATTCTTCCTCCTTTCACTTTCTTATTATCCTCCTCCTCCTTCTAATTCTCCTCCTTCTCCTTCTTATTATCCTCTTCTTCTTATTATTCTTCTTATTCTTCTTCTTATTTTCCTCCTTCACCTTCTTATTATCCTCTTCTTCTTCTTCTATCCTCCTTCACCTTCTTATTATCTCTCCCTCTTCTTATTATCCTCCTTCACCTTCTTATTATTCTCCTTCTTCTTCTTATTATCCTCCTTCTTCTTATTATCCTCCTTCTTCTTCTTATCCTCCTTCTTCTTATTATCCTCTTCTTCTTATTATCCTCCTTCACCTTCTTATTCTTCCTCCTTCTTCTTCTTATTATCCTCCTTCACCTTCTTATTATCCTCCTTCTTCTTATTATCCTCCTTCTCCTTCTTATTATCCTCCTTCTTCTTATTATCCTCCTTCACCTTCTTATTATCCTCCTTCTCCTTCTTATTATCCTCCTTCACCTTCTTATTATCCTCCCTCTTCTTATTATCCTCCTTCACCTTCTTATTATCCTCCTTCTTCTTATTATCCTCCTTCTTCTTATTATCCTCCTTCTTCTTATTATCCTCCTTCTTCTTATTATCCTCCTTCTTCTTATTATCCTCCTTCACCTTCTTATTATCCTCCTTCTTCTTATTATCCTCCTTCACCTTCTTATTATCCTCCTTCTTCTTATTATCCTCCTTCTCCTTCTTATTATCCTCCTTCTTCTTATTATCCTCCTTCACCTTCTTATTATCCTCCTTCTCCTTCTTATTATCCTCCTTCACCTTCTTATTATCCTCCTTCTTCTTATTATCCTCCTTCTCCTTCTTATTATCCTCCTTCTTCTTATTATCCTCCTTCACCTTCTTATTATCCTCCTTCTTCTTATTATCATCCTTCACCTTCTTATTATCCTCCTTCTTCTTATTATCCTCCTTCACCTTCTTATTATCCTCCTTCTTCTTATTATCCTCCTTCACCTTCTTATTATCCTCCTTCTTCTTATTATCCTATTCACTTCTCCTTCTTATTATCCTCCTTCTTCTTATTATCCTCCTTCACCTTCTTATTATCCTCCTTCTTCTTATTATCCTCCTTCACCTTCTTATTATCCTCCTTCTTCTTATTATCCTCCTTCACCTTCTTATTATCCTCCTTCTTCTTATTATCCTCCTTCTCCTTCTTATTATCCTCCTTCTTCTTATTATCCTCCTTCACCTTCTTATTATCCTCCTTCTTCTTATTATCCTCCTTCACCTTCTTATTATCCTCCTTCTTCTTATTATCCTCCTTCTTCTTATTATCCTCCTTCTTCTTATTATCCTCCTTCTTCTTATTATCCTCCTTCTTCTTATTATCCTCCTTCACCTTCTTATTATCCTCCTTCTTCTTATTATCCTCCTTCACCTTCTTATTATCCTCCTTCTTCTTATTATCCTCCTTCACCTTCTTATTATCCTCCTTCTTCTTATTATCCTCCTTCACCTTCTTATTATCCTCCTTCTTCTTATTATCCTCCTTCACCTTCTTATTATCCTCCTTCTTCTTATTATCCTCCTTCTCCTTCTTATTATCCTCCTTCTTCTTATTATCCTCCTTCACCTTCTTATTATCCTCCTCCTTCTTCTTATTATCCTCCTTCTCCTTCTTATTATCCTCCTTCTTCTTATTATCCTCCTTCTCCTTCTTATTATCCTCCTTCTTCTTATTATCCTCCTTCTTCTTATTATCCTCCTTCACCTTCTTATTATCCTCCTCCTCCTTCTAATTATCCTCCTTCTCCTTCTTATTATCCTCCTTCTTCTTATTATCCTCCTTCACCTTCTTATTATCCTCCTTCTCCTTCTTATTATCCTCCTTCACCTTCTTATTATCCTCCTTCTCCTTCTTATTATCCTCCTTCTCCTTCTTATTATCCTCTTTCTCCTTCTTATTATCCTCCTCCTTCTTATTATCCTCCTTCTTCTTCTTATTATCCTCCTTCTCCTTCTTTTTGGTCTTCTTTCGCCATTAAATTGCATTTGCTAAGTTGTTTTATAGTTCACAACTAGACTTTTCAGATCAACACATCCGATTTCAGTAAACTCTGATTCGCCATTTCTTATGACATTCTGTTTGGGCAGTGGTTCTCAGCGGTCATAATGCCGCGACCCTTTAATCCAGTTCCTCATGTTGTGGTGACCCCCAAACATACATTTATTTTCGTTTCTACTTCATAACTTCAGTAAATATGTGTCTCTCGGTTTTCTTAGGCCACCCATAAATTGGTCGTTCTACCGCCTAATGTGTCGCTACTCACAGGTTGTGAACCGCTGTTTTAGGGGATACGCCAAAGGAAAGGGTTCAGTTCTGACCCTAGCGCTGCATCGGATATTTGGTGCTAACGTTAGATTTGTTTTTAAACCAGTCAAGATATCCGATTTCTTCAGCTATTTGTTGGCCTATTTAGCCTCTCCGGATAGTTTCAAGGGACATGATTTAGCCGTGTTTGTCGTATTCTTTTTATCTTTTATATAGGTGTTGTCTCCTGGAAATCCCAGACAGTGCAAACGCGTGTTGATTGGTCGGCCTCAATGGAAGACAGGGGCAGATCAAAGGCATTCCTCGCCATCCAAGGAGGCTTCCATAAATACAGAGCTTACACATAAAGCTCTCTCTGGTCTTTCGCTCACCTAAAGAATTGTCACATCCTGCACATGCACAGGCGGACAGTTTCTTATCAGCTGTCCGTACTGGTGGCAGAGCACTTATTTATGGTTTATAACCGTGGGCAATGACGCTGGTTCACATCATCCGACTTTAATTTACATGAGTGCTTAACATCCGTATGTTGCGCTTCCCGCTCATCATGGACTGGACCTTATGATTTCAGCGTCTGTGACTTAAACGCACTTAGTAATAGTGGGATGTCATGTTCGATCCTAGCTGCAGCTGATTTGGCAAAAGACCGCCTGGCTTTTGTTTTGACGGTGAATTCGAGAAAGTCATCGCAATCTACTGAACGCAAAATTACCTAGTGAAATTAAAAACACCAAAAAAAAAAAAAAAAAACTTCTGCAACATTTTGTTTTTCTAATCGTTCCAGTAGTTCTTATAATGCTTCAGTTCTCATACGATCTTTTCTGGTTTTGTTCACGGAATTTCTCACACATCTCATTTCATTTGTTGTTAGTTGTCAGCCATTTTAAGTAGTGAAAGTCTGCACGGATGTGTGAAATAATTCCTTATAATACTATTTTCAATAGCATAGTTCAGGTATTAACTCTCACAGAAAAGTTGCAATTTGAAATATGTGTTCTAAAAGGAAGAGCAAAGATTTCTGATATGGTTTTTAAACAACAAAGTCTTTTTATTTAAACAATTTGAAATAGCGATATGTGGTACTGTAAAAGTTTGAGGTTTTGAACGACTGATGAACATCACTGTACACAGGTAGAAACCCATAAGTTCCCCGTTCTTCTTTTAACTCAAATCAGAGTCTGAGGAATCTCAGCACAGTGCACAGGCTCTGTAGCACCGGCGAGGAACCTTAAACACATAGGATATAATTTTAAGTCCAAATTTTGCCCGGGCAGCGTAGTTAGGCTGCTCTTTTCGATTTCCAACTGCCAGTGGATATTTTAAGTGCACAGAAATACACACGGGCATCTTATCTCACTACCAGAGACCAGGAAGAATTACTAGAAGTCCAAGTCTATGTGGAAAAAAAATCTTAGCCCTTACCGGGGATTGAACCCGGAACCTCTAGTACTCGACACCACGCAGCCCCCTTCTGTAAAAAGAACGATCACAATGTTCATTATCGACCAGATAAGTCAACAACAACAAAACAACAACATTTGTGATCATTTTGAGATGGAGAAGTATTAACATATGCAGCTTACCCCGTTGCAACGGTAATAGTTCTCACAACAGGTGCCTGGGTAAGTCTTGCCCACTGTGTTGCTGCTTGGTGAACAGGCAGCTGGAGACAATAAATTAATTAATTTGGTAACTAACCTCATCAAGTGCTTTGCCGACTGGTGTTAGTCATCATGCTTCTGAGCATCTGTCAAGAATCTGACACTAATCTTTGCATTTATAAAATGTTCTAGTATTTTTTTATGTAAGAGAAGAAGAAGAAGGCAAGAACGAGAAGAAGAAGTATGCCATAGAAGACAGGGGGGATAAGGAGAAGATGGAAAATTAGACTAGGACAAGTGAGAAGACGCAGAAGGAGAAGGAGAAGTAGAAGAAGGAGAAGTTGAAAATAATGAAGGACAAAAGGAAATTGAGAAGAATAAGAAGGCTAAAGAGAAGATGGAGAAGAAAACGAGAGAGAAGGAGAAGGGTGAGGAAGGGAAGGAGAAGAAGGAGGAGGAGGAGGAGAAGAAGAAAAAAGACGAAGAAAAAAAAGAAGAAAAAGAAGAAGAAGAAGAAGCAGAACAAGAAGAAGATAATGATGAAGATGAACCTGATGATGTGCATAAAGATGATGACAATGAAAGCGATGATGGAGAGGGACAATAGGAAATCTCACCAGCGGGGTTTACAGCCTGAAATACGTGATTGCATTGGTTGATCCTGAGGTCGTACAGGGTTCCGTCAGCACAGGATTGCATCACTTGGTTGTTATTTGAGCACCGAATGAACACCTGGGGGTAGCTGGGGTGGGGCAAGGTGTAGATCCCAGCTGCCACGTCATTGCTATTGCACGCTGAAAGTAAATGAACACAGTAATCATTATTAGGTCGGCGTATGTGTAAATGAACGCAGTAATCATTATTAGGTCGGCGTCTGTGTAAATGAACACAGTAATCATTATTATGTCGGCGTCTGTGTAAAGGAACACAGTAATCATTATTATGTCGGCGTCTGTGTAAATGAACACAGTAATCATTATTATGTCGGCGTCTGTGTAAATGAACACAGTAATCATTATTATGTCGGCGTCTGTGTAAATGAACACAGTAATCATTATTATGTCGGCGTCTGTGTAAATGAACACAGTAATCATTATTATGTCGGCGTCTGTGTAAATGAACACAGTAATCATTATTATGTCGGCGTCTGTGTAAATGAACACAGTAATCATTATTATGTCGGCGTCGTCTGTGTAAATGAACACAGTAATCATTATTATGTCGGCGTCTATGTAAATGAACACAGTAATCATTATTATGTCGGCGTCTGTGTAAATGAACACAGTAATCATTATTATGTCGGCGTCTGTGTAAATGAACACAGTAATCATTATCATGTCGGCGTCTATGTAAATGAACACAGTAATCATTATTATGTCGGCGTCTGTGTAAATGAACACAGTAATCATTATTATGTCGGCGTCTATGTAAATGAACACAGTAATCCTTATTATGTCGGCGTCTATGTAAATGAACACAGTAATCATTATTATGTCGGCGTCTATGTAAATGAACACAGTAATCATTATTATGTCGGCGTCTGTGTAAATGAACACAGTAATCATTATTATGTCGGCGTCTATGTAAATGAACACAGTAATCATTATTAGGTCGGCGTCTGTGTAAAGGAACACAGTAATCATTATTATGTCGGCGTCTGTGTAAATGAACACAGTAATCATTATTATGTCGGCGTCTATGTAAATGAACACAGTAATCATTATTATGTCGGCGTCTGTGTAAATGAACACAGTAATCATTATTATGTCGGCGTCTATGTAAATGAACACAGTAATCATTATTATGTCGGCGTCTGTGTAAATGAACACAGTAATCATTATTATGTCGGCGTCTGTGTAAATGAACACAGTAATCATTATTATGTCGGCGTCTGTGTAAATGAACACAGTAATCATTATTATGTCGGCGTCTGTGTAAATGAACACAGTAATCATTATTATGTCGGCGTCTGTGTAAATGAACACAGTAATCATTATTATGTCGGCGTCTGTGTAAATGAACACAGTAATCATTATTATGTCGGCGTCTGTGTAAATGAACACAGTAATCATTATTATGTCGGCGTCTGTGTAAATGAACACAGTAATCATTATTATGTCGGCGTCTGTGGCTTAGACGTTGTGAACGCGCTTCGTAATGCCGGGGTGCCGGGTTCGATCCCTGCTGCGGACGGTTTGTCTTGCGATGGTTTCGACCGTGGTACCGAGAGCCGACCGTCCAGGAAAGCAGTGGCAAACTACTGGACGTAAATTTGCATAGTAAAGCCACAACAGTTAAAAAGTGCTGGGGTTGGTTCTGCAACGTCCTGTAAAAGGATAAATCAAATAAAAAAGAAATAATCACAGATCTCTTTTCCTTAAAAAGGAACGATTACAATTTTGTTTTCCTTATTTTACCCTGTGTGGGTTCCCGGGCCCCGTTGTCGAGGAAAACAAGTATAGACCCACTGTCTTCCAACAAGCATGTCCGATGAGTCGATAAATTAGGGACTTTTTTTTTAGTCGGGGCGCATCTGCCCGGGCGGCAGGGAGCAGCCAAATGCACACAAAAAAGCCAAAAAGACTGCCAAGGTCGAACCAGCCCTGAGTGGGTACCAGTTACAGTCATGGGAAGTAAAAGCGACCAGTGTTGCTGACCAAATCACCCACAAAGTGCCGTTTGGTCTATAAAATATTAATCTAGCCCTATGTACCCAGTACGCCTGAAGGCATGGAAAAGGGTCCTTTACTTTACTGTATCCATTATTTAGCTTCAAATCAATTAAAGTAAAACTGTCTCTTTATACAACAATAACAAAGAGACAAACGCTGTTTTGGCCACATAATGAGAAAAGAGACATTGGATAACATCGTAACAACTGGAAAGATCAGTGGAGAAAGGGGTAAAGGCAGACCAAGAGAGATGATGCTGGATGGACTGAAACGATGGAATAGAGAGATATCGTCAAGACAGCTGTTCCAGTCCACCAGGGATCGTGATCTGTGGAGATGCATGAGCGCCTACGCCAGTTGGCAGGGCATGTGATGATGATGATGATGATGATGATGATGATGATGATGATGATGAAAACTGTCAGGTGCTCCAATGATTAATGACAATAGTAACAGAAAGCGTGAAAGAATGAGATAAAGTGAAGGCACACCTGGTATGGGTTTATTTATATCGGTCTGTCCACTGGTCAGAGAAATCAGGACAAGCAGGCCTAAAGTTGAGGCCAGGATTCTTGAAAACGCCATACTTCTTGTTTCACAGGTCGGACTCCTTCAATCGGATATGATCTTTTCTGAAGACAAATTATATATATTGTTTTGTTAATAAAAGAACATCAAAGCAATGATTTACCGTAGTACATTTAAATAAAGAAGACAAAAACAATAGATTGTACAATTTATTGCCTGGCATATTTCGCTCTTACCTCCGCTCTAAACTGTGTAAACAAAAAGACATGATTCTGACACTATACTGTCCTGGTAAAACAACCAGTTGTGTTTTATTGTTGTTGAATTTGTACCTCACTTATACAGCATTCACTTCTTCATCTTCGTGTTCACCAGCTGTAAACTCTGGCGGAAAGTTCTGATTGTTCATCCACTTTCGGACTGCAGTCCTGTTCCAGAACCTGAGTGTTGCATGTGCATCCGTTTTACATATCTGACCGCTGGTTCCTTGCCTCTAAGGTAGATGTACTTTGACTTCGAAGAAAGCTCTTATTAGTCGACTCTTACGACCTTCTTTTGGGTAGGCAGGGGCTCTATTCTTGTTTTCCATATAATAGGGCGCCGGAACCCACACGGAAAGGATTAACTTATTTGCTTCATTTATGTAGTTTTTTTTAATTGTAGTACGCACTTCATAAAACAAAGTGGAATATGCCAATCATTAAATTATGAAATCTGTTATTTATGTCTTCTTTATTACAATAAAAGAAAGTTAAAAGTGACGTGAATCATTATGGTCTGAGGAAAATAGCGCTGCAGGGAGTTAGCAGGGGATCTGGTCGACGCTTAACACTCAAGGGGAAGGCAAGACAAATATACGGTCAGACGGTCACTGTACCAGTTCAATTTGAACTCTTCGCTTGCTGCTGAAGATGGGAGCAGAGCACTTATGGGAGTTTCCCGAGTGCTGTGATGTCGATTCTAGATTTAACATTCAACATTCAAGGTAAGTCTGAGTCGAGAGATCGCTTTCGCTGCACCGGTTTTTATTCCATATGGCTTAGTTTCTCTCAGCAGAATGGTTAGCCAACTGCCGAGTGAGTTAAGAATAAAGCACGAACACAGAAGCTCCAGTGACTATCCCTGTGGGTCTCTGTCAAAATGGCCCTCGTAAACGGAACGATGCAACCGAGAAACGAAGCCATGACCTGCATAGTGCGAGGAAAATGGCTTGACCACTTCGCCACAGGCACCTCCCAGTCATGATGAAAGCAAACAGGTAGAGAATTCTAGGTCTTGTTTGCAACGGCGACCCTAGGGGACGTAATCAGTGTCGTAGTAGTAGTAGTAGTAGTAGCAGTAGGAGTAGTAGTAGTAGTAGTAGTAGTAGTAGTAGTAGTAGTAGTAGTAGTAGTAGTAGTAGTAGTAGTAGTAGTAGTAGTAGTAGTAGTAGTAGTAGTAGTAGTAGTAGTAGTAGTAGTAGTAATAGTAGTACATTTTACCCCACTAGGACATTACACAAGCGATAAACACCCGATGACACAAAATTCCACCATGTGGATGAGGATCACCCATGGAGAGTTTGCCTGCGGATCCGTAAGTCGTGGGTTCAAATCCGAATAGTATTATTCTTCTTCTTTTTCTCCACCTCTTTCCTTTTTTATTCTTTTACTACTACTGATTATTATTATTATCTAACAAGAAAGTTACTACTCCTATAATTATGTGAATATAGTTTACATGTTAGGATTGAGGGGAATCGACTTCATTGGACTGGGTTTTATCACATATAGATCATTCTCTCTACGCAGAAACAGCTGACACCACGTCTTCCCTGTGGGTTTAACTTCACTTTCTAGCTCCCTTCTTCGTGTCTTTTCCCAGTGATTTCTATCCCCCTATGGGTTTCAGTTTAAAAACTTTCTAGAGTATTGTTCTCATATTTTTTAAACGCATGTTCTATCCAACGATAACAGTCTACTGGAACTTGCTTAGTTCTCTCCCAAAGCTCCAAATCTTTGATTGTGTCATACCATTTAATTCTCTATATTCTGCGCTGGTACCAGCTACTGAACATGTATAGTTTGTTAGTAATTATTTTAGTTGTTCTCCATGTTTCCGCTCCATAATTAGGTTGAGTATCAAGTTTAATTTCATTTGATCTCCTCATATTTTCCGGTGCTATGAAAGCTTAAACGTTTGGCACGGTTATAATATTATATCATTGTCTTCCCCATTTGGGATGCAATTGTTCGTTATTTGAAGCCCCATCCTGGCTTCTGTCGGGGGCCCTGAAAATAGCCGGGGCATAGATATGGCATAGCCATAGATTTAGCCTAACGGCTGAAAGGGGTTTGTGTGACCTCTCCACTGGTGATCCTCATCCGAATGGTAGCACTTTGTGTCACCTGGTGTTTATCGCTTTGTGGTGTCCTGGTGAGGTAAAACAAAATCAGTCAGTGAGTCGGTTATGTTAGCACACCTTGATGGATACGAATTGATCATGTAGGAACATGTAGTTAAATTTGAAGATGGGATAGTTGTGATTGGAAATATATCTGAAGTGTCCCTATGCAGACGTATCTACAGCATAACGGTTATAGAGTCTTCTTAGTCAAGACTATACTCACCAAGAACAGAACCTGAACACCCTATGAAGTTGAGTGATGCAGTGGAACCAGCCAGCTCAATATATAAGCCTTCCACCAGAAGAAGGCGGAGCGAGCTTTCAATACAACGTAATGTTTGCAGACGAGAATAAAATCAACAAAGAGTTGACTTGCCTGACCACAGACACCTATGTGGAGGTGGCACAGCCACGCCCAAGCTCGGGTGCACTCAATCAGGGATGGACCTTCACCTGAGATGTCTCTTTACTTTCCAGTCTAGTGCATCCTGGTTGAATAAGAAAGAAAAAAATATGCTGAGTGTGAGTTAAAGCAGGTAATCGGAGATCGAAGCACCTGGGCAAATATAGGCAACAATTTCAGTTGGGGGTTTTCGATGGTCCTCGTTTTATTTTCTTCAATAATTTTTTATATAACTATGTTAAGATTACGTCAGGTTTTCTTATAATTAAAATCTCTTTTTCCTTTTATTTTACCAAAGGTTTCTTCTAATTCACACTAGGTTTTCTGCTAATTTACATCACATTATATTCTCATCGGACTGTCTTGTAATTAATATAAGAAATCCGTGTAATTTGGATCTTACTGTCTTGTTTGCATCACATCTCCTATTAATTTACTTCAGATTGTCATGCAGTGTGCATCAGACTTACTTGGTATTTACATCAATTAAATCGAATCGTCTTGAAGATAAATATGTATTCTATGCCAGATTTCCTACTATTTTATCACTCATTTTCATGTTTTAGTTATTTAATCTTAGTGTATTTTACATCATATTTCCCTGTATGTTAATCACATTTCCCTGAGTCATGATAAGAATAATGTATATTTTATTCGTATTTTCCAGAAAGAAAATCCAGATTTCTATGTATTCTACGTCAGATTTCTTTGTAATTTACTTCAGTCTTCATATAACTTTATGCCAGATTTCCTCCTATTTTACACCAGATTTTCATGTAAATTTACACCAAAATTCCCTGTAATTTTAAATTACATTTCACAACAGATTTCTCGGTATTTTACGTCAGATTTTCCTGAATTTTACACCAGATGGCTCCGTAATTTCATATATATGATTTCCTTGCATCATATTTCCATGTAACCTACACGAGATACTGAGTGTGCTCCAGAGACACTGATACAAAACTTTAAAGTAAAGCAGTACTGACATTATTTTTCCGTGATACCCTAAGAAAATCGGCTCTGTGGCTAAGTCGATACGAACGCTTCGTAATGCCGGGATGCCGGGTTCGATCCCACATGCGGGCCATGCGCCTTGCGTTGGTTTCGACAGTGCTATCAGGTGGCCGACCGTCCAGGAAACAATGGCAAACTACTGGACGTAAATTTGCCTAGAGAAACCACACAACAGCCAGGCGCTCCTAAGAAGCGAACAGAAGGGCCTGTTCTAGAGATCTCTTCCTCCCCTGACGCCGCTATGTATTCCCGGACTAGAGGACAGAAGAAGAAGAGAAAGATCGCATCAGACAGCGACGACGGGGTATTTCAGTTGCAGTGCTTTTAACCACAAATGAAAGAACATCTACACGGAATGGTTAAAGAAAAATATAGCTTGTCTTAAAAATAAACATTGCTTCGCGATCTTCTTCTTCTTCTGCGTTCATCCGAAGATGTAATTGCGTTGTGTCCGTTTACAGCATGGCTGCGATATTTGCACATTTCGGCCAACACATCTGACTTCTGAAGGCATTTGTTGACCGGGTTAGCCTTTCCGGTTAGTTTCTGGGGACATGGCAGTCTCACTGTTGTCTGGTCATCTTTGTTTCCCAGGTCACATGTGGTGCCCCAATCAGGCACATCCAGAGAGGCCACATAATGCTGATCAGCCCTCAAGAGAAGGCAGGGGCAGAACATGAGCATTCCCCGCCATCCAAGGAGGCTTTCACAAATTCAGAGCTAATACATTGTGCTCTGATACTGGGCTCACCCAAAGAATCGCAACGTCCTGCTCATGACTATTCAACCTCACTTCCATGTTTTGAACATCTCATACACCATGGGCTATCTCTTTTGTAGCCAACAGTGTGCAGCCTGCAGACCTGGGATTTCGTTTACCTACACCACAAAATGAGTACTTTGCTTCTTTTACATGTTAGACTTTTACTGCAGTGGACTTCCTCATCCACTATAGTTTCACGTCGTTAACGAGCTCTTCATCTCTAGAGACTCCCAGCTCAGAGAATCCCGGACAGTTTTATTCTTCTTATACCTTCAGATGTCAGTGTGGATATATTTGAAGAAATCAGCAGTAACTTGAGGTTGTTGACATCTCCACACAGTTTATTCTCAAAAGTTGTGAGTGTTAGCCAGAATAATTTTTTTTTTGTTCTGCATATATTGGGCACTCTTGCAGCAAGTGTTTAGCCGTCATTTTACCCTTTCCACAGTTACAATCATCATTGTCTCCTATCTTTAGTTTATAGAACAAGTGGTATTTCAGCCTATTATGTCCTGTGCGGAGTTTAATAAAATATTATAAATAATGAAAGAAAGGGCAACTTAAAAATTTTGATGGGTGACTTGAATGCTAAGATAGGATCAGACAACACAGGTTGTGAAGAAATTATGGGGAGACATGGTCTAGGAGTAATGAATGAAAATGGAGAATTGTTCACAAATTTTTGTGCAGGTAACCAGTATGTTATTGGTGGAAGTATTTTTTCCCATAAAAGTATACACAAGGCAACATGGGAATCACCAGACCATAAGACAACTAATCAAATTGACCACATATGTATTAACAAAAAGTTTAGATCATCCCTTTACGATGTTAGGGCTTTCAGAGGTGCCGATGTATTTACTGACCATTTCCTAGTGGTAAGTAAAATCAAGTTGAAACTAAAAAGATATATAACATCTTATAATCATAGAAACCAATATAATGTAGGCTTTCTCAGAGATAAAGAAATTAAGGAACAGTTCTCAGTTACGGTCTCTAATAAGTACCAGGTGTTGCAGCAGTTAGCTGAAGATGTCAACACAGAAGTCTGCTGGGATCAGATCAAAGGAATCTGGAATGAATCTTGCGTAGAAGTTCTTGGCAAGAAAGAAAGGAAACGTAAAGCATGGATAACACCAGAAACCATTAAACTGATTGAAGATAGGAAAAGTAAAAAAGGCAGAATTAAACAATAGCAAAACTAGAGCTGCTAAAGCTAGAGCTCAGGAGAAATACACAGAAGCCAACAAGGAAGTTAGGAGGCATATTAGGGCAGATAAAGTGAAATATCTAAATGATCTAGCACAAGAAGCAGAGACAGCAGCAGCAAAAGGAAACCTCAGAGAACTTTACAGTAACACAAGAAAATTAGTAGGTAAATATAGTCAGCCAACTGGATCAATCAAAAATAGTCAATGAAAGGTACTTACTAACACTAAAGATCAAATGGACAGATGGGTTGAATATTTTGAAATGCTTCTAAATAGACCAGGCCCAGAGGTTCCCCCAGATATCCAGCCTTTAGAAATGGAACTGGATATCAACTGTGAGATACCATCCAAAGATGAAATTAGGAAAGCTATAAATCTTCTCAAGGAAGGAAAGGCGACAGGCCCAGACGGTATCCCAGCTGAAGCCATCAGGGCCAACATAAACACATCAACAGAATTGCTACATAGATTATTCAGTAAAGTCTGGGAGACCGAAGAAATACCAGCAGACTGGAGAGAAGGATATCTTGTGAAACTGCCCAAAAAAGGTGATCTACAGGAGTGTGAAAACTATAGAGGAATTATGTTGCTGTCAGTTCCTGGAAAAATATTAAGTAGAATTATTTTGGAAAGATTAAAAGATGCTACTGATAAAATGCTAAGAGATGAGCAGGCAGGTTTTCGGTCAAACAGATCCTGTACTTATCAGATAGCCACATTACGTATTATAATAGAGCAAAGCATTGAACTGAACTCACCACTTTACATTGGATTTATAGACTATGAAAAAGCATTTGACAGCATAGATAGGGAATCTCTCTGGAAATTGATGGGGCACTATGGAATCCCACAGAAAATTATCAACTTAGTAAAGGCAACATATAAAGACATGAAATGTCGAGCTCTTCATGAGGGAAAGCTAACAGATGCATTTGAAATAAAAACAGGTGTACGACAGGGATGTCTTTTGTCGCCTCTCTTATTTTTACTGGCTATAGACTGGACTATGAAAACAGTAACTGCTAACACCAAGAATGGAATTCAGTGGACCCCTACAAAACAGCTTGATGATCTGGACTTCGCTGATGATATTGCTCTTCTGTCCCATTCACGGAATCAGATGCAAGATAAATTAAATATACTTAATGCGAGATCAAAGCAGCTTGGTCTGAAAATCCATAAAGGAAAGACAAAGATAATGAGAATAAATCAGGCAAATAATAATGTGGTTTCTCTTAATGGCACCCCACTCCAAGACGTGGAGTCGTACACCTATTTAGGCAGTAATGTAGATAAAGATGGAGGAACTGAAAGAGATATTAAAATAAGAATACAAAAGGCAAGAGGGGCCTTTATAGCACTAGGGAATTTGTGGAGGTCAAAAGAAATTAAAAGAAATACTAAACTAAAAATTTTTAATTCTAATGTCAAATCAGTACTATTGTATGGGGCGGAAACATGGAGAACAACCAAGGCAATTACTAATAAATTACAGACATTCATTAACTGGTGCCTGCGCAGAATAGAGGGAGTAAAATGGTATGATAGAATAACTAATGTAGAACTTTGGGAGAGAACTAAACAGGCTCCAGTGGATCAGGAAGTGAGGAAAAGACGCTGGCGTTGGATAGGGCACACACTGAGAAAACAGGAGAACATCATAACTAGAATGTCTTTGCATTGGAACCCACAGGGGCATAGGAATAAAGGAAGGCCAAAAAACACATGGAGAAGAGAGCTGGAGAACGAGGTTAGAAAGATTGGGAGGACATGGGGAGAGCTCCATGCAATGGCGAAGGATAGAACGACTTGGCGTGAGTTGGTTGAGGGCCTATGCTCCATTGGGGGATAGAAAGGCAGAAGAAGAAGAAGAAGACTTGTTCTCTTCGGCCAAGTTGGTAATATGCATCATCCTTCTTGTAGCCTGGGTGTTCAGAATCCCATTTGATTCTATATGTACTTCTTATAAACCTCTTGGCCTAATCATATGTTATGTCTATATCAGGCTGTGGTAGTCTTCCACCTTCCTTTGCCAATCTGCCAGCCTCTTCATTTCCAGGTATGTTGCAGTGGGATGGAATTCCTTGTATTATGACTCTTTTTGATTTCTGACTCAGTCCATGGAGTGTAGCTCTAAGGTCTGCTAGTTCTGTATCATTTTGCTCTTCGGTGCTGAGACAACTGACTTTGCATCTGTGAAGATAGCTATGTATTCCTCTTTATTTTTCTCTGACAGAAGCATTTCTGCTGCAATTCTCAGGGCCTCTGCCTCTGCTCTAAAATTACTTGAGAACTTTCCGGTTGCAATGGACTGTGTTTTCTTTGATCCATTTTTCAGATTCAGGACGATTCCCCCACCTCTATTTTCTGCTGAATTTTTTGCTGATCCATCTGTATATGCATGAGTCCAAGTGTTATTTGGGTATTGTTCTTCTAAGTAGTTTAATGTGATTTTCCTTCTTTCTGTTTCATTCTGAGTGTTCTTTTTCTCAATACCAGGAATATTTTCCATCAATTCAAGCAGATGCTGCTGTCTCCAAGGAGGGAGCATATATGTAATGGAAGCTTCATTCTGTTCACGATAGCAGTTGTTAATTACATCAGCATGTTGAGAAAGGTGCACACAGGCATGTTCCGTGCAGAGTGGCATTTCAGAGGTTTTCTTCTTCTTCTTCTTTTTCTTCAGCCATTGGTCAAATGAACATCCAAGACCTACAACAGGTGGCCACGAACCGCCAGACATGGAGAGCTACGACCTTTGCCCTGTGCGCCGCCCTAGGCTCAAGAGGAACAACTTACTAACTAATTTCGTGACCAACATGAAGCTGGCAGTGCAAGACCTATACTAAAAACTACGGAGCTTAGTATCACAACCCGGAAGGTAAGTTGTCTTAGGACAGCTCAAGGGACATAATTTCGGTCACCACTTAATTAGTCCCCGTTTACAAGTTATTCGTAAAGTAGTAGTTGTTGCCCACTCCCCCACCCCCCCCCCCCACTTCCTTTCCCCTTTCCGGCAAAATGAGAACCCTCAACCCCCCCCCCCCCCCCCCCCCAACTTCCTTTCCCCTTTCCGGCAAAATGGGAACTTACAGACACCCCCCCCCCCCCACCCACTTTTTTTTTTTACTAAATCTGTAAGTGCTAACAAGTCCCCCAACCCTGCTTGCTTGCTTGCTGTACCCCAACAGGACATCACACAAGCGATAAACACCCGGTGACACAAAGTGAGGATCACCCGTGGAGAGGTCCCAGAATCTCCTTTCAGCCGTTAAGGCTACATTTGTGGCCCCGCTATATTCAGGTCCGCCAGCAAAAGCTTGGGTGGGTCTTCAAATAACGAAAAACTGCATGGTGACTTGGAAAAGACCACTCCCCCTCCCCCACCCCTTTATTTGAACCATTTATAAACGCTCTATTTTTGTGTTTCATTTTAGAAGATTAATTTAAATACAATACTGTATTTATTTAATTGCCATTTAAAAAAATATTTTGTATCATTATTATTACTATTATTATTAAGCACTTTAACAAGGCCTTCTGTTTAACCCCCCCACCCACACACACAATTACAAGGGTGCTTTGGCTCCCTGTCATTTTCGCTTTGTGTGTGTATGTCGGTGTGTGTGTGTATGTGTGGGTTTGTCACTCGCCCTGATTAGAGTACTGTTTAAATAGGCGGAAACGATATATCCAATTATTGTTGTAATGTCTGTCTAGCTACATCCAACATTTTTCGTTATATATAACGTGTTATATTTTATCTAAGCCACCTTGTTGCTGTGTGGGCATCTTTCTCTCATTTTCTTCTGCACTTTTCAAACATTTGCTATGAACTAACAAAGGCTGGTGGAGTCTTTTATTCAATACACGCTTTTTTTCCCTGTCTATAGATTAAAGAAAGGTTTAACAATTCTTCGTCTTTTGAGTGCTGTTATTCATACATCTATTGGGTTAGTAATATGAACACCACAAGTTTATTCTGACAGTTTTCTATGAGTTACGAGATTCATTGTTTATCTTTTCTCTCCCGGCTTCTGATGGCTTGAAGTGAGTCTTTCATTGACAATATACTTTCGACGAGCTCCTTAATTTTCACATTGGTGTGAGTGTCAAAATCGCAGTGCCAGAAGACACCTTTGACAAGATATAAATACAATAATGCGAAATGTGACGAAAAAGGGTAAAAAGTCTTTTTTGAACGTATATTGTGCAATGCATATGAAACGCGGACTAGTCGGAACTCGAGTCGCACGATTTGGACTAGAGTGTGTCGGGTAATTAACGACTTGCTACTTCACTTGGAATTTTGCTCAGCGACTCGACATGCCACTCGTTCTCAGCAGACGACGACAGTCAAGACAAATCTCCTGATAATCTCCTATGTAAAATGACTTGCCAAAAATAAAAATACTTTAGACATTTAAATTAATTCCATGTAATTTAAACCGAAAGTACATTTCCCCTTCTGTCTCTCTTTTTCTCTCATACACATACACATATGAAATCGCTCAAAGCAGAAATGTTGGTATAAAGGTTGACTTGTGGTTGTCTTGCCTCCAAGATTTTGCTATTTCGTGCAGCAAATCTAATTATAATGTCAGCTGAAGAGTGATTTTGACCCATTCATAGAAGAACATCTCAAAGTGTGTGTGTATATATATATATATATATATATATATATATATATATATATATATATATATATATATATATATATATATATATATATATATATATATATATATATGAAAGGTCCGACAATAAAGTAATGAGACTGATTTATTATGGCCAAGACAAAAATGCCACCTATGAAGCAGAGCATGGAATCTAAAAAGGCAACATTCATCTATGAAATGGCAACTTTTCACCGCCTCTCGTTAAGCAGACAACAAACAAGTCGCCATATTGTTGACCTAGTCAGAGGTGCATTGTTACGTAACCAGCAAGAAGCAAAAAAGCTTACATTAGATTCTTTTTAAAACTTAAAAAAGGCGCCATTGAAACAGTTGAATTGATGCAACAGGTTTACACATTTTCAGGTGGTGTTTACGATTCAAAAGTGGTATAGAAATGATTACTAATGCAACTAGACCTGGACGCCAAATTTCTTTTCGTAATGAGAATTCATTGCAAAAGTCAGAGAACGGATACAAGCAAATCATTGTTTTACTGTAAGGATGATAGCAGATTATTATGGTGTTAACAAAGAGACGATTCATGACATTTTAGTGCAAGATTTTGGCCATAAAAAAAAGTTATTTGCCGATGTGTACCACATTCTTTGTCTGGTGACCAGAAACATCAGCGGGTTGAGAGTGTCTTTCAGGCAGACCGTGATGAGAGCGACGTTCTGCAAAGGACCTACTACATGATGATGATTAGTTTTTCGCACTGCTATTTTCGGTTGTATATTTGTTTGCCTACCAATGTCCCATGCAGGTCTTGCAAATGTCTTGATACATGAAGTGACTTGATTCAGGACTCAACTTGGAAGCATTCTCGGTGACTTGAGACTTGACTGTGGACTTGAAGGGTGATGATTCGGTCCAGTCTCAGGAGATATGGATAATAAACAGACAAGCTGCAGTACAATCTTATCGACCATTTACATTCACTTGCATGTGAATTGTTGTCCAAGGGTCCCAGCATACTGGTTTACGAGTGTTTGGTGCTTTGTTAATATTCTACCCCAAACAGGGAAAATCCACAGGTCATGGGACAGTCTAATATTTCACGGTGCGGTGGATAGGCTACATGCAGTCGTGGGACCTAGCCTGCATGCATTCGTGGGACCTAGGCTGCACTCTCTCGTGGAACGTAGGTGGATTGCGGTTAGGGACGGTTCTAGATGTTTTGCGGTCGTTAAAGCATCAATAAGCGGGGTAACCCAATCCTACCACCTTCTAAACTGTTGAACTGTCATGTGACGTCAGCTGGGGTAGGATACTAATGAAGAACCCAAGTGTTGTGGTTTGAAACCACTTGGAGATGGGATTTTTGCGAACAGTGGTGGAAAAAAGGGGGAGGGGGTATCATGTAATGGTAGCGAAACACATGAAACAGTCTTCGTTTATATAGATGGAAGCCGTTATCTGATTGAAGAAATAAGACAATAGTATGTTATGTGAAGGAAACGACGCGAGAATGTGGTAACGAATTGCACAAATGATAGGAAAAGATAAAGCTGAAGACGTGTAGACAAATACCTGTAAGAGTAAAGATCCTTTTTCACGCCTCTAGGCTCTAGAAAGAAAGAAAGAAAGAAAGAAAGAAAGAAAGAAAGAAAGAAAGAAAGAAAGAAAGAAAGAAAGAAAGAAAGAAAGAAAGAAAAGAAAGAAAAGAAAGAAAGAAAGAAAAAAAGAAAGAAAGAAAGAAAGAAAGAAAGAAAGAAAGAAAGAAAAGAAAGAAAGAAAGAAAGAAAGAAAGAAAGAAAGAAA